>OY770007.1:24283206-24848206 GCA_963669245.1 Quercus cerris | reverse complement strand
AAAATTTCGTACTCTTATTATTATTGTTATTGACGACGACGACGACAACAACAACAACATTATTATTATTATTATTATATCTCTCTCTCTCTCTCTCTCTCTCTCAAAATAAGAAAATTTACTATCAAAATAACAAGTGATTAAACAATACTTGGAACGTTAGCATTTTAGATAAAGCCCTTAGGTTTAATGCAACTCTTGACATAAAAAGAGATTAGCATTCAAACTTGCAATACTTTAAATATATATTTTAGTAACTCCTTACTAAAGTGGAATTCATAATCTCTTAACGGAGATATAAAATATTCTCTTGAGATAAGTTTAATAGGTTTGGTTATTCAGAATATTGGGCCTAACCACTTTAGTAAGGAGTTACTAAAATATATATTTGTGAAATTGGATTTCATAAATATATGATGAATAACTTAAAGGATTAAACCGGGTACTCAAGGGTTAAGATGTAGTAATCTTCAAAGTGGTAGTTAACATTCATGACTTTGTATTACTACGAATATTTTAATGAAGGGGTTGCATGTATAATAAAGTCTTGGGATATAATTTAGGCGTAAATGCATTTTTAGTCCCTACATTTTGACTTTTTTTCATTTTAGTCCCTACATTTTATTTTTACCGCTTTTAGGATGAGTTTGGTTCAGCTTTTTGTAAAAGTACATAATGAAAAAGTGGAGTTTTTAAAAAGTCCATAATGAAAAGGCTGAGTTTCAAAAAGCTGAGTGTTTGGTAAAGCTGTTAAAAAGTGCTTTTTGAAAAAACTGAGTGTTTGGCTAGCACTTATAAAAGTGGCTGTTTGAAGGGTAAATTACCAAAAAGGACAATGTATTATAAGGGAGTTTATTTCATACCTTTTTTATTTATTTATTTATTTTATTTTATTTTTAATGTGAGTTTATTTCATACTTAATTAAAAATCAACTACGTCATATACTTACTAAATAATAATAATAAAAAAATATTATTGGTATTATTCTAATAATGTTTGGGCAATTTTTCTTTTTTAGTGTCATAATTATTTGTTATTACCATTAACGACTTCTTATTAATATTAATTAAATCTAAATAATTTTCATCATCATAAAGCACAAAATGAAAATGTAAAAAGATGATAAAATATACACCAATAATTCAAATTTAAATTGTACTACATAAAAATGTAAAAACATATAAAATACATATCAATAACCCAATTTTAAATTGTAAAACACAAAAATGTAAAAAAGATGATAAAATACGTACCAATAACCCAAGTTTAAATTGTACTACATGATATTATAAATAAATAAATAAAAAAGACAACTACTAATTATTATCCCCCTAAATGGAATTAGCAATGGAATCACGAAGAACCACCATCGCAGGGTCTGTTAAAGATCATGAGTTCTGCTCATAACTGCTACCTGCTTCACTATTATGTTCTCTTCTAGAAATTGAATCTCGATTGGCGTTTATGAAGCCCCTATCATCCCTATCATTTAGTCTAACAAAATTATGAAGAGCCATAGTAGCAGATACAATAAGTATTTGGATATGGAATGGAAAAGATGGCATGTTTCTGATAATTCTCCATTTATTCTTCCACACACCAAAAGTGCGCTCAATCACACATTAAAGAGATGAGTGAGCATGATTAAATTTTTCATGTCTAGTTCTAGGGCTTCCACCTCTCCTTCAAAAGTCTTGAAGATGGTATGATATCCCCTTGTATGGTGCCAAATAGCCTTTCACCATTGGGTATCCAGAATCAACTACATAATATTCCCCTAGAAAAAAAAAATTCAATTGTATTAACACACTCACACAATATGTCATTATAATGAACAATTGATTAATCAATTACAAACCTGGTGGTGGGTGCGGAAAGTTGTTACTTTCTTTACGAATAGTATCAAGAAAAATGTGAGTGTTGTGTGCTGCACCTTCCCATCCAGGCAAAACAAATGTGAATAACATATCAAAGTCACATGCAGCCATCACATTTTGGGTTGGATATCCCTTTCTTCCATAGTATGGAATAGACTTATTAGTAGGTACAATCGCTGTCACATGGGTGCCATCAATTGCACCGATGCAATCCTAATGAGCAATATTAATAGTTTTTAGTTCCACATACATTGTATTATCTTAAAGACAATAACACTTATTCAAATATACAATAGTACACATACTTTGAAATGTGGCCAATAAATTGGATGGTCTTGTATTTTGGTTGGAACTTCACTAAAAGTTGGATCAGAAGGCTTTACATATGCAGCTGCAAAGCGAGCACCCAACAGAGTAATCATCTTCTCAAAATGTCTACTTATGGTTTCACCCGAATGCTGAAATATTTCTCATCTTCTCAAAATGTCTACTTATGGTTTCACCCGAATGCTGAAATATTTCTTGAACCATTCGGTTACATGTTCCATGACCTAGTATCAGTAAACAGATTGCCACTGACTCTTCTAACCTTATATTCCTTGAATGTTGAAGTCCATAGTCATGTTGTAAAACTTGACACAAATTACTAAACACTTCCTTTTTCATTCTAAACATGTTGTAACACAATATCTCATTACCTTCCACGCAGCGTCTCACCCAAACCCACCCTGTTTGTAAAGAATCATAACAAGGAGTCTTATTAATGTATTTATTGAAATATGTCACAACTGCTTCACAGGTAACTACCACAAGTTGGTAAAACTCCTCATCAGAATTGTCATTACTATCATTATCATCAGAATCACTGTCACTGTCACTGTCATCATCACTGCCACTACTCTTACCATCATCATCATCATTGTTATCACCATCATCATCATTGTTATCACCATCATTATTATTGTCAGCATTGTTATAATCATCACCATCATGATAATCACAGTAATTTCTGTAATCCCCATCCATTGATAGTTCCATAAAATTGTCACTCTTATAAGTACCATTATAATCATCCATATTGGTTTAGGCTACACAACAAAGTAACAAATAATCAACCATTGCAAATACTTAATATAATCAACAAACTCTACATCAAACAATTCAACATCAAGTACATAACACTGTAACAGTTGCTTCAAATGTGTTTACATTACACATATATTAGTCCAAAGAGAATACTAAATATCACATAACTTAGTTTAAAGTTTACATTACACATATATTGGTCACTTCTTTTGGTTCAAACAAATCATTTCTTGTAGCCACTCCAGCTTTGACTTTGGCTCCTTGAAAGTTAGGAACATCTCCCTACGTGACTTTTTTAGTAAGACAACGGAAGCTTGAATCGCAAACTGGTTATCCACTCCAGGAAGTGCTCTCACAATTGCCATGACATTATCAATTGAACTTGGTGACTCTCGAGAAGTACCTTCATTCCTATTCTGACATACAGTTATTAATTGACTAATACGATTGTCCAACATTGCAGCTCCTCCTATCTTCTTCTTTTTCTTCTGTGAGGGTATTGATTCACTAGTTCGCTTTTGTCCTGAACTACGTGATTGACTAGTTTGCCCTTGCAGCAAACTATTAATGTCTAAACTCATGTCACATTGGTTATCCTTAAATTCGGAGCTACCATCTAAATCACCAGCACCTTCTTCTGGGATTGTTGGAGGGAGTGTATTTGAAGAAGGGGTCCATGCAGCTACCCCAGTTGCTGCAACATCCCTAAACATTATTTCAAGTTGTTCTAGATTCTGTAGACCTTTCTCTCGAAATTTTTTAGCTTTGGGTAATTCCTACAAAATGTAATTATAATTTCACTCAGTTAACAATAATATAAAAAAAAACTATCTCCAACTAACCACATATTAATAAAATACTCAACTCACCTTCAACTTCCGCTTCCACCAATCATTAGGAACAGCAATTGTTCCCTTCACTGCATCCTAACCTAAACCTTTGTCAAGACTCCTCAATTGTTCCCTCACTCTCCAATCACCTTTCAATACATCCCACCTACTTTTTAATTGGTTCTTATCATAGTCTTGACCGGTCATATCACAAAATTTAGTCACCACATTGGCCCAACCTTTGGTATTAAAGCCATCACCTTTTGTTCTATTGCCGGCTTGAATTTGTTCCACACAAAGGTCACAAAAAATAGTTGTCCATGTTGGATTAACATCCCAATCTGCTCTAGCCTTTTTTTCCTCGGTGTTGGAAGATGTGTTTTTACCCATCTATAAAAATAACTAATAAATATAACCCCATAACATAACTAATAAAACTTGAAAATTCATATCAAGCAAAAGACTTTCAACCACAACCTTAAAAACCCAAATAATTAAATAACTAATAATCAACATTAAAACACAAAAAACTTTTGGTTGTGTGGGGTGTTGATGAGGTGTGCGTGCTCTGCTGATGTGGGGTGCGAGGTAAGTAGCTTTTTAATGGGATTTTTGACAAATAAACATGTTGCATAAATGTTATTTTTGGGTTAGACACGTTTTTGGAAATTACCTATGGAAACTATATTTTCCTAAAACTACTGTGTCGTAACCTCAATATATATATATATATATATATATATATATATATATATATATGATTATATAGGAAAATGGATCATATTTGGTATTGCATTTGGGGAAATGTATGAATTGTTGATATGGAAAAATGAGCATCTTTTATTTAATCTTTCATAGAGAAATCATGGATTTTATGGAATATTAGAAAATTTAAAGATGCTTATCTTATCTTATTATGTGAGAAATTGGTAGAAAATCTCTTGACAAGAATGAAGTTGAAAACCTTACAAACTTTGTAGAAGTTATATTATTTAAGGTTTTTCTGAAACTTCCTAGATATGAACTACGTGTTTCGAAGTAATGTAACCTGTGAGCTTTATGTGGTTTTAACACCATGCCATGTGTGATTTCCCAGTGATCACCCGATTTGGTTTTCGTAGTCTTTGTGACAACGGAATCAAGTTTAGGTTAGTGCCTTTTCACTTTGGATGACGCGTTCTTCCCTGCTGTCCATGGGGGGGAAAGGATTCCTTGATTGTGTATGGGTGAGGCTGCTGTCCATGGGGCCAAGAGACCACATGTAAGAGAGTTCCTATTTGACACGCTCTCTCTATTGCCCATAGGGGGAGAGAAAAACCTTGAGGGTATGGGTGAGGCTGCTGTCCATGGGGCCAAGAGTCTACATACGAGAGAGGACAATATCATGCCAGTTGTGAATGAGTGGATCCCCTGACCGGTCTATGTGGTAGTGTGGTATATTTGAGATAATATATTTTATGGCTTTGGAATTATATTATTATTGCTCACAGATTATAGCATATGGTTTCAAGATATTTACTTTGAGGAACTTGCATTTCATTATTAAATCATTTTTGTTATATTATTATTATTATTATAGTAGATGAAACTTGCATTTCCCCCACCCCTATTAAATATGCTACTTACTGGGTTTTAGCTCATCCCACCCTTTAACAGTTTTTCACATTTATTAGCTATACCTGGGCTATGGAGCTTACATCATTGGTGATGATTGAAATGCTATGTTAAATTTGGAGACTTTTGCTATAAATGGTTGGTGACTAAATCTTGCTAAGTTCAATGATGTCTTAATTTATTGTATTGGAGGTTGGTCGCTTGAAGTTTGTTAGCCTTTGGCGTGGTAGGCCTAGACTCGATCTTAAGGTCATTATTCTTGATAAGATTGTCACTTTGTGTAATTTAATCAGAGTTTGTAATATATTCATGAATTATGTGGAAGCACATGATTTTTAGTTATTGTTCGTAAATGTGTTATAGAGTTCTGACTTGTAATGTGGAGATTTATGGTTATATATTCTTATCATGTGGATAAGAAAGGAAAATAAAGATCTCCTATAGTTGGTTGTCCAAAAAAGAAAAATTTACAGATACTCTTGGGATGTATTTCTCGTGCTTTAAACCTTTTTGGGTTTGGGGCGTGACAAAGCTGGCATTGGTCCAATCCCTCTTATACTAAATACGGAATTATATGAGAAGTTTCTTAGTCTTGGAGGCGCTGCTGTTTCTTTTTTTTTTCAAAATTGAGTAACACCTTTGCATTTTTGTTCTTTCCCCTTGGTGAAGAGAAAAAAAAAATTGAACACACTAACGAGTGACACAAGAAACTTTAAAGAGTTTGAATTTAAGGATCCGCGCTCATTTATTTGGCCAAAGCTGTCGCAAGCTATTAATGTTGATTCGATGCTGATCACCATTGCAACAAAATGCCGACAAATGTGATGAAAGTGATATAATAAAAACAATAATAGGAATGATAATAATAATAATAATAACAATAACAACAACAATAACAATAACAATAAATAATTAGAACAACAACCTAAATATTTTTAATAAATATAAAATTTTAATGTCTATTATCACTGTTAAACCTATTCCAACTGACCTTGGTGAGAATTAATATATAGAATAATTATTAAGAACAAACATATAAAATACAAACTTGCTGTATTTTGAAAGATTCAAAATGATACTATAATAAGAAAGAATAAACATATATAATAATTATTATGTATCCATTTGCATACATTTTTGATGTTGAACACACAAACATCATTAAAAAGCAAGGTATCACCGCAATTACTATTATAGTAAACAAACATGAATGCAAGAAACATAATGCAAGAAAAGTTTTAGAGCATGAAAAAGAACACTTTGGGGCTGAACTAGTGTTCTATATTATAAGTGGATTTGAGGGGAGAATTTTGTTTGAAGCACTAAAAATGTAAAATCCACAGGACAGAATGCTCTAATGCCCACCAAGGGATCCTTGCCAACTCGAAACAAGTGAATCGAAAAGAAAGAATTGGACCTAGCTAAAAACCCCAAAATACCTCAACACAAACTAACATGCAACAGAGCTTCGCTCTTTCTAACACCCCATTCACACAAAAAACACGCCTTCACAGGACAAATCATCCAACAAACCTAGAGGAGACACTAAAAAATAACAGATCTGAGTGAAAGTCAGTGGATTCATTAAATAAGAGCTCCTAGAATTAGTTGTTCTAACTTCTAAAAAAACACAAAAGCATAGAAGCTCACCGTAAGAACCCCTTCCCTCTCTCCTAATTCATCAACCAAAAAAAGAACACCTTCTCCTTAATTTACTCATCCATCCCTTTCCCTTCCTCCATGGTGCTACTGCTTACGATTACAGCGATAATTACAGGCATATGCTTATCTTTTGTGAATAGTGAGTTCTTACCCTTCTATTTAAATTCATCATGCATTTATTTATTTTTATATAAGACTCTGCTCATTTTTATGTCATATAATATTGTGGAGGCTCCGTTTCAATCGCCAATTCGTACCCCCAAAACGCGCCTATGAGTCACATGCTCCACTTTGGGCATCCTACTCAAGACATTAAAATTGAACACACTAACGAGTGACACAAGAAACTTTAAAGAGTTTGAATTTAAGGATCCACACTCACTTATTTGGCCAAAGCTGCTGTTACAAGCCATTGATGTTGATTCGATGCTAGCTGATCATCATTGCAACAAAATGCCGACAAATGTGATGAAAGTGATATAACAATAACAATAACAATAACAATAATAATAACCTAAAAAATTATAATAAATATAAAATTTTAATGTCTATTATCACTATTAAACCTATTCTAACTGACCTTGGTGAGAATTAATATTAGAATAATTATTAAGAACAAACATATAAAATACAAACTTGCTGTATTTTGAAAGATTCAAAATGAAACTATAATAAGAAAGAATAAACACACACACACATATATATATATATATATATAATAATTATTATGTATATTTTGACATTTTCTGAACATGCCATGTTGTGATTTGCAACAATATTATAAAGAGTGTTGTATAGGCGCTGCTTATCTTTTTGTACATAGTTAGGGATCAAAAAGATGCAAAAGACTTTTTCAAAATGAATCTATTGTCCTTGGGTGAAGCTTATGCTTTTCCCTCATACTTCCAACTTCAAAAATTAGCCATCTAATAATAATAATCGGTGAATATATATGGTGTATTTTAATTTGTGCTTAGCCCAATTCGAATTGTAACAGATTGATTTATATATTTTACTGTAGTAATCAGTTTAGCAATCATTAGGTATTTATACTTCATTGTTTAATGAGTTTCATTATAATATGTAAAAATAATTTATATTCTTTAAATTTCTATGGTTGCTTTGAATTATGTTTTTTTAATGATATATTTTCTTGCACTTTAATACTAAATATTTCCTGATTTAATTTTACTATTTGGTGGTGGTGGCTAATTAAAATGTTGAGTGGAGGGAAAAGAGATGAATGTTTGGTTCTTAAATTTGGACGTTATTAATTCATCTTAAATGAGTAAATTTCCATGAAAAAGAAATAGTACAATCAAGTCATATTACTCAAAGGTTTAAGATTACATGTTAAGGGTATGTTTGTTAGACTGTAATAGACGTTGTAATGTAATAGTTATTCCTATAGTTTAATTATTCTTTAGTTTTGTTATGTTTTTATTACAAGGAATAGTCATTCCTTATGAATAGTTATTCTTCAAAATGAGGAATAAATATTCCTCTTTAAAAGGTGGTATTAGTTATTCCTTAGTAAGTGCAATAATTTTTATACTTAATATATTTTCAAATAAATAAAATTTTCATATACATCTAACAATTATAAAAATAAAAAAATCATAAAAAATAGCACATATCTCTCTTAAATTTAAAAATAACAATTTTTAAGGAAATATAATTGTATGAGTAAGATATTTCTTAAAATAAATGTTTAGTTTCATTCTAATGTTATAAGTACAACCAAACTAATGAATATATTTAGTTATTACATTACAACACATTTTATTACTAATAATAAAGATTACAATTCTTATTTTAATTCTCATTCAGTGTACCAAACGTATCCTAAGTTTTATTGCTTGTTGGTTTCAAAGTGTCCTCTAAAAAATAGAAACAAAGCTATATTTATTGAGTAAAGAATTTGTTTAATATGTGTATTTTGAATCTAATTTTATTTATAAATTAAGTATAAACATTCCTTATATATATTTTTTATGTAGGAATGACATTTACAGATAATTTTAACCTTTAATAACCCAAACTAAATTTTTGATTATGGAATTTTTTATTGAAAAAAACGACAAATATATGTTTACGTTTACGATTCACGTAAAGCATACACAATTGTATATATTTGCATGAATAATGTATCGTTCAGGTAAATATGTACAATGTACATTGGCATAGAGTTTAAGAATGAATTGTCCCATTGATAAGCTAAATGGAAAATGTCTAGGTCAGTAGAGTAATAGTCGGGATGTATTTAATTATAGTCTTATATGCTCGGAAAACTGAGAACGGTCAAATTCTATTAAGCAACTAGCAACTAAGAAAGCACTGTCTTATGTAAAGCCCTGGCTTCCCTTGTGTTTTAATTAAAATAGTAAAACGACGTGTAGGGTGCGAGCCATAACCTGTCGCAGACAAATGCAGTAGAAGATGAAAACGACTTATCATTGATGCTATTTTCTTCAATCTTCCATTGCACTTTTTGATGTTCTTCAACTATGGATTCACTGGGGTATAAGTATAACATGGTTTTGTTGGAAAAGGATTCTTTAGTGCTCATTGTTGCTATTCAAAACCCTTTCCGGATGTTCCTTGGGGAAATATCCAACCAGACATAAGATTTTTCCTCCATATTGTTTAAGCATGATTGTTGGGTTTTTACTATTTAGTTTTTATTTTGGTCTATAATATAGCATCCTTGACTGATTTTTGTTTATAGCCCGTAAGCATCGGCTACAAGACCTCCCAAGACTGCTCAAAGACCGTTTCATGGTCGAGCAAATTAAACTCGTCCTTAATTGAAATTAAAGCTCCAGTAATTGCAGTTGAGAATATTCATATCAGTGTAGCTATTTTAGCTAAATATTTAAGATAACTCACGCTGTCTCACGGTACTAAAAAAATTTAACATTCAACCCTAACTCACCACATCTAGCGAGATACTATTCCTTGCTAACCCAAATATATAACCCTCTCTTCTCTCTCTCGCTAAGCCTGACTCTCAGTTTTTCTACCTTTCTCTCTTCTCTCTCCATCTCTCTTTCATGCACCGATCAACATAAATGTTGTGGCGGTATTAGATCTCTCATTCGTACTTTTATTGCTCTTGTTATTGATAATATTATTATTATTTTTAATATTATTATAATCTCTCCCTCAAAATTTGCCACATGTTTCGCAGTTTTTTAAAGACCTTAAACCACTTTCCCTTTCTAGATACACTACAAGATAGGTCCTAGGGATCACAAAAGTAAGAAAATTATCTATCAAAAATCCAAGTGACTAAACAAGACCTCACACATTAGCCATTGATGTTGATTCAATGCTGATCATCATTGCCTCTAATATAATGCCGACAAATGTGACGAAAAAGTAATAATAATGATAATAGTAGTAGTAATAAAAATAAAAATAAAATTTTGATATATAAATAATATTAACAATAACAATAAATAATTAGAAAAAAAAAAGCTCAAATATTATAATAAATATAAATTTTTAATGTTTATTTTCATTGTTAAACCCATTCTAAGTGAACTTGGTGAGAATTAATAGAATGGTGATTAAGTATAAACATAATAATTATAAACTTTCAGAACTCAGTATATTTTGAAAAAATTAAAATGGTAATAAAATAATAAAAAATAAATATAATAATTAATATGTATATTTTTGATATTTTCTGAACATGCCAAATTAATTGTGATTTGCGGCAATATTATAAAGAGTGTTGTATAAGGGGCTGCTTATCCTTTTGTACATAGTTAGGGTAGTTAGGGATCAAGATCACTCTTTTGCATGAATAGAGTACTGTTCATTCTGTTCATGCAAATGTCTACAATGTACATTGGTATAGACTTTTTGTATTGTATTTAGTTGAATTTCATGAATAGTGATTGTGAATTGATATTGTATATATAGTATCTAATAGCGATTTTCAAAATTATATACACAATAACAGTGTAATGAGAAACTTGGCGTAACTAATATTATGAAAATTTCAAGAAAAAACTATTTTAGTACCTCCAAATGTCATAGTCGAACTATTATTCTATATGTTTTATAACCCAAACTAACATGAATAACACCACCACAATTCATTATTCCCATGTGTAGGCATGGGCTACATACTAGTTATTATTAATTGGGATACCTTGCTTCATAGGATGCTGCAATACACATGAAAATGAAAGTTAGTTGTTGTTTTTGTTAGGACATATGTGATTCACTTGTTAGGAACATGTGTCACTATTTTATATAATTGGTTAATTCTTTGACAAAACGCACTTTACTTGTATTTGGGTAGATCTAGGATATGTTTAATATTTTGAGAAATTGTGTTTCAAGATCAAGTGTTGAAGACAAGCAAATTTGTCCAAGATTCAAGCTGAAGAAGTGCTTGTCATTAAAGCTCGACAGTTAGCCATCTATTGAGCTTAAGAAGCTGTTCTAGCCTCGTGGCTCGATAGTTGCTCGACAGATTAGCATCTATTGAGATTTATGAAAAACAGAATTTCAAATTTGATTTAACTCTAATATGTGATTATGTGTTTGAGCTTTCTTTTTTTACAACTTTAGACATATATAAGGTTTATTTTAAAGGCCGTCACATAAGAGAATACAAGGAAAACATATGCAAAAGGTGACCGATGCCTTATTCTCTCTGAAAGAAGCTACTGCGTCTTTTGCGCTTTAGGGTTTTGTAACCAAGTGCTTCTTGATCTTCATTGTTGATGAAGTGAAGAACTTTGCAGCCAACAATCTTCCTCAAGTTGGTGGGTAAGTCATGTACTGGGATTCGTGCAAAGGAGTTAGTCACGTATTGGGATCCGTGCATCAAAAAGAGTGGCGTTCATATATTGAAGAGTTCAGAGGTTCTGAAGTGGTAGAAGATTTCTACTGTAAGTTCATCTACGGGGATTGTAGAGTCTAGGGACAAAAGTTTTGTATTAGATCTAAAACTTCTTTTTACTATAGTGGATTACTTCTCGTGAAGGTTTCCCCCCAGATTTTTTACTATGAAACTAGTTTGTTTCATTGGTTTTCCTGAGTCATCATATCTTGTCTTGTTTATTTTTTCCGCTACATGATTTTGACATGATATTGATGTTTGTTTGTTTTAACAATGTTTATTCATAATTGTAAGGGGGTGGGCCTGGATTGGGGTATTGGGCAAATTCTTGCCGCACTAGGCCCGAGTTGTTTCTGGGTGAGGAGTCGGGACCGGCCCAATTGGAGTACACCTTGGCCCGGCTTGTGCGCAAACGTTGAGTCCAAGTTATCCTCTGTTTTTGCCGCAGAAGACTTTTCTCTAGTTTCTACCGCAGGATTGACTTTTTTGCCACAGAAGGAACTATTCTCCAGTTCTGCCACAGGTCTAACTTTTCTGCTCTGCAGCAAGACTTTCTACCGTGCAGTAAAACCGTCTGCCGTGCAATAAAAGTTTCTGCTATCTGCCTGCTGTGCAACAAAACTTTCTGTCGTGCATTAAAGCTCTCTACCGTAAAGCCTTCTGCCATGCTTTAAAGCTGTTTGCCGTGCTTTAAAGACTTCTACAATGTGAATGACCACTCTTCGTTTTTACTGCAGAAACATTTTTCTACTTCCTTGGCCTGGCTTGTGCGCAAGCCACACCACATCTGCTAAAGTCTGTTTATAAGCTCACAGTAGGCAGAGTTATTGTTAAGAGGTTATGGCAGACAGACAATATATAGAAAACGTTAAGAAAATGCAGTCACTATTTCTGCCACAATAAACAAGATAAATAACTTAAAGGCCTCGCTTTTAAAGAATAACACTTAAACAAAGGATTAGAGCGGGATTATTAGAGTAAAAAGAATGAGTCTGCCACACCAAGTATCACCGCGGGACTCTAACCAGGGAAGGGAAAACTGCTCCCTCAACCTAAGTAACTTCAAAGGTGAAATTAATTGCTTTGAGAGATCAGCTCCAAATGGTATATGCCCGAGTATAAGTCGTATTTCCCTCCAATGGAGAGCAAGGCTATTGAGGGAGAGAGGGGGTTAACCCATTTTGGGTGCATGCCTGCCATAAAACACTTTGTTTTTCCTTCTTCCTACTCTGTTCTTTTGTTCTATCTTTTCTCTCTGTTTTCTTTCTTAGAATTCTTGCATTTCTTTGCTTTTTTGCTTTCTTTCTTTCTTTCTTTGTTTTCTCCCCTTTTTTCTTTCTTCGAATTCCCCCCTCTTTGTTTTTTCCTCTCCTCCTCCCCCCTTCCTGTACACAGCTACGGGTCTCTTATATAGAGCCTGCCGTGACCGATTTTACTATTCTAGCCCTTTCATGGCCCTTGTCTGATATGGGAACCTTTTGCCAACCACTTACTGAGTCAATGATTCTGATTACCACCATTGACCTGTGGCTTTCAGACAATGAAGGTTCATTTTCTACTCGTCCAGTGTGTACCTTCTACCTCTCGGTCTCTCATGGCATGCACCTAGTGGTTCTTACCCAGCCTTACCTCTTTTGGGTGGCATGTCATCCCAGCAGGACTGTGCCCACCGAAAGAGCCTGGGCAAGAAACACAAGAATGGGTTTCCACTCCTCTCCCCACCGCCAGACCGTGCCCTCACCCATGACCTCACCCTTTCCCACAGTGCCTGGGTGTAGGCTGGTGATGCCTAGGTCGTATGCATGCTTTACCTTCTTGATGTTTCATTTGTTTGCCGAGGTCTGAAAATGGGTGCGCACATGCTGCCGTGCACTTTTTGGCCTTTTCTGGTATGGATTGCATCTCCAACGTTTATGACATGTCCCTTTCTTGAGAGGGTTGGCCTTACTGGATCATTGGGCCTCCCTCTAGTTTGGATGTTTGCTTCGTGGCTTAGCATTTCCTGCCATACCAGTTTGTTATTCCTGCTGCTTATCTCAATCCTGCCGGGCCCTTTTGGGCCAACCGTGTGTTTTTCTTCTCAGCATTCACGCCTATCTTTTTTATACAAAAGGATTTGAGCCTTTGTGGGCCAAATTATGTTGATTGGATCAAAAGGGTCTTGGGCCCAATTTATTTTCATCTGCCAAAGCCATCCTGTCAGAGAACTGTATCCTGCGGTAGATCTGTATTCTGCGGCAGATTTGCATTTTGCAACTTACTGGGCTTTCTTCTTCATGGGCTTTTGGATATGGATTCACAAAATTGGGCATCAACAATTAGCCCCCTGAGCATATGGATTGCTCCTGCAATTCGTATGCGAAAACTCATGCAGTTTTCTTCCGTGGGTTGTTTCACAACTCACATGCGAATGCTTCTCTTCTTTTCTTCGCGTGCCTGCTGTTTCAATATTTACTCTCCTTAGGCACGTTGTTTTCTTTCTTTCTTCAATTTTACGACCCTCCAAGGGTAGCCAAAAAGTTGTTGTTCGTGAGGGTGGTGTTAGGTCTGCTGGGCCTCTTTGGGCCTGCTGTATGCTTTCCTTTTGCCCTTCATGACTTGTACCTGCTGGGCCTCTTTGGGCATGCTATATGCTTTCCTTTTGCTAAATTCCATTAGTTTAGTATTATCATTTGTACTATGCTGTTTTGGGCTTTCTTGGCTCATTTCATTGCTTTCGGGCTCCTTTGTCCCATTTCAATTCTTTCGGGCTCCTTTGTCCCATTCAGGCTCCTTTGTCCCATTTTATTCTTTTGGGCATCCTCGACCCATTTCGTCGCTTTTGGGCTCCTTTGTCCCATTTTATTCTTTTGGGCATCCTCGACCTATTTCAATTATTTCGGGCTCCTTTGTCCCATTTAGGCTCCTTTGTCCCATTTTATTCTTTTGGGCATCCTCGACCCATTTCATTGCTTTCGGGCTCCTTTGTCCCATTTGGGCTCCTTTGTCCCATTTTATTCTTTTGGGCATCCTCGGCCCGTTTGCTTCCTCAAGGCCCATTTGTTTATTTCATGGACCTGTGATCCGTTATTTCTGCCATTCGGGCTTAATAGTTTTCTTCTCAATTTACCAACTCTTTTCTTCTGATATGGTTTTCATTCAAAGGGATTGTTGATGATGATGATGTGTGCATCCTTCTCTTCATCATTTCTTTGCTTGTTTCCTTGGTTTGCTTCTTTGGAAATTCCTTGTGATCTTGGACTTCTACAATGGTACTCAGTTCTTTATGTTTGCGGCAATTTGTATACTTGTTTCTTCACGTTTCTGCCGCAACACGTACTCATTTCTTTGCTTTTGTAGGGATAAATACTTATTTTTCTACTTCTGCAGAATATGTAGACACTTTCTGCTGCAATGCATGCACTTATTTCTCTGCGCCAATACACCTCTTACTCTGCTTCTGCTAGAGCAGCATCTATACTGTAGGAAGTGAAGGTTGTAGCAGATTCTGTGAAAGAAGAGTTAGGCTTGACTGCTTATTTTCCCCATGTATTCCTTTGTATCATCTCTTCACTCTTCCATAAGTGTAGTTGCTCTCTAAGAATAATGGGAAGACACAGATGTCGTGGAATCCTTACTTGTTGGGTTCTTCTTCATTATGATGTTCTACATCTCTGTAGAATGCTCAAAATTGGCTCTTCGGATTCTTTGATTCTTCTTTCTCTTTGTGTTTACACATCTTCATTTCTTTTGCTCAAAACAAAGCGTAGAGCTAACATTGCAAGCCCTTATCATAGTAGAGTATTCTTTCATTTGTTGATAATACTTTTTGTTGTGTTGAAGAACCCATGTATTCTTTGCCAGGATGAAGTTTCTGTGGAGAAAGATGTTAGGCCTTGTGAAAAGGCAAGTTTCTTTCAGTGATGATGTATTTATGGAAGACCTCCTTATTCGGAGCTGCTACTGACGTGGGCAAATGTATTGTTGCAATAGTAGAGGACCTTTTAGCCCCTAAGATCATCAATACTCTTGTACCCTTGTTGTTTGCATTGTGGGCTGTTTCTGATCCTGCCATAAATTCTAGTTTTGCTGCAAAATTGTCTTTTTGCAGAAGTGACTGAGTCTGCTACTCATTTTAAGGCCCCTACAAGTGGTGCCATTATAGATATTCTTCTTTCAAGGGGTAATAAGGATGTTTTCACAAGAAAATCTTCACTTTCTTTTCATTCTAAACATTTCCTTTGTCATTCTGCCACAACAACTATTGATTCCTTTATGTTTGCTTTTTTTTTTTTTTTTTTCCTTCTTTAACATATTCTTCTTGTCATTCTGCCATAGGCTTTAGTCATCTTTTGTCTATATTTGCAACTGCGCTCTTGGGCCTCTTCCCTCCTTTCATCAAGCCCCTCTAGGTCTTCGCATCTTTTTGCTGCAAAGACTTCCTTTTCTTCTTCTTTCTACTGCATTTACATAACTCTAAAAAACGGGGTCATTACTTCTGTCAGGCCATTAACTCTGTCCCATAGACTAAGGAAAAGAGTGAAAACCTTGTGGCTGACTTTGGCGAATTTCTCTAGAGCGTTTGGCAGATGCATTGCTCATCCTCTTGTATACTCTTGGCTCATTTTGTTGATGATTTTTAAGCCCCCAAGTCTGGAAGGGCCATGGGGTGACCATGCTGTGTAAGTTCTATAGATGAGTGTGAATCAAGTTGGCCTGTAGTTGGCAGCTGTGACATTTTTTACAAATTCTGCCATGTCTTTCTTCATGGCAGGCTAGTAGTAGCCCATTTGCAGCAGGCATCTATAAAGCTTTTTCTTCCCCTGGTGCTCGCCACACTCTCCTGAGTGTACTTCTTTTATCATTTCTCTTGCTTTTTCAGGGCTCAAACATCTTAAGGGGTCCTTATCATACCCTTTTTGAAAAGGATTGTATTTTGCAGGAAGTAACGTGTTGCCAATCTCTTAAGCTTGTATCTTTCACTGTGCTTTTGTGGCAGGATGCCTTATGTTAGGTACCGTATGAATGGGCTTCTCCAGTCTTCGCTAATGAACACAGTGTAATTTTCCTCTCTGTTTGCCGCAAGCTGGTAGGTCCCACACTGGGTTTGGACTTGATCTGCATCTTTATCCATACTTGGCCGATAAAAGTCTGCCCTCTGGAGTCTGCGGTAAAGGCTGACTTCCCCGCAGGATTCGTAAGTCTTGTCATATACTTCTTTTAACTTTCTTTGGGCTTTCTCCTGCTACACGCACCTGAACAAGACACCACCTGGCATCCTGCAGTACAATTCTTCTCTCACCAGGACGTAGTCTTTCAATACATTTAGTTTTGCGTCATTTCCTTCCTTTGTCAAAGCTTCTTTTATGGGGATCTGCCAGTCCCCTTCGCACTGTTCTTCTTTGAATCTTTCTTTCAGCCTTTCAATTATGGACTCTTTTCTCTTGCCGACCTCTACTCTGGTGCTATCCCTTTTGAACATTATTTGCGAGCCTAATGCGGCTAAAGCATTGGAAAACCGATTTTCATTCCTTGGAGCATGTTCTATTTCAAAAGTTGAAAGCTTTTCTTCCATCTTCTGGGCCATTAATGCACCAATGGCACATGAATTGGTAGCTAGGTAGAGTAACAATGACTTTTTGTGGATTGGGACTTGCACAGTAGGAGGGTTCGTCATGATCTGCTGTAACCTTTCGAAGGCTGCCTGCTATACTTCTTTCCTCAAAACTTTGCCCCTTCTATCTCAGCGTGGAATACCCTGGCAGGCAGTATGGAACGCCCTGGCAGGCAGTGTGAAACGCCCTGGCAGGCAGTATGGAACACCCTGGCAGGCTAGGCCACTGGCTTGGCCTC
Source organism: Quercus cerris (assembly GCA_963669245.1). NCBI lineage: Eukaryota > Viridiplantae > Streptophyta > Magnoliopsida > Fagales > Fagaceae > Quercus > Quercus cerris. Next base: position 24,830,443 of record OY770007.1, on the reverse strand, counting down.
GGGGTCCACATTTAATGTATGCACTATTAACCCAGGATCCCATCCTGGCATTCTCACTGTAACCCCATGTGAAGACATCTTTGAATTCTTTCTGCAACAATATCAATTCTGATTTTTCTTTTTCTGTCAAACTTGCACTAATTGAGATGGGCCTTGGTCCTTGCGAAACAGGCCACAGGTCAACTTCCTCCATTTCTTCTTCTACCACAACCTATACATCCTTTTTTGCCACAACTTCTTTGTTTTTCACTTCATTACTCTCCTCCTCCAAACTTTCTTGAACCACGCAACACATCAATCTTTTGTAGAAGATACATGATGTTGCTGCTTCATATTGATACTCTAAGCACTTTACGGTAGGCTTTCTAAATTTACAGCAAAATGGGCCTTAGCCCCCCAGCATGTGAGACAACTGGATGAGTCTTTAGCCTTTTGAAGAAGACTTCCCAAATTTTGTTGCAGAATGAGACAGCCCCTGGTATACAAGAATAAGCCTTTAGCTTTCAGCAGACGGCTTCCCATGTTTGCCACAGAATGAGCTTTAGCCCCCAGCATGTGAGACAATTGGATGAGCTTGATATCACCTTCTCTTGGTGTCAGTGCTCCATCATGTGGTTTATGCATTCTTTAGTAAAAAAATTAGATGCCATGGATCTGTAAGTTGCCATATTGTAGAAATTCTTCGTTGCTAGAGAATTTGGGAAAAAAAATACTTCCCAAGCATGCTTTGACTTCGTTCCACTGCAAGCACAATTGCTTCCCATGTGTTTTCTGCTACATATGACTGTGGCTATAGCTCTTCTGCAGATTCTTTCTAAAGATTTGCGATCATGTCCTGCCATACTACTTAGTCATTCCTGCTGCAATGACTTGATCCTGCTGGGCCTTTCCAGGCCTGCCGCTTATTCTTTCCCCAATAGCTTATCCTAGCCATGGGTTTTCTTACTCATGGGCTCTTGCGTCCCTTGTGTTTTCCCTTGGGCATCCTCGGCCCATTTGCTTTGTCTTGGGCTTCCTCGGCCCCTTTCCTTGTCTTGGGCTTCCTTCGCCTTTTTTCTAACTTTGTATTCCCATGAATTCTTGATGGGGTAATGATCACTTTTGTTGTAGAAAATAACCACATTGGATTTGTGATTGCACTTAGAAAGTTCAAGAATTCAATACTGAATTTTGTGGCAGGATATTCTGCGAAAAGACCTGCAGGAATACAACATTCTGCTGTAAAATATTCTACCGCAGCATATTCTGCTGTGATATTTGCACCTTCTGCTACAAAATTTCTGCGGAGGGACATTTTTGCACTTCTAGAAAAGTCTACCGGAGGATACTTCACGGAGGAAATAGTTATTTGCAACAGTATAGTAATGATGAAAAGTTTCATTTGGCTACAATAGCTTCATTTTTTTTGTTTCTAGCTTTTGGTTCTTCAGGGGAAGTAGAGCTAGAATCATTAGCATAAAAAAAATGATTGAAATCCTATGAAGGAATGAAGGGATTTTTCTACTTTAAGTGCTGGACCTAAAGGTGGAGATGGAGAGAGTTTAGAAAGCTTCTAATGCTTCCTTAAAATAAATGAGAGCAAAAAGTGGTGGAACTTTTGGTTTTGCATGTTTGAATAAGTGGCTTGCCACATGTCTCACATGCATGACAATGAGAACAAGTGGCATTTAAAGGATAGGAACAAGTGGCATTTTTGTTGTAGAACTCTATGGTGTTGTAGTGATATTTTGCTACCGCATTTTTGAGGCAATGCCATTAAACTCTACTATGGTATTGTGGTATTCTACCACAAAATTCTGCTGCAATATTTTGCTATAGCATTTTGCTCAAAATACTGCTTTGTTTAAATGTTGCTGTGTTCTATCACAAAATTCTGCTACGAAACTGTCTGGCTGTAACATTGCTGGATTCTGCCACAGTACTATCCTGCTGTAACGTTACTATATTCTGCCACAGCACTGTCCTGCTGTAATGTTGCTGTATTCTGCCACATAATTCTGCTACAGTAATGTCCTGCTGTAACATTGCTGGATTCTGCCACAGTACTATCTTGCTGTAACGTTGCTGTATTTTGCCACATCACTGTCCTGCTGTAACGTTGCTGTATTCTGCCACAGCACTGTCCTGCCGTAACATTGCTGTATTCTGCCATAGAATTCTGCTGCATTGTTGTGATATTCTGCCATAGAATTCTGCTATGGGACTGCTATGACATTTTGGATACTTTCTTGAGAGTATAGCTTGGAAAGTTTAAGAACATCTGCATATCTTGTTTTGGTAAGGACTTGGAAACATGTTTGTGAAGGAGAAATTTCTCATTTTCCCCATCTTGATCCCAACTCCCCAGCGGAGTCGCCATTTGTAAGGGGGTGGGCCTGGATTGGGGTATTGGGCAAATTCTTGCCGCACTAGGCCCGAGTTGTTTCTGGGTGAGGAGTCGGGACCAGCCCAATTGGAGCACACTTTGGCCTGGCTTGTGTGCAAACGTTGAGTCCAAGTTATCCTCTGTTTTTGCCGCAGAAGACTTTTCTCCAGTTTCTACCGCAGGATTGACTTTTCTGCCGCAGAAGGAACTATTCTCCAGTTCTACCACAGGTCTAACTTTTCTGCTGTGTAGCAAGACTTTCTACCGTGCAGTAAAACCGTCTGCCGTGCAATAAAAGTTTCTGCTATGCAGTGAAGCTACTTGCTGTGCAATGAAGCTGTCTGCCGTGCAATAAAAGTTTTTGCTATCTGCCAGCTGTGCAACAAAACTTTCTGTCGTGCATTAAAGCTATTTACCGTAAAGCCTTCTGCTGTGCTTTAAAGCTATCCGCCGTGCTTTAAAGACTTCAACAATGTGAATGACCACTCTTCGTTTTTACTGCAGAAACACTTTTCCACTTCCTTGGCCTGGCTTGTGCGCAAGCCACACCACGTCTGCTAAAGTCTGTTTATAAGCTCACAGCAGGCAGAGTTATTGTTAAGAGGTTATGGCAGACAGACAATATATAGAAAACGTAAAGAAAATGCAGTCACTATTTCTGCCACAATAAACAAGATAAATAACTTAAAGGCCTCGCTTTTAAAGAATAACACTTAAACAAATGATTAGAGCGGGATTATTAGAGTAAAAAGAATGAGTTTGCCACACCAAGTATCACCGCGGGACTATAACCAGGGAAGGGAAAACTGCTCCCTCAACGCAAGTAACTTCAAAGGTGAAATTAATTGCTTTGAGAGATCAGCCCCAAATGGTATATGCCCGAGTATAAGTCGTATTTCCCTCCAATGGAGAGCAAGGCTATTGAGGGAGAGAGGGGGTTAACCCATTTTGGGTGCATGCCTGCCATAAAACACTCTGTTTTTCCTTCTTCCTACTCTGTTCTTTTGTTCTATCTTTTCTCTCTGTTTTCTTTCTTAGAATTCTTGCCTTTCTTTTCTTTTTTGCTTTCTTTCTTTCTTTCTTTGTTTTCTCCCCTTTTTTCTTTCTTCGAATTCCCCCCTCTTTGTTTTTTCCTCTCCTCCTCCCCCCTTCCTGTACATAGCTACGGGTCTCTTATATAGAGCCTGTCGTGACCGATTTTACTATTCTAGCCCTTTCATGGCCCTTGTCTGATATGGGAACCTTTTGCCAACCATTTACCGAGTCAATGGTTCTGACTACCACCATTGACCTGTGGCTTTCAGACAATGAAGGTTCCTTTTCTACTCGTCTAGTGTGTACCTTCTACCTCTCAGTCTCTCATGGCATGCACCCAGTGGTTCTTACCCAGCCTTACCTGTTTTGGGTGGCATGTCATCCCAGCAGGACTGTGCCCACCGAAAGAGCCTGGGCAAGAAACACAAGAATGAGTTTCCACTTCTCTCCCCACTGCCAGACCGTGTCCTCACCCATGACCTTACCCTTTCCCATAGTGGCTGGGTATAGGCTGGTGATGCCTGGGTCGTACGCATGCTTTACCTTCTTGATGTTTCATTTGTTTGCCGAGGTCTGAAAATGGGTGCGCACATCCTGCCGTGCGCTTTTTGGCCTTTTCTGGTGTGGATTACATCTCCAACGTTTATGACATGTCCCTTTCTTGGGAGGGTTGGGCCTTACTGGATCATTGGGCCTCCTTCTAGTTTGGATGTTTGCTTCGTGGCTTAGCATTTCCTGCCATACCAGTTTGTTATTCCTGCTGCTTATCTCAATCCTGCCGGGCCCTTTTGGGCCAACCGTGTGTTTTTCTTCTCAGCTTTCACGCCTATCTTTTTTATACAAAAGGATTTGAGCCTTTGTGGGCCAAATTATATTGATTGGATCAAAAGGGTCTTGGGCCCAATTTATTTTCATCTGCCAAAGCCATCCTGCCAGAGAACTGTATCCTGCGGTAGATCTGTATTTTGCGGCAGACTTGTATTCTGCGGCGGATTTGCATTTTGCAACTTACTGGGCTTTCTTCTTCATGGGCTTTTGGATATGGATTCACAAAATTGGGCATCAACAATAATTAATCTAATTAACAACTTGAGTTTAAACCTTGTTATTTCTAAAAATCGGGGTCTAAATTTCCCATAAGTTTTCATATATAATTAGATTCAAAATGAGTTTTCAATGATGCGTTTTCTTGTGAGGACTATGTTGTGAAATTTCATAAACTTTTCCTATTCTAAAAAAAATTTGAAACAAAACAAACTAAAAATAAAACAAAATTAATATTTTAAGGGGAAGATATATATTGCTTAGAATTTCTTTTTCCATTTTTATAATCAAAATGAGGAGTCCAATTGGAAAATTTTATTTCAATCGATATTTGCACAATAATTTTTTTTAATTGATATTCCCACAATAATATTAAGTATTGTGTCTCATGATTTTAAACCATAGAGAAATTTTCATCTACATTCTTACCTTCTCTTGACTCTCTTATTTAACAACTAGTATATGGATTTTTGTTTTTGTTTTTTTAGTCTTGTAGAAAAGAATTGTGAAAACTTGAATTTGTGTGAAAATACAAGAGCTGTTTAGACCCACAAATTAAAATTACAACTCGGTTGATTTTACTCTAACTTAAACTAAGTGCGGAATAGAGTAAATGCAAGTAGATAAACAAAATAACTACTCTAAGCTATATTCATCAAATCACAGCAGTAAAATTAAAGCTAAAAGAGTAGTGAAGAAGAATGCAAACACAAGATAACACGCCGATGTATTATCGAAGAGGAAACCGAAGAACTCGGCAAAAAACCTCTCCACCGTCCTCTAAGCGGTAAATTGATTCACTAGAGAATGAGTTGGAGTACACAAATAACAAAAGACTCTCTAAGCCTAATCTACCCCATGTACTTGAGCCCTCCAAGCTCCTGCTACCAACTGACTTAATGAAGCCTTGTATTCTCTATCTCTCTGGATCACGCAATTTAGCCCGATTGAATCCACCAAACAAATGGCTTCTTCCAATGCTTCCCAGCAACATCAAAACCTCATTTTACACTCAGGATGTGTATGGTAAGTGTTTGGGTTGTTAACCTCTCAAGGATTTGGAAATGGAGAGGTAGGAGTTGAGGAAAATCACAATGGATTGTGTAGAAGATTTTGGGTATGACAATCTCTCACTCTCAGGGGTAATGGCTAGGGTTTTCTCTCTGAAAAGCAATCCTCTCAATATGTGAGTATATATATTGTGGGTAGAGACCAAGTGTATTAGATATGACAAATTGGCAAAACAGAATGTTTCGCGAGTATCTCACGGGAAGGCCTTACTCGCGAGACACTCACGAAAACCAGCTGTCACCATTTGTCATAACTCTTCACATTCCAGTCATGTGCTGGGCACATGCTTCACTTCGTGGGAAGGCTTCTCGCGAGCTACCCGCGAAAACATCTTTGGTCTTCAATGAGTCTTGAGTCTTTACACTCTCTCTCATACACAACCCTTACAGTGAAATCCCACATAAAATACAGGGTACAAAAGATTAAAAAAATTACAATCAAATTTGGCACGGAATTAAAGCCAACACAAATTGGTTGTAAATCACAACTTTACAAATTAGATACAAGAATCCTTAACTATAAACTAGCCTTTAAGCACCTCTTAATGTAACTTCATATAATGTATCAAATGCTTAAAGTCATATCCATAGGAATGAATTAGAAAATACTTTATGGTGGCTACATCTTTGCTTTTGTGTCAACCAAGGTTCTATTTTTTTTAATTTTTTTTTTTGGGTTTAGTTTTCATGTATGGACCAAGTTGTGAAATTTCATAAATTTTTCATGCTCTAGAAAAAAAGTGAAAAAAAAAAAAAAAAAAACCCAAAATTACTATGGGAAAATATATAGGACAAAGTTTAGCTATAAAATTGGTTGTAGCTTAAGGATACAACCTTACTCAATAAAATTAATATTACTACATGTTTTAAAAATCTAACTATTGAATTGTATGTTTTTTATGCTCTTAATACATGTGAGGACAATTTTTGCTTCAAAGGCCAAGGGCTAGACCATGGTTGGAACCTTAGGCAAATTTTGTTGTCCCACATAGGAAAGAAAGCCTCCCTTTTTGCACTTTTTAAGGGATGAGCCAATGGTTGAAGTGTACCACTAGTTTGGTTAACCAAACTAGTAGTACTCTTCACCCACTTGCTCATCCCTTATAAGGTGTGAAAAGGAAGCATTTCTTTCTCATGTGGGACAACAAAATTACCTAGGTTACAACATGGTCTAGCCCTTGGCCTTGAAGCAAAAATTGTCCCCACAATACACAAGTCAAATTTTGTGTCAATCGGATAACATTTACTACATCATTTATAAGCTTATATTTTATGCATAAATTAAAAGTACAAAAACTTGCAATTTAAACAATTTATTGATAACATAGCTATTGATCTTTAATTTTTTAAAATTTTTGCAAGCATGGAGGATATAAGAAGAAGATGTAATTAGTAGTTTTCATAGAAATCTCAACCATACTACCATAATATATATAAAAAATAAATAAAATAACATTATTAATCATGTAAATTTTTATTTAATATTAAATAACAATAAATTAATCTAAAACTCTGGTCAATCACATTGATCATTAATCAATTAATTGTAATTTATTTAATGACCATATTAAAAAAAAAAAAAAGAAAGAAGAGGTTTTACTAATAAGATGTTCTATAATTTAAATCAAAATTCAAATCTACAAAGATGCATAAAAAAAAAAAAAAAATCACAACCAAGAATGGACCTAGAATTTTAAGCTAGCGAGGGCTGGAGTATAAAGAAAAAAAAAAAAAAAAAACTCTAAATAGGCGTCCATATAGTATTATAAAATTATAGATACATAAAATCGTTATTTTTAAATACATTAAGATATAGTCATCTACCAACAAAGACAAAAACAAAAACAAAATAATGTTTTTTTATTTATTTATTTTTTTTTAATTTTAAGCTGGCTAGGATTTTTATTTTTTATTTTTTATTTTTATTTTTGTTGAAGTTAGCACATTCACAGTGGTGGTGCTAAAAATTTTAGCTCTTAGCACCTCAAAAAGTTACTTTATCTATTTTACCACCTCATTTGACAATACATTCGATATCAAATATTCTATTTTTTTTTATCATTTCATTTAAAATAATATAAAAAACTTATTAAAATAATAAATAAAGAAAGAGAATTTGAGTTTTTCAATTGAAGGAAGAAATATAATCTTAATTAAATATTGTGCGGGGATAGGAGGTCTGAGCAGGCAAGTTGGCCTATAGGCCATGCCTGAGGACGAGCAGAAGCTTGACGATGGTCAAAGGGATTGCTGGGCTTGGATCAATGGCTAAGGACAAAGGAAAAGAATAATAGGTCAGCTCTAATTTTTGAGGAGTTGGGGCCACCTCGAGAGGGCTTCAGGGAGGCAACTATTATGGAAGGATAAGCTTCAAGGAAAGTAGCAGAAAACTCAGTTAACCTTGAAAGACGAAATATTTTGGGAAGAAGGCTGCCACCACCACATTAAATGTACCGCACCAAATGAATTGGCTGCATTTATGGAGAAATGATACCTGAACAGTGGCAACTTAACTAATAGCTACCTACAAAGCTTCTAGGAGGTCTTGATGTGACAAGCATCTAAGGAATTTTATACTAAACCAATAGGTGGAAGGCTGGGATGAAGTGGAGCAGGACTATATAAGGAAGTGATCACCATGAAATGGAGAGGATCTAAAAAAAAGGAAAAACAAAGGAAGAACATAGTGTATTCACATAAACTTGGGTTGAATATAAGAACATCTCACCCTCAGACTTGATCGAGGAGAGTTATTTCCATTAATCTGTGTCTTTAATCTTACTATCTTGAGTCCTATCAACTGTGGTCCACTTTTCTTGTAGAGTTGTTCCTTGGATCGACCCGTTCTCTTACAAATACATTGTTTTGGGCTTAGTGGGCCATTGTCCATTGTTCTTGGGGGGCTTGAGTTCATTTCATGTCCCTACATATTGTATTTTATTTTTAACAACTTACTACAATTAACTTATATTTATACTAACTTATAGTAGTTGCAAAAAAAATTAGCTTTAGCTTCTACAATAACACATGATATTTTGGTTCTTTGGAGGTAAAATATTTTTTCTTTTTCTCAAACACAATCACCATTGTGAATGTTTTTATTATTTTTGTTAAGTTTTTGGGTTGAATAATTGTTATTTGGGTTAGATTAGTTAGGCTGATTGGGGAAAATGGGTGCTTAAAATTTTGGAAGTAGGCCAACTAAAAAAATTAAATATATAATAACTATATAATAGTAAATATATAATAACTATATATAATAACTATATAATAATTAAATATATAAATATATTACTTTGGAGATTTGATTATATGGGAAGAATTTCCAAATGGGGAACGATCTTAGGAGAATTTCACATAAATTAAATGCCTTGTACAGCTATTAATGGGCAGGTGCTTACAAACTTAGTGGCAGAGTTCACTGAATACCCAGGAGTGGTTGTTGTTGAAGAGAAAGAATCAGTAGGGGTGCAGGTCACAACAGTTGCTGTCCTCGGCTAGCTAACATGGAAGCTTTATGTTGATGGGGTGCGGCTAACCAAAGATGGTCTAGAGTTGGGATAGTGTTAGTATCCCCAGAGAGGATTACTATTGAGAAATCTTTGAGGTTGGGTTTTCTAGCCACTAACAATGAGGCTAAGTATGAAGCCTTATTAACTGGGGTGGCTATGATGAAGAAACTGGGAGGTAAAGCTGTCGAGATTTTCTCGAACTCAAGGTTGATCGTCGGAAAAGTTAATGGTGAGTTAGAAGCTAGGGATCATAGGATGTAGGGGTATCTCAATAAGGCTCGACAGCTATAATCTGGTTTTGAATCTTTTTCTTTACAGCAGATCCTGAGGAGTAAGAATACTTATGCAAACTCTCTGGCAACTTTAGCAACTTCTATAGAGTAGGGCCTTCCTTGGGTCATCCTCGTCGAGGATTTATTAATGCTTGCTGAGCCAGGATTGATGAGGGTCGAAATGCACTAGATAAGGGTTGGTCCGAGTTGGATGGACTCTATAGTTATGTTCTTGAAGGATGTAGTGTTGCCCAACGACAAGGGAGAGGAAGAAAAAATACGAAGAAAGCTCCCCATTTCTTGTTGTCTAAGGAGAAAAAATTGTAGAAGTGCTCTTTTTCAGGGCCATACTTACTCTGTGTTCATCCTAAGGCGGTGGATCTATGGTAGTGATATAGGAGGAAGGGCCCTTACTTAGGGTTATTGGTGGCCAAGTATGCTGAAAGAAGTTCAGGATTATATTAGAAGTGCGATCAGTGCCAGAGGTTTTCCCCAAACATTCATTAGCCTGGGGCATGATGAATGCTCTCTCTAGTCCATGGCTATTTGCATAGTGAGGCTTGGACATCGTGGGGCCATTCCCAAGGGTAGTGGGAAATTGAAGATGGCTCCTTGTAGGGACAAATTACTTCACAAAGTGGGTTGAGGCTAAGCCATTGTCCAATATCAAGGATGTTGATGCAAAAAAATTTGTGTGAAAGAATACTGTTGCCAGATTTAGGATTCCCCATACTCTTATCTCGGACAACGGGCTTCAGTTTGATAGTAAGGCTTTCAGGAGGTACTGTGATGAGCTAGGCATCAGGAATAGGTACTCAACCTGGCCTATCTGTAGGGGAACGGTTAGGCTGAGGCAATGAATAAGGTCGTAGTTAACGGTTTGAAAAGAAGGTTAGATGAAGCTAAAGGCAAGTGGGTTGATGAACTCTCGCATGTTCTTTGGACATATCGAACTACCTTTCGTTAGTCAACTGGGGAAACCCCTTTTTCCATGACCTATGGTTTCGAGGTAGTAATCCCTTTGGAGACAGGATTTTCTACGTCAAGAATGAGTTTATTCATTCTAGGAAAAATGATCAGTTACTCTAAGAGAGTTTGGATTTAGTCTATGAACGGAGGGAAGTGGCCATGGTCCAATTGGCGCATTATCAGCAAAAGCTTAAACATGGGTACGACATGGGAGTGAAGGTCAGACCGTTGGCACCAGGAGACTTGGTGTTAAGAAAAGTGGTAGGAATTGCAAGGAACCCATCGTGGAAAAACTGGGACCTAACTGGGAAGGGCCATATTGCATAACCTCGGTAGCTGGTATAGGTGCTTATTTTTTGGAAGGCCTGGATGAAAATGTTGTACCACGTCCTTGGAATGCAAATAACCTTCGAAGGTATTGTTATTAATGAAAGCTAGTGTTGCCATCTTTTGTTTTAATTATTATTGTTAAGAATGCTTTTTATTTGACTAAGTGTTAAACAGAACATCGGTTATGCCTGGTTCCTCGGTCCACATGCCTTGGGTAAATTAATGTTTTTTATTTGTTTAAGTGTTAAATAGAACCTTGGTCATGTTTGGTTCCTCGAACCACATGCCTTGGGTAAATTAATACTTTTTATTTGTTTAAGTGTTAAATAGAACCTCGGTCATGTCTCGGACTACATGTCTTGGGTAAATTAATACTTTTTTATTTGTTTAAGTGTTAAATAGGACATCGGTCATGTTTGGTTCCTCGAACCACATGTCTTGGGTAAATTAATACTTTTTATCTACTAAATGCTAAACAAAACCTCGGCCATGCCTGGTTCTTCGAACCACATACCTTAGGTAAATTAGCACTGTTTACTTGGTCATGCATTGAACAGGCCCTCAACTATTTTTGGTTCTTCAAACCCATGGCTTGGGTAATTTAAGGTTGGGAACAGTTCAATCGTTATCTTGAATTATGGACTTGGAGAAGGTTAATGTTTTAATTCTGTAAACCTTTGGATTTTGAGTAAATCAGATCATGTTTTTCTTTGATAGGTTATATTCTTAAGTATATATATATATATATATATATATATAGCAATACATGCTTAAAATGAATTGAAACTTTTCATTGAAGTTTTTCATTAATGTGAATGGAATACATGAGTAGACTACATGATTTAAACATTAAAAAAAAAAAAAAAAAAAAAAAAACCCAACAACAACAACAACACACAAAAACATAAGTAAAACGAAGAACCTAAGTGTTAGTTGATGGAGGAGGGTCGGTGTTGGATGTTGGTGGTAGATTGGAATGCTCAGTCTCTTTTCCTTGGCTAGTTCTGAGGTGATGGTATCAACATCAGAAGGCTTTGTGGTTAGAGGAGCTTGGGGAGCAGTGGTTACCTGGGGGGGGGGGGGGGGGGGGGTTGGTTGTGCTACTACTTGTAAGGCTAGAGGGTAGAAGTTGTTTTTAGTCTTCCCCAGGTTTGAGGAAGCATCCACCCCAGCTAGGTTCAGCATCTTGGCCCACACCTGAAGGTAGTAACCTCAGCAAACTCCTATGATTTGGGCTCTCAGAACATCTTCTGTCTCTTTTGCCCCAATGTCATAGCTAGATTGCTCGGGCTAAGTGAGAGCTTCCTCTTTCTTCTCTAGCTCTTTTTTCTGAGCTTCAATCTGCTCCCGAGCAATTGCTAATTGCTCCTCGACACTGCGGAGTTGCTGACGTTGACCCTCAGCCTACCTCTTGGCACCGGCTAGAGCAACTTCGACACTCTTTCTCTTTCTATCTGCCTCGGTTAACTTTGTGCCGAGGTCTTTAATCTTCTTTTCAGCAATGGCCAAAGTCTTGACAGTAGATACCAAATGTGCCTTCTCATCTTTTAGTTGAAAGTGGGCATGATTTACCCATTCTTCAGTAATGTTATTTGTTTGGATTGCCTAAAAGGAAGTAACAACGTGAGGAATGGCAAATAAGTCAAATGTTTAAAAAAAAAAAAATAAGAAAAGGTTTTTTTGAGTAAAAAAAAAAAAAAAACAAAAAATAGATTAGAGTTTACACCATGGCCAAGTCACTTTTCAAGGTTAGAAAAAACTCATACTTTTTTAAGGTTCTCAGGTCGGCCATGTCCTGGGGAAGGAGCAAAGGTTGTTCCAGGGCGTCGTTAGCCACATAGCTCGCTTTCCTTTTCTGAAAATCCCTAATGGAGGAGTCCAATGGGAGTGGGGCTCCATCCAACTCGAGCATTGGGTTCCAAATCAAAACCCTAGGGTAGCAGTCAGATACCATCTTTATACCCAAATCCTTCGTTACGTTTTTTCTTTGTACCCCTTTAGCAATTTTTGTCCCCCTCTGGGGTTCAAGGTCTTTGGAAGGAGCAAGTTTGCCCTCTTCAAACACTTCCTTACCCTTATTTTCCTTTTTCCTTTTCTTTTCTAGTTGTTTAGTAGGGGAAGTACTAGGGATGGCAATGGGGCAAGGCAAGGTCGAAGGATGGGGTCTTTGTCCCTGCCTCGCTTGATTTTGTCTTGCTCCATCCCCGCCCCGTCCCGCATGACGGAGAAACCTTTCTCACCCCATCCCCGCCCTTTGGGGCCCCACGAAGCCCCGTCCAAGCCCGTAAAACTCTATTTTTTGTTAATTTGCACAATGACTAGTACAATTTTTTTAATGAAACATATTTCATTAAGGACAAAGTTTAGCTACAAAATTGATTGTAGCCTTAAACTACAAACTCACTCAATATCTTTTTATTGGAGGTGAATTTTGACAAATCCACCATTGGATTGCATCTTCTTCTTATATCCTCCATGTTTGCAAAATTTCAAGAAAATTAAAGATCAATAGTTATGTCATCAATAAAATTTTAAATTACAAGTTTTTGTAATATAAAATTATGCATAAAATATAAGATTATAGATTATATAGTAAATGATATCCGATTGACACAAAAATTGACATGTACATTAAGAGTGAAAAGACCATGTAATTCAACGGTTAGATTTTCAAAATATGCAGTAATATTTATTTTATTAAGTGAGTTTGTAGCCTAAAGCTACAAGCCAATTTGTAGTTAAACTTTGTCATTTCATTAATAAAAATATACCTGAAATTACGATTAAATTTATTCCATCAAATCAAATCAATTTTTAGAAAAAATTGATAATATATCCAAGCGCTTAACAAGACAATTACACAAAAAAAAAAAAAAAAAACTCATAGTATAACACATAACAAAATAAAGGCAGAGAACCACATTGGGTAGAATAATATAAGATAATATTGATATGTTTTTTTAAATAGTAGGGATTTAGGGTATGAAAAATTTATAATTATAACCCTTAGCAACGTGAGGTGGGGCGGGGATGATGATGGGGACAGGGAGGGGCGGGGTGGGTCTAAAAATTCTAAACCCATCCCCACCCTACCCCATGGTGCAAGGCTAAAATCTTGCCCCATCCTCGCCCCACCACCTTTGCGGAACGGAGAAAACCTGCTTGAGGCGAAGCAGGAAAGGGCGGGGCAAAATTGCCATCCCTAGGAAGTACTGGTAGGAAGGGATGTTGGGGACCGAGGTTGGACAACCACCTTGGGTGTGGACCCTCCCATATGTGACTCTAGTAGCTCGAGGAGGCTGGTATTCTTTTTTTGTTGGAGTACCATAGCTTGTGGTATGTCAGTCAGCTTTTGGTTATTGCTGATTTGAGCCGAGGGTAGAGGCTTTGGAGATGTGCCTGAAGATTCTGTAGGGTCTGGTTAGTCAAAGACTTTAAAGTCCTCTTCTAAATCTATCACTTCAAATACTCTGACCGTTTCTTCTTCTTGTGTTAAGTTAGAAGAAACCACTACCTTTACGGCAGTGCGCTGGTCGAGCAGCTCAACTTGATGAGTTCTTTCGGGGGGGAGGTTCAGTGAGGAATTCTGGTACTGCAACGTCTATCAGATGTAGCCGAGGATCTTTAGTTTTAATAACGTTCTTGGGTGATTGAAAGCTAGATGAAATAGGCTTGTATCCGAGGATAACGTGGGTAGCACGCAGTTGGCCATCATTGTGAAGGAAGATCTCAAACCGTAGAATTCTATTGAGATTTGGTTCGTTAACTAAACTGAAGTTGGGAGCTGTAAAGTTCTTATCTGCATAAACAAAAAAAAAAAGAGTATGATTAGAAAAGGAGAAGGAAAAGGCATTCAGTAACTAGGAAGAAAAAGGATTACAAAATTAAAATTTTCGTTATTGGAAGAGGAAAGAATAGGGTTCTTAAGCCTAGAACACCCTACCTAGTTGCCCCTCCTACGTTGGACAATGTAAGCCATTATGCCATTCACCCGAGATGATCAAGGAATCCTGGTCCAAGCCCTTGTTGGATTCAGAGAGGCATGAAATTAGTCTGACCGAGAGAACCTTAGTTTTGAGGTAGTACCCGATGTCTTTAAGATAGTGGTAGTTATATACCCAGTTAATGTCATGATGGGAAATGTTTACCCCTATCTTTTAGTTAAGACATCAATGCTACCTAGTATCCTAAACAAATTTGGGGAACATTGGGTCGGATAGAGTCTGTGGGCAATTAAAAAATCCATAGATACTCTCCATATAGGGATTTGCATTCCCCCCTCTATTAAGGTAATATAGGGATTACCATAGCCCTTTCTGGCCTAAGAGCATACCAATCCCTTAAAAGGCAATGTTGTATGTTAACCCCAGGTGGTATATTGTATCGAGTTTTAAAGGCTTCTATACCCTTGGGAGTATCTACAAAACTAGCAAACCTACCCATCTAGGAAGTAAAAGAAAGCTATTAAAGAATTGTAGGCCGAGGAAGGAAAGGATCCTAAAGTCAGTATATAAACTAAATGGTACTTACAGAGGAGTACGTAAGGAGCACCTCAGATTGCTTCTTTAAGAGACTGAAGATTTGGGAAATGGAGGAAATGGACCCCTTGCATCCTTCATATAGGGAGACAAGATGAGCAGGAACGTTCCCACTCGAAATTCCATAAAAATTCCCTACCGTATGATCTTCATTGCATCATAGAACGTGGGCGACAGAGCCCTGTGCGAAGCAATAAATGGTGTGTCGCGAATGCCGAAGTGTCAGGAGCGTGATCAGAGCAGGTGAAAGGACGTTACCACGTGAGAACACTCTTGAAGTGTACAAGGCTTTGGGGCAGAAATCAAAACCCCACTTTTATCGGTGAAGAAAGAGATGGAGTTTTGAGGGGCTATTATGAGGATAAAAAGTCCAAGCAGGCATGTTAGGGTATGGGCCATGCCCAAGGACGAGCAGAAACCCGAGGATGGTCAATGGGATTGCTGGCCCTAGATCAATGGGCTGAGGATAAAGGAAAAGAATAATGGGTTAGCTCTAATTTCTGAGGAGCTAGGCCACCTCGCGAAGGCTTCAAGGAGGTAACCATTATGAGAGGATAAGCTTCAAGGATAGTAGCAGAAAACTCAGTCAACCCTAGAAGAAAAAATATTTGGAAAGAAGGCTACCACCACCACATTAAATGCACTGCACCAAATGAATTGGCGCATTTATGAAGAAATGACACCTGAATAGTGGCAACTCAACTCATAGCTACCTACAAAGCTTCTAGGAGGTCTTGATGGGACAAACATCCAGGGGATTTTCTACTAAACCAACAGGTGGAAGGCTGGGATGAAGTGGAGCAGGACTATATAAGGAATTGATCACCATGAAATGGAGAGGATCTAAAAAAAAGGAAAAACAAAAGAAGAACATAGTGTATTCACATAAACTTGGGATGAATATAAGAACATCTTACCCTCAGACTTGATCGAGGAGAGTTATTTCCATTAATCTGTGTCTTTAATCTTACTATCTTGAGTCCTATCAACTGTGGTCCACTTTTCTTGTAGAGTTGTTCCTTGGATCGACCCGTTCTCTTACAAATACATTGTTTTGCGCTTAGTGGGCCATTGTCCATTGTTCTTGGTGGGCTTGAGTTCATTTCATGTCCCTACATATTGTATTTTATTTTTAACAACTTACTACAATTAACTTATATTTATACTAACTTATAGTAGTTGCAAAAAAAATTAGCTTTAGCTTCTACAATAACACATGATATTTTGGTTCTTTGGAGGTAAAATATATATATTTTTTCTAAAATACAATCACCATTGTGAATGTTTTTATTATTTTTGTTAAGTTTTTGGGTTGAATAATTGTTATTTGGGTTAGATTAGTTAGGCTGATTGGGGAGAATGAGGGCTTAAAATTTTGGAAGTAGGCCAACTAAAAAAATTAAATATATAATAACTATATAATAATAAAAAATTTGGACCCGGGGGGCGCCTGAGCCCCCACCTGGGCCTGTCTTTGATCACAACCAAATACTTTCACAACCTTAAATGAAAAATCTTACAAACTTCAAAGTTCATGAATAGTTTTTTTTTTTTTTTTTGGAATTTTAATAATTCAATAGTTACAGGAGAGAAAGAGAATATTCTAATATAAAAAGCAAACAAAAAAAATACCCTTTAAAACACCACCTTTGGAACCACGTTCAGATTTTGAATCAGATTTTGAAGGTTGTAGAACACCTACAATTCAATTATCTACTCTTTGTATGTGACATTAAGTGTGGAATACTATAAAATATCCTTGCAACTAAAAGAAAAATCAGATAAATACAACTACTAAGTCTCTTGTTAGGTTGTGTTTCTAGTATGCAAAAAATAAAAAATAAAAAACACGTACCAAGATCAAGGTTTATGGTTGTAGATTTAGATTCTGAGGGTTGTAAAACACCACCTTTGGAAGGTTTAGATTTTGTCAATTCCTTCAATTATCTACTCTTTGTATAGAATAAAACATCATTGTACCTAAAAGAAAAATTGCATAATTTCAACTACTAATTCTCTTACCTGCTAGGTTTTCCTAGCAAACCTGCAAAATAAAAAACCATCATACAAAATATTTTTAATTCTTTAGAGGAATAAATAAAAGGTTTGCAAAGTAAAAAGGAAAAAAAAAGAAGGCAAAGGATGGGAAGAGTTCTAGGTCTTTTATGTTAGCAATAGTAGCGTTTTTTTTTTTTTTTTTTTTGGTAAGCAGTAGCAGGTCTCTCTCTCTTTTTATTTTTTTTTTAATGATTATGATGTGAAAAAATTGTGAGGTCTCCAAATCATATGTGGCAAGCTCTAATAAGGTAAAAAAAAGCCTAAGACTTCAGTTTTATAATATATATAGATTACGAGGAGTTAGTGACTCTTTCTTGCACCGATCAACATAAATGTCATGGCAGTATTAGGTCTCTCCCAATCTAGCGGTGGTGGTAATTTTGCGATCTTGTAGCAGTGGGTATATAGAACCAAACTAAAGCGGATGGATAATTAAAATAAAAAAATTTCCGTACTTTTATTGCTATTGTTATTGATAGTATTATTGTTATTGTTAATATTATTATTATTATTATTATCTCTCTCTCAAAATTTGCCACATGTTTTGCAGTTTTTTTAATGACCTTAATCCACTTTCCCTTTCTAGACACACTACAAGATAGGTCCAAGAGGTTACAAAAGTAAGAAAATTATCTGTCAAAAATCAAAGTGGCTAAAAAAGATTTCACACATTAGCATTTTAACGAAAGCACCACCACCACTAATAATAATAATAATAATTTTGAAATAAAAATAATATTAACAATAACAATAACAATAAATAATTAGAAAAAAACCTCAAATATTATAGTAAGTATAAATTTTTAATGTTTATTTTCATTGTTAAACCCATTCTAATTGAACTTGGTGAGAATTAATAGAATGGTGATTAAGTATAAACATAAAAATTATAAACTTGCAGAACTCAATGTATTTTGAAAAATTAAAATGGTAATAAAATAATAAAGAATAAACATAATAATTAACATGTATATTTTTGATATTTTCTTAACATGCCAAATTGTGATTGGCAACAATATTATAAAGAGTGTTGTATAAGGTGCTGCTTATCCTTTTGTACATAGTTAGGGTCAGTGGCGGAGCCAGGAATTTAGGTTAGGTGGGGCAAGATTAAAAGATAAGATTGGAAGTAAAAAATTAATCGATATTAATAACAAAATAAGTAAACAACTATTTGATAATGTAATTGTCATACAGAATCTAATATAAAATATAAACTTTAATTTATTTTTTCACATCTAGCTTATTTTACTCAGTTGCCCTTGACGATTTTTCATATTTTGAAACCGCTACATGATTTCTTCACACTCAATAGTCTTGAATATATCTTTCTCAATATATGTGACTAAGCAATCATTCATCTACTGATCTCCTATTCGATTGCGTAATCAATTTTTAATTATGTTCATTGCTGTAAAAGCTCTTTCAACAATAGCTATTGCAACTGGTAAGATCAATGCCAAAGTCACTAATAAGTAAACCAATTGATATGATACATTCTTTTTCATTTCTACCATATTTTCAGCTAGCTATCCAATTCCTTTAACTGCTGAAAACTCTTCAGTAGACTGCATGTCATAGATGTATGTCTCAAGTTGGCTATCCAAGAAAGAAACTTGACACATAAAAAAAATTCTACAGGCAGCTTTGTCTAGTTCATCAAGTTTACTAAGTGGTATCCATTAATTTTATATGTAGAATTGTACTAGGAGTAGAAGTCTACTACTATTAGGAAAGCTGGAAAGGTAATGTAAATTCACTTAATTGGATTTTTTTGTTTTTTGTTTTTTGTGTGGGGGGGGGGGGGGGGTCAAAACGGGGGGCAGGTGCCCCCCCCCCCCCCCCCCCCCCCCCCCCTGGTTAGGGTAGTTAGGGATCAAGATCACTCTTTTATTAGTACTAGTACAAGATGCAAAAAGTCATATTTGCATGAATAGAGTATTGTTCATTCTGTTCATGCAAATGTCTACAATGTACATTGGTAGAGACTTTCTGTGTTGTATAATTTTTGAATTTCACGAATAGTGATTATGAATTGATATTATATATATAGTATCTAATAGCAATTTTCAAAATTATATATATAATACCAATGTAATGAGAAACTTGGCATAGCTAATATTATGAAAATTGTAAGAAAAAACTATTTTAGTACCTCCAAATATCCTAGTCGAACTATTATTCTATATGTTTTATAACCCAAGCTAATATACAGCACCACTATAATTCATCATTCTCGTGCGTAAGCATGAGCTGTATACTATTTATTATTTAATTGGGATACCTTGCTTCATAGGATGCTACAATACACATGAAAATGAAAATTGGTTGTTGTTCATATATAATTAGATTCAAAATGAGTTTTCAATGATGCTGTAAATTTATGTGAACAAGTCCAAGGGGGAGGCATTTGTGAGTGTTTACAATTTTCATTGGATACCAATTGAGTAAATAAACACTCTCTTTTGGTCATTGTTCAATTAAAGAAAAATTGTTTTATTTGGATGCTAAGGAATGGATTTGGAAATGCTTTATGCTGGCTACATCTTTGCTTTAATGTCAACTATGGTTCTATTTTGTTTTTTTTTTTTCTAAATCTTTTTTTTTTTTCGGCTTTAGTTTTCTTGTGAGGACTATGTTGTGACATTTCATAAACTTTTCCTGTTCTAAAAAAAAAAGTGAAACAAAACGAACTAAAAATAAACAAAAATTAATATTACAATAGGAAGATATATATTGCTTAGAATTTTTTTTTATCCTTAATCAAAACGGGGAGTCCGATTGGAAAATTTTCTTTCAATGGATATTCGCACAATATTTTTTTTTAATTGATATTCCCACAATAATTTAAGTTTTGTGTCTCATGATTTTAAACCATAGAGAAATTTTCATCTACATTCTTACCTTCTCTTGACTCTCTTATTTAACAACTAGACTATGGATTTTTGTCTTTATTTTTTTAGTCTTGTAGAAAAGAATTGGATACAAGAATCCTTAACTCTAAACTAGCCTTTAAGCACCTCTTAATGTAAGTTCATATAATGCATCTGTAGGACGCAAAATTTTAATCCAATTATAAAATGCCACATTAAAATTTAGAGAAAATTCTAAATTAATATGTCATTAAATTAGACAAATCAAGTGTTGACATGTGTCATTTAAGATGATAATTTTCTTAATTAAATAGAGATAAATATCTTGATGATAATTATTCTAATTAAATAGAGAGAAATATCTCAATGAAATTGGAATGATAATAGTTAATCATTATCTCTATTTAAATAAATTAAAAAAATAGAGATAATTATCTACAACGTGGTCAATCTCAAGTGGGACTTATTCATTGAAACCGCTACAAATAGAGGGTAGACCTCCTCTCATTTAACACAATTTTTCTAAGACGTCAAAGCTCTAGAGAAATTCTACCTCAAGAGCACACGAAGAACATTCAAAGAAGTTCTTTGAAATTCTATTGGAATTAAGCTGAAAAGCCTCCATAAACTTCAACAAATCCCAAATCCTTGAAGCTTAATGGATCAAGCCTCTAATATCCTAAAGAACTTCAACCTAAGAGCCTTCACATTCGAAGACTTAAAGAACAATAAATCTCTAATAAGTTATGTAAAGTTGAATTTATTCAATCATGTGTTGGCTTTATTTTGTACCAAATTTGCTTGTAATTTAGCAAAAAAGTGACTTTTCACATTCCTCATGTACTCTACTATAAATACCCTTATACCCACAAAATGTAGAGAGCTTCTAAAGAGATTTTTTAGAGAGAAACCCTAGAGAAAACCAAGATTGATTTATCCACAATCTTCGACATTTGATTCTCCAAATTCCTTTACTCTCACCCTCTCCATTGACATATCCTTGAGAGGTACATTTGCTAAGTCCTTATCTCACCGTACCCATATTAGTGAGGAGATTTTTTGGTGCTTGGGAAGCAGTTTGGAGATGACCAATTCACTTGGTTGATGCAATGGGCTTATTACGGGATCCAGGAAGCTAAAAAAGACACGGTTAAGCTTAACCCTGTTGGAGCAGGAAGCTTGGAGAGTTTAGGTGCATTGGGTAGATTAGGTTTGGAGGGTCTGTTGCTATTCATATATTCCAACTTTATTCTTTAGCGAATCATTTTACCGCTTGGAGGGTGGTGGAGAGATTTTTCACTGAGTTCTTTGGTTTTCTCTTCGATAACATGTATCGGTGTTATCTTTGTGTTTGCAACTCTCTAACCCTTACTCTTATATTTTAATTGCTGCTGTGTTGTGATTAATTATGGTGTAGAGTTGTTTATTTGTTTGGGTTTTTTCTTGTACTCTTTATTCCACTCATTTATTGTTTGAGTATAAGCTTGCATTGGTTGTATTTAAAATTGGGGGTCTAAACATTCATTAGTGTTTTCACACTAATTGAACTTTCAGTTGGTATCAGAGTGGGTACACTTTGTCTTATTTCTACATCCTAAGTGTGGTCCTTGACCCTACAATGGATAGGTCTCAATCCCTCAATGCACCTCCCTTCTTTGATGGGAGCAATTACGCTTTTTGGAAAGTGTGTATGCATGCATTTTTATGTTCTATTGATGATAATGTATGAGATGCTATTGAGTTTGGATGGACTAAGCCAGAGGCTACCATATCTACTTGGGATAAGGCAGCCCTTGCAGCAGCCAATGCTAATTGAACTTTCAGTTGGTATCAGAGTAGGTACACTTTGTTGAATTTCTACATCCTAAGTGTGGTCCTTGACCCTACAATGGATAGGTCTCAATCCCTCAATGCACCTCCCTTCTTTGATGGGAGCAATTACGCTTTTTGGAAAGTGTGTATGCATGCATTTTTGTGTTCTATTGATGATAATGTATGAGATGCTGTTGAGTTTGGATGGACTAAGCCAGAGGCTACCAAATCTACTTGGGATAAGGTAGCCCTTGCAGCAGCCAATGCTAATATCAAGGCTTTAAATGCTATTTTTTGTGGTGTCTCACTCGATGAATTTCACAAGATCTCACATGTTACAATTGCCAAGGAGGCGTGGCAAATCTTGAAGACCACATATGAAGGTACCAAAAAGGTGAAGGACACCAAGTTACAAATGCTCACCACTCGCTTCGAGGAACTAAAGATGAGCGAAGATCAGTCATTTGATTCTTTCTATGGGAAGCTAAATGAAGTGGTGATTGGCAAATTCAACTTGGGAGAAAAGACAGAGGACTCCAAGATTGTGAGGAAGATTCTACGATCATTGCAGGAGAGCTTCTGTGCTAAGGTTACCGCCATCGAAGAGAGCAAAGATCTTGATGAGATTAAAATTTAGGAACTCATCGGTTCTCTTCAAACGTATGAGCTATCTCTACCATCACAAAGGAAGAGCAAATCTCTTGCTCTAAAGACAGTCAATGAGAGAGTGGAAGCTCAAGATTCCTCGGATGAGGATGAGGTTGAAAAGGAAGTGGCGTACCTTGCTAAGAACTTTTGTAAGTTCTTAAAATTCAAGAAGGATGGAAAGTCTTTTGAGAAGGGAAAATTCTCAAATTTTAAGAAGGATAAAAAGGACTTCAAGAAGAAGGATTCTAAAGATTCTTCTCCATCTCAAGTGGTCACGTACTACGAATGCAAAGGGCATAGGCATGTGAAGAAAGAATGCCCCACATACTTGAAGGCAAAGGGTAAAGTCTTTGCAACTACCCTTAGTAACTCAGACAGCTCAAATTTGGATTCGGAAGAAAGTTGTGACAGAGAAGGAAACTACTCCGCATTCATGACCATTGCATTCATGAATTCTTCGGAAGATTTACACACTCTAGTGGAAGAGCTCGGTGATCACATTGAAGTTGAGTCTATGGGGATTAGGGAGGAATCTGATGATGAAGATGAAGAAGCAAAAGGATTGCAAAAAACCTATAATTCTCTTCTTCAGAAGTCCGGAGAGTATGCTAGAGTGGCTAAAGCAACCGTAAGAAAAATGAAAAGAGCTAAGCAAGATTATAAAAGTCTTCTAGTGCAGTATAAGGAGATGAAATGTGAAGTTAAGGCATTGAATGAAGAACTAACCGAAGCCTATTCCAAAATCAAGTTTCTTGAGCTTGAAGTGATTCAAGCTAATGCCAAAGTAGAGCATGTTGCCTCCAAGAAACTTGACGAAGTGCTCGCACATCAAAAGCCCTTTTCTGACAAAAGCAGCTTAGGATATACAAGCGGCTTAGGATATACCAGAGAAAGTAGTTCAATCGCCAATGTGTCTAAAGAGATGAAGTTTGTTAAAGTAAAGGAACCAATGGTAGCAACTCCTATTGTTGAGAAAGTGAAGGTTGAGAAGAAGTCAAATGTGATTGCTCAACAGGTCTTAACAAAGCCTCCAAACCCATTAGTGGCCAAAGCCAAGGCTAAAGGGAAATCTCTTCCAAAGTCACAAAGGGGTCCACAAACTCAACATTTTTCCACCATTGTGGAATCTGAGGACACACTAGACCTAATTGCCACAAACTTCAAGCATTGAAGAATGCAAGTTTTCAAAGGCCAAAAGGACAAAGAAATGGCAAAGGGAATCTCAAACAATCAAAAGGGCGAAAACTTGACTCCGATATTGGTGATGTGATGAAGATGATAGACACCATCACTTCTTGTTTGGCAAACTTCACCCTAAGGTTTGAGAATCGCAACTCAAACGCACATGCCGTGTGGGTGAAGAAGGGTACATATGCATAAGCATTAGAACATGTCCATGCATCAATTCTTTCTATGTTATGACATTGTTTGGTGTTTACATATGTTTTTTTTTTTTTTTTCTAGCATGTTTTTACTATTTTTGTTTGTCTTTTTTTTTTAAGCTTTGAATGTTTGTTTCTTTTTTATCAATCTTTACTTGCTTTTGTGTCAAAAATCAAAAAACGCATAAAAAGTAGAAAATCCAAAAAGTTTGATCGGCATTATTATGTTTTGTCACACGCATGTTTTGCTTTATACCTTCATACAAATGGCTTTGTGCATTTACGAGCGTAGCTTGTTCTCTATGCACTCATATCATTGTGGGGGAAAATCTTGATATCTATGTGACTGTTGTAAATAGATCTTCAAACTTGTCATGAATGATTAGGCAATGGTTTTGTTGATCTTGAGACATGTATAGACTTGTGCCTCTATATCTTCCCACCCTTTTATGTTTTTGCTTAAAGAGCTCATCCAGTGTTAAATCTTGAAAAAAGATAATGAGCTGTAAAAGCCGTTGCACATACTAGTATTTGACTAGAAAAAAGGTAAAGCGACTTGTAATGAAATTGTATGGTGCCCAAAAGCCAAAGGCTTATTCATCAAAATGAAATATAAAAAATTTCAGGCATCGATCTCAAAATGAGATGTTTTTGTTTGTAAATGATCAAATGTTATGAAATGTAAGAAGCAAAATGAGAAGCTTCTAAGTTATGTAATCAAGTTTCGTGGGAGGTCATATATGCATACTTCTATAATTGAGATTGGTCACTCTACCTAGTACTAATTGTGTATATCTTGGTTGAATTGATCAATGAAACTTCACATTAGACTAAGAAATATCTCACATTTGGTACCCACACACATCACACATGTCTATGTTCAATGAATGCCTTATTCATTTGTGTGATTGTACTTGATTAAATGTGTTGTACATACTCAATCATATGTTGATCAAACACAAAAAGATTTTTTAGTATTTTTAGTTGTTTTTGGAAAGTGCTTTTCGTTTTGTTATTGTTCAGAAAATCCAAAATTTGTGCAACTCTGTTTTGGTGACTCTCTCTCGCGGGTCAAGCCAGTCGTGAGCTTACTCAGAAGCTCTTACGATTCCCTGGCGAGTCAATCCCTTAGTCGCAAAAAATACTTAGAAAAATTTCAAAAATTTATGGGTTTTTAGCATTTTTGCGACTCAGTTTGGCAACTTGTTCACGAGTGGAAGCTCCAATCGCGAGTTTACACAAAATGATTCGCGACTTGCTCGTGAGTAGACTTCCTAGTCGCGAAAAACACTTAGACAAATTTTTCAAAGATTTTGTCAAGGGATTTTGGCGACTCGTTTTGGTTACTTGCTCGCAACTCATTCTAGTCGCGAAAATCATGTGTTTTGCACATATAGGTTTAAATCCAAGACAGTTTTCAAAAACTTTTCAATTTTCCCTCACATCACGTGTATACACTTTGTCTTGTCCACCTCTCCCTTTGCCAAAACCTCCATTTTCACTCACAAAACCTCTATTTTCTTCATCAATCTTCAAGAAAAGGTGTGGGTTATCTCTTATTCTCAAAATATTTCAAGTTTCTAGCCCTAGTTTTCTTGGATTTTGTGTATATGTTGAGATATGAAAATATGATGATTGAATATGGATTTGTTGATGTTTTTGTTGAGTTTGATTTTTGGGGTTTGTTGGTTTTGTTAGTATAATTCTTATTCTACAGGTTTTACATGTTTGTGCTTCATTTTTTTGCATTATAGTATGTTTGTATTGTGGTGTGCATATCATGTTCATGATAAAATATCTCTTTGATGTTTTTGTGTGCCTCTTTGGATTTTATGGAATACAAAGTTTGTAGGGATAATCATGTTTCTTTGATTTTGAAACATTATATGATTGTGTTTTTACACTTTGCCCTAATATGTACACTTTTGCATTTGATGCACATACACACACTCTTTGACATGTTGGAGTGCTTAATGCCATGATTCCATCATGTTATGATGTTTTATATTTTCACATGTCAATTTGTTTTTGAATTACTCTTTCAATTCAGTTTTTAGGGTTTTAATTCAAAATTTCTGATTTGGGACTAACTTGTTGCTAATCAAGTTTGTTGTCCTTTGAGTTTCATCTTACTCTTTGATATTACATGATACAGGTTGATAATGTCTCCTTTCAGGAAATCAGCTATGAAAGGAAGTAGTAGCAAGGGAAAAGAGCCGGTGATTGATCTTGATAGCCTCACCCATAAGTCAAAGAGGACTCGGTCATCGACAAGATTTTATGATGCTAAAAAGTTCAGATCATATGCCGCATCTCAAGCTTATGTGAACTACTTCTAGGATGCCCCTTTGTTGGTAGAATGAATGGTTGAGCAAGCTTCTCTTCTCGACATGGACATTCCAAAATGGTTTGTCATAAAGGATTGGAACTTCCTTTTATCCAACTTTGACAATACATACGACAAGATGGTGAAGGAATATAATGCAAATGCCATTTATGATGAGGTTGAGCTGAAATGTTGGGTTAGAGGAAAGGACTTCACAGTTACACCCTCATATCTTGCCATCATTTTGAACATCAACCGGCTAGTGTTTCAAAAACCATCAGTGTATGATGATTTAGATCTGGATGTTGAGATGCTTCGGGATGATCTTCAAGAAAACTTGGAGATAGCTTCAATTGGGAAATCCATCGGTGTATCATCCCTCTCTCCCGAATTGAAGTTGCTCACTACAATCATGTTCCAAAATCTTTATCCTCTATCAAGCACCAGGTACATGAATCTTGGTCGGGCTCTATTTCTTCATGACTTGATCATTGATGAAGAAATTGATATTTGCTCACATATCTTCCACATTCTGAGCAAGACTGTTGAGAGGACGACCTAAAGGAACTGCCTTCCTTTTTGTTGCCTCATTTCAAAAATTTTGAAGCTCAAAGGCATTCACCCATTGGAAAATGAATACCCTCATCCTAAACAAAGCCTAATCAACATTCACACTCTCAATGCTATCATAGGTCACAGTCGAAAGGAAGTCAAGTAAGAGAGTCTTGCTCCTCATGGTGCATCCAACTATAGCTCACGTTCCTGTGATGAGAAGTTAGACAACATTATGGCCTCCATACAAGACATCAGCACTAAGTTGTCCAGACTCGCAACTATCATGCACTCACAACATACCCATTTTGACACAAAGTTCACATTTCTCCAAACTCAACTGGACCAAATCCAAATAAAGTTAAAGGAAGATGATGGCTAGCTATTCCATGACATAAAAGGGGAGATGGTTCATGATAAGGGGAGTGTAATGATAGGGGGAGGAGTTAGATCAAAGGGGGGAGCAATGGAGAGATGCAATGCAATGGAGAGAAAGCGCAAGAAAAGCATTTGTTTAATATTTTGTTTTATGATATTTTTAGTGATCTATGTTCATATTTCATGGTTTATGTTGTGTACTAAACTATGCTTTATTATGTTCCTTTGCTTAGTACTTTTAGATTATGTACGCATTATATTTAGTGCTCTACTCTTGTCCCCTTGTTGGATCTTATATCCTTGATGGAAAACCTTAGTGTTTTGCATCAGTTGAGAGTTGGACCGACAAATGATACTTTGCATTGAGTTTATTAGATTGCATGTCCAGATGTTCATTCCTTGTGTGAATGATCATTGTGGTCACTATTTATAGTGATTGTTCTTGTTTGGTCAAGCCATGTCTTATTGCTATATTCTCTATTACTTGATCGCATTGCGCTTACTCCATATATATTTCAAGATTTCTGCTTACAATGATCGCCATGCGTTATTATTTCCAGGAAAAACTTGTCTGTATGGTTCAAGAGCTTCACAGAATCTAGAGTTAGGTGTGAGTGAGTTTTAGCAATTGTTCCCAACTCACATTTTAAGTCTAGAGTTTGTTTTAGGGTTTTGTCACGGAATAGCCAAAGGGGGAGATTGTAAGGTTGAATTTATTCAATCATGTGTTGTCTTTATCCCGTGCAAAATTTGCTTGTAATTTAACAATTAGATACCCTGTATTTAGGTGAGAATTATGTAAGGGATGTGTGTGAGAGAGTGTGAAAAAATTCAAGAATGTGCATTTGGAGGTTTCTTGTGACTGGATCTCGCGAGTGACTCGCGACTGGCAACTCGCCAAAATGCCACACATGTGAAGCATGCAAGAAGCTGAAGGGTCACGATAGCTAGAGCACTATAGGATAAAACTTGATAGTCTGGCCTGGTAGTTAACTCGCGACTCATCCCACTTATGAGATTGGGTCGCCAGAATGCCCTATTTTGCATAAAAATGACTTTTCACATTCCTCACGTACTCAAGTATAAATACCCTTACACCCATAAAATGTAGAGATTTTTCAGAGAGAATTTTGAGAGAGATACCATAGAGAAAACCAAGATTGACTCATCCATAATCTTAGACATTTGATTCTCCAAATTCCTCTATTCTCGCCCTTTCCATTGACATATCCTTGAGAGGTACATTTACCAAATCCTTATCTCACCATACCCATATCTATGAGGAGGTTTTTTGGTGCTTAGGAAGCAGTTCGGAGATGACCAATTCACTTGGTTGATGCAATGGGCTTATTGTGGGAACCGGGAAGCTAAAAAAGACACGGTTAGACTTAACCCTATTGAAGCAAGAAGTTTAGAGGGTTTAGGTGCATTGGGTAGATTACGCTTGGAGGGTCTACTACTATTCGTGTAGCCTAACTTTATTCTTTAGTTGATCATTTTACTGCTTGGAGGGCAGCTGAGAGGTTTTTCGCCGAGTTCTTCAGTTTCCTCTCCGATAACACGTGCCGGTGTTATCTTTGTGTTTGCATCTCTCTAACCTTTACTCTTGCCTTTTAATTGTTGTTGTGTTGTGATTAATTATGGTGTAGAGTTGTTTATTTGTTTGGGTTTTTGCTTGTACTCTTTATTCTGCACATTTATTGTTTGAGTATAAGCTTGCATTGGTTGTATTTAAAATTTGGGGTCTAAACATTCATTAGTGTTTTCACACTAATTAAACTTTCAAACTCAAAGTTAGAGATTTATTGTGAAGACCGTTCAATCCATCTTCCAACTAAAGTCAAGAAGATTTCTTGTTCGAGTCAAGTTCAAAGAAGATAGAATCAGAGGGTATTCTTTTGTAAAAGAGTCAAAATAAAGATTGTACTCATTACTTGATTAGTACAAAATTATATTTGTGGAACACATTTTTCAATTTGTTTGATTTTCTACAATTGAGAAATTTTGTGTTTACAAATTTCTGGCACGCCCAGTGGGACCATCTCTACCTTCATTCCTTCTTCATCAACTTGTCACATCTTTTGAAGCACTATGGCTTCAAAGAAGACTCAAATCAACAATCCTCTTTTTGGAACTAGTGAATTTGATCCTACACTTGATTCAAAATCTTCATCAAGTTCTAATACTCCCTATACCAGACCCATGACAAGGGGAAGGATCAAAGCCCTTGCTGAAGTCTATGCTCAAACAACACCCATACCACAATCCTCGCCTGTTTTCAACACTTTTGAAACCCAGAAGTCACAAACAGCCTCATCTACCCAGGGGGCAAGCAAAGATGTAGGTAGCCTCATCAAAAAAATGTTGTCTCAACTAGCTTTGTCACCAAAACTGATCCAAAAAGCTCTAACTATTGAAGAAGAGAATGAATCACTTGATGTCTCTAGGTTCTCTTTTTCAGAAAATATTCCTACTTCCAAGCTTAGAGACTCCTCTCACTCTATTAGTTCATTTGCCATGCCAATCATGATGACTAACACAACATCTCTGGAGCAACAAGTCTCAATTATAACCTAAACTTTAGAAGAGCTAATGAAGTCCATGAAAGAGAGGGAAGCATTGAGAGACACACAAATAACTTTCTTGATGGATAAGATGGGGAATATATCCGGACTGAATCGTGAAGATGAAAGCTTTAAGTCAAAACAAACCCATAATGACAAACCCGAGCATTCAACATAGGATCTCAAACTCTCTACCGATGGGTTTATCTCTTCTGACCAGCTCAAGGACTTAATAAAGGAAGCTATCAAAGACCAAGTTAGGGGTGGAAGTCTGCCGTTTGGCTCTATTGATAGTTGGAATCAAATGGAAAGAGAATTCCTAAACTATTTCTATAGTACTCGTCGTACTATTAGCATGATAGAGCTCACTAATTCAAAACAGTGGAAAAAAGAGCCTATCATTGATTACATTCAATGGTGGAGAAACCTTAGTCTTAATTGCAAGGATCAATTATTTGAGGCATCTGCAATTGTGATGTGTATTCAAGGAATGAATTGCCTATAAGCTATATCTTTCAAGGAATAAAGCCTAAAACATTTGAAGAATTAGCAACACGTGCCCATGACATGGAGCTTACTTCTAATGGTCACCAAGGCCTGCTTGTTCAAGAACCCCGCAAGGGGAGAGAAAGACAAGGTACTCGTAAAGGGGGCAAATTCCCTCCTAAAATGGAAAACAAGTAGTCTTTGATTGTAACTAATGCTCCTTTCAAAGTTCCATTTAAGCCTAAGATGAAAGAATAGACGTCTGCTCTCACTCAAGATAAGAGAAGAAGAAGACCAACATTACAAGAGATGTAAGAAAAGCAATATTCATTCCTTGATTCTGATATCTCCAAGATGTTGGATCATTTAATTGAGTTGAAGTTGATTGAGCTACCAGAGATGAAACGTCTTGAAAAGGTTGACCAAACAAATAATCCTAAGTATTACAAGTATCCCCATAGAGCAATGCTTTGTGTTGAAAGATAAAATCATGGAGCTAGCCCATCAAAGAAAGATCACATTTGATGATGAAGTTGCAACTACCAATCTAGCCATGGTGACCTCAGCTATTTCTACTTTTTTCACCATACGATTTGGTTCATTTGAGCCTATTGAGGTGAAAGTACCTTTCCCTCTAGTGCCAGTTCCCGAGGATTATATCTCTTCATCTCTTACATGTTATCAAGTAAGTGGTGAAGAAGAATCTTCAGATAGTGAGGAAGAAACAGAGCGAGCTATTGTGAATAGAGCATACTGGTCTTCAATTATTTTCACTAATAAGGATTGTTTGTTGGGATCCAAGATTCATAATCGTCCCTTATTTGTGACTGGCTACATTCGAGAACAAAAAGTCAATCGTATCCTTATTGATGGTAGATTTGTAGTCAACATTTTTCCACTCAAAATATTGAAAGAGTTCGGAATCTCCTTGGATGAACTACTTCCCAGTAAATTGATGATTCAAGGCTTTAATCAAGGTAAGAGCCATTGGAAAGATTAGGCTTCAGATGGTCATAGGTGAAATGGAATCAAGTGCACTCTTCCATGTCATTGATGCCAAGATCACTTACAAACTGCTTGTTGGAAGACCATGGTTGCATGAGTGTTGTGTTGTGCCATCTACATATCACCAATGCCTTAAATATTTCCAAGATGGACAAGTCAAAAAGATAGTAGCTGACCACAAGCCCTTTACTGTAGCTGAATCACTTTTTGCTGATGCAAAATTTTACTTAGAAGACGATACGCTAGAAGAAGCACAAGTCATTGTTTCACCATCTAGCAAAGAAGTAAACCTCCACTCCAAAACTTCAAGGATTGACTCTCTAATTGAGGAGAAGGAAACTAAGCAAACAAAGACTTTCACAAAAGAAAAGAAACATCATGCTTCTAAGAGCATCTCCAATGGTCTAAAGGCCAAATATTCTCTATAATAGAGAGTGGGACCATAAAAACAAACTCTAACAGATTCTCTATACCCAAAATATTTTTTAGCTTATGAACAGTAACCCATCAAGTCTAATGGGTTACTGTAAATTAGCAATTGAATTTCTTGGATTAAAATATTATACCAACTACTTATTATATCAATTCTTTCTCTCTCCTCTGGATTTTTTTTTTCTTTCATACTCTCTCTTCGTTGCTTCTCAGTGTTCTCACTCTTTCTTCCTCACTCTTTTTCTCTCTTCTTTATCTCAACGGCTACAAAATGCAAAATATAATCCAAACACGAAAATAGTTTTTCTCATAAACCAAATGAAATCAGAAGAAAAAAAAAAAGAAAAAAAGAAAAGAAAAAAGAGAGAGACCTGTTCATGAGCAAAAGAATTAATCCAAACACAAAACAAAATCCAATTCTTAAAATAAAGTTGAATTAGAACAAGCAAATATGAAAAAGAAAAAAAAAGAAAAAAAGAAAAAAAAAAAGAGAACAAGCCAATCTGACCCAGCCTGGTGGTGGGGAGGACGATGAGCGGCGGTGGAGATGCTAGAGCGATGGTGGAGATGCTGGAGATGCGGTGGAGTCCCAAGCCTCTCTCTCTCTCTCTCTGATGTGAAGCAAATGTGAGATGCTGGAATGTTCTTGAGGTGAAAAAGAAAATAAAAGAAGGGGAGCTTGACACTTATGTGGAGGAGAAAAACAAGAAAAAGAAAAGGGAAAAAAAAAGAAATGAAACGTGGAGGAAAATGAAATGAAAGGAAGAAAAATAATATAAAAGTTAAAAAATCCTAATTGAAAAATACTACCGCAATATTTTTACAATATTTTTACAATAAATTTTAAGTAATAGATTGTTATTAGTTAATATTGGCAAGTAAAAAAATAATTTCAATGGTGGGTTCAAATTAGAACTAGTAATAACTTTTCACATAAATTTTGTTATGAAAGTATTCTGTAAAATGTTGTGAACATAACATTTCTCATTGAAAAATATAGTTGTTAAAAAAAATGATGATTAAAAAAATAATAAACAATGAATGAAGAAATAATATTTAAATGAGATAAAGAATGGGATAGAGAATCTGTTGAAAGTGTATTTGAAAAAGTGGGTAGGTAAAAGTTAAATGTCACGGTTCATTTTCCAAACAGTACAAAAATTTGGAGAAGCTGCTGGAGATGCTCTAAAGCAGCTAAGGCAGCTCCTATGTTACACACTGTCCCAGTCACCAAAAGAAAAGAGGGCTAATCACCATGGTGTCGAAGACTAAAGGTTTCAGTGTAACAAGTTCTAAGGTCGGAATTAGATACACTCCACCAACTCCTATTCATATTCCCATCCGAAAAGCTAGTGTTTCAGTAATTTCAACAAATTATGAGGAAGAACAACAATCTTTGAACCTATCAAAGAGATCATCTATTTTTTTATCGCATTAGGTGACCTACTTCCCATATCTCAGTCTTCGATAGGTTGAAGACACAAGAAGATAACTCTATTGTTGCCACTTAAGGCTTTATTTTCACAAGACTCAGTCATTCAACTCTTTCTCAAGTTAGCACTCAAGGTTCAATTCTCACAAGGCTCAATCATTCAATCCCTTCTTGACTTTCAAAAGATTTGAAGGCAAAGCGAGAGCTCCATCCCATTTTGTATGAAACATAGAACCATTTGGGAAGTGAATAGTGGGGAAGCCTTGACTATAAAAAGGCGTACAATGGTGACCACAAACCAAGAAATGGAAGATAAAGTTATTACATTAGTAAATCATGATAGGCCAAAAACGTATTGACCCCTTGTGATATATTAATTGATTAATTAGTCAAGTTTATTAATTAATCAAATTAACATGCAATGTACGTTGCAGCACAAATAAATCACCAACTAAAATAAAGTGCAGTGGAAAATAAAGTTAACACGGTAATTTGTTTACAAACGGGGAAAACTAACATGGCAAAAATCCCACAAGGTGATTTTAAGGTCACCACTCTCGAGAATTCACTATTATTACAACAAGTAATTACAAGTAAAGGAATCTCAGTACCTTATACCAACTTACAGTTGAACCCTTACCCTAATACCCAATTAGACTTGTTCTATAGTGACAATCTCTCCTTTTAATGCACGGCTCCTAGTAAGTGACTAACCAATTATGCAGATCCCAGTACGCAACTTAATCACCAACTTGAGAAGGATGTTGGCTGCAAATTCTTCAGTTCATCTCACGATGAAGATCAAGAAACTCCTTGGTCACAAAATCCTACGGTGTACAAACACAGCAACTTCTTCAAGAGAAAGATGAACTAGGGCAAATTTTGTCTCTGGTCACAATTTGCATGAACAAAACTTTGTTCTATACTTGTGCAACTTATGTCACTTTCGACAGCCCTTAAAATAATTCTTATATATGTTTAGGGTTGTGAAAAAAGAAAGCCTAAACACATACTCATGGATTGGGTGAAAATCAGCTCTAAAAAACTGAATTCCATAAACCTCGATAGATGGGGCATCTATCGAGCTAGTTGTCAAGCTTCGGGCTTCAGCAGCTTTTTTTTGAACTTCGATAGATGCTAGCTGTCAAATTTTAAAATCTAGCACTTTTTTGCTTGTTTCTTGGACAGACTTGCATGGCTTTAACACTTAATCTTGAAACCTTGTTCCTTGAAGTATTAAACACATCCTAGATCTACCCAATTACAAGTAAAGTGCATTTTATCAAAGGATTAGCCAATTACATAAAATATTAACATATGTTCCTAACATGATACAATTATGTCCTAACAAATCATATAACAATCATTGAAGGCACAAAGGGCAAACCCCCTATTGAAGATGATACTAAGGATGCTCCACCCTTATTTGAAGAAGGTGTACAAGCTACAGTTGATGAATTATAGGAAGTCAACATTGGCACCACCGAAGACCCTAGGCCAGTCTTTATAAATGCAAACTTATCTCTAGAAGAAGAAGATGCTTATGTTGAACTCCTCAAAGAGTATAGGGATGTTTTCACTTGGACGTACAAAAAAATGCCCGGTCTTGATCCATAGATTGCCATTCATCATTTATCAATAAGACATGGGGTACAACCAACAAAGTAATCACAATGTAGGTTCTGGCTTGAGTTAATCCCCAAATTGAAGGTGAAGTCAACAAACTTATTAAAGCTAGCTTTATTCGTGAAGTCAAGTATCCTTCGTAGATATCAAGCATTGTCCCGGTAAGAAAGAAGAATGGGCAAATTAGCATTTGTGTAGACTTTCGGGACCTCAATAGGGCATGTCCAAAAAGATGATTTTCCTCTCCCTTTAACAAAAAGTATGGTTGATGTTACAATAGGCCATGAAGCTCTTTCATTTATGGATGGGTTCTCTAGTTACAATCAAATTCACATGGCTCCAAAAGACAAAGAGCTCACTGCTTTTCGTACTCCAAAAAGGATTTATTGTTATAAAGTTATGCCATTTGGGTTAAAAAATGCTGGTGCCACTTATCAAAGGGCAATGCAAAAAATATTTGATGATATACTCCATAAGAATATAGAATGCTATGTTGATGATTCGGTGGTGAAGTCGAAGAAAAGAATGGAGCATCTTCAAGACCTTCATCAAGTCTTTGAGCGACTTCATAGGTACCAACTCAAAATGAATCCTATGAAGTGTGCATTTGGAGTTACATCAAGAAAATTCCTAGGATTCATAGTTCGACACTGAGGAATTGAGATAGATAGTTTAAAGATTGATGCTATTCAGAAAATGCCAAAGCCTCGAAATATTCATGACCTTAAAAGTCTTCAAGGAAAGCTTGCCTACATTAGGAGGTTCATATCCAACTTGGCTGGACGCTGTCAACCTTTTAGTCGCCTTATGAAGAAAGATGTCCCATTCGAATGGGATGAAGCATGTAGAAATGCTTTTGAGAGCATCAAAGCATACTTATTGAATCCTTTTGTTCTACGAGCACCCATACATGGGTGGCCGCTCATCCTTTACATAGCAGCACAAGAACAATCTCTAGGAGTGCTCCTGGCACATGAAAATGAAGAAGGAAAGAAGAATGCTCTTTATTACTTAAGTATGCTAAGCTTAATTACTCACCAATTGAAAAGTGTTTAGCTTTGATGTTTGCCATTCAAAAGCTAAGGCATTACCTACAAGCCCATTCAATACGGCTCATTTTACGGGTAGATCCCATCAAGTACATTATGACTAAGCCAGTTCTTTTAGGGAGGCTAGCAAAATGGTCTCTCTTACTTCAAGAGTTCAAGATAATATATGTCCAGCAAAAAGCAGTGAAAGGACAAGCTTTAGCTGACTTCCTTGTTGACCATCCTATTCTTGATGATTGGGAGCTATCTGGTGACCTTCTTGATGAAGAAGTAATGCTCATTGAAATTTCGCAAACATGGAAGATGTTCTTCGATGGAGCTGCTCAATGTAGTGGTGTTGGTGCTAGGGTAGTGTTTGTAACTCTAGAAGGAGATGTACTCCCATATGCATTTACTCTCATAGAGTGTTGTTCAAACAATGTTACCAAATACCAAGCACTAATCCTAGGTCTTGAAATGGTAATGGATGTGAAAACCACTCATTTGGAAGTCTTTGGTGATTCGAAATTAGTCATAAATCAAGTGCTTCTGCACTATGATGTGAAGAAACCTGAATTGATTCCATATTGCAAATACGCCAAGAGACTTTTGGGTTGGTTTGATCATATTAGTATTACAAATGTCCCAAGAAATGAGAATAAGCAAGCTAATGCTTTGGCAAAATTAGCAACAACTCTTACTCTACAAGAGCCTGAGGTAAAAATTCCAATATGCCAAACATGGGTAATGCCTCCAAACTTTGATGAAGATGAGATAGAAGAAGAAGTTAATGCAATTTTAGTCTTTGAGATAGAAAGAGAGGATTGGTGACAACCCATCATTGATTACATAGAACATGGGAAGTTGCCTAATTATCCTCAACATAGAGCAGAGATTTGGCGGTGAGTTCCACATTTTGTTTATTATAAGAATACTTTATATCGTTGTTCTTTTGATGGCCTTCTCCTTCATTGCTTGGATGATGAGGAAGCTACCAAGGCACTTGAAGAAGCTCATTCAAGGATTTGTGGTGCTCACCAATTTGGTCCTAAACTTCATTTTCAAATTAAGTGGATGGGTTATTATTGGCCCACTATGGTCAAAGATTGCATGGATTATGCAAAAAGATGTTTAGCATGTCAATTCCATACAAATTTCATTCATCAACCTCCAGAACCTTTACACCCTACTATAGCTTCATGGACATTTGATGCTTGGGGATTAGATGTGGTTGGACCATTAACTCCAAAGTCCTCAGGTGGACATTCATATATCTTGGCTGTGACAGATTATTTCTCCAAATAGGCTAAAGCTACTGTATTTCGAGAAGTGAAGAAAGAAATTGTTGTGAACTTCATCAAAAGAAACATCATCTTCAGATACAGTGTACCTCGTTACATAATCATAGATAATGGGAAAGAATTCAACAACAAGTCAATGGACAAGCTTTGCAATGACTTTGGTTTTAAGCAACATAACTCCTCTATGTATAATGCTCCAGCTAATGGTCTTGCAGAAGCCTTTAACAAAACTCTATGCAATCTTCTCAAGAAAGTTGTAGGGAAGTCAAAAAGAGATTGGCACGAAAGAGTTGAAGAAGCTTTGTGGGCGTATCGCACAACATACAAAACACCTACCTAAACCACACCCTACTTTCTTGTTTATGGGGTAGAAGTTGTTTTACCACTTGAACGCCAAATCCCTTCATTAAGAATTGCCATTCAAGAAGGCCTCTCTAATGAAGACAATGTTCATCTATGACTTGAAGAATTAGAAGATTTGGATGAAAAAAGGCTTGAGGCACAACAACACCTTGAGTGTTATCAAGCTTG
Organism: Quercus cerris; assembly: GCA_963669245.1. Classification (NCBI taxonomy): domain Eukaryota; kingdom Viridiplantae; phylum Streptophyta; class Magnoliopsida; order Fagales; family Fagaceae; genus Quercus; species Quercus cerris. Next base: position 24,792,874 of record OY770007.1, on the reverse strand, counting down.
CATTTCTAGGACTTTCAACAAGAAGGTTTTTCCTCGATCTTTCCAAGTTGGAGATTTGGTTCTTGCTATGCGAAGACCTATCATCATCACTCATCGCACCAAGAATAAGTTTGTGTCAAAATGGGATGGACCATATGTTGTTCAACAAGCTTATACAAATGGTGCATACAAGTTGGTTGCTGAAGATGGTTTGAGAATTGGCCCTATCAACGACATATTCTTAAAACGTTACTATGCTTGAAGTTTGAAATGCTCCTTAGTAGGAGCCTAAAACTGCCTACTTCAACACTTAAAGAGTACATGATGTTCTCCCATTACTTTTGAAAGTGTTCATAAATTTAAATAAATAAATAAAAGTCCGTTAATTTGAAAAGCTTTTAAAAGGCGACCTAGGAAAAAGTTAGGGTATAAAAAGCTTACTAGGTTGAAAACCTTTAAAAATGCGGCCTAGGCAAAAGTTAAAGCAAAAAAAAAAAAAAAAACAAAAAAACAAAAACAAAACAAAAACCCTTTGAACTATGTGGTGACTTGATCCCTCTCAAGGGGTACGTAGACATCTTAGTATTTTATACTAAGTTCAGTCACACCTCAAACCAAAAACCCATTGAACTACGTGGTTACTTGATCCCTCTTAAGGGGTACGTAGGCAGCTTAGTATTTTATACTAAGTTCAGTCACATGTTAAAACAAAAGCCTTTTGAATTATGTGATGGCTTTGAACCCAGAGCTTGGTATTCTATATTAAGTTTAGTTGCATGCTGAAAAAATTAAGCAATCAATGTTTACTAAGAAGTTCAATTACATGTTACAAATTGTTCAATTAGTTTTTACTAAGAAGTTCAATTACATGTTATAAATTGAGCAAAATTAGTTCAATCACATGTCAAAAAAATAAAAATAAAAGGAGAGCAGTGACTAAGAAGTTCAATCATATTGATGGAAAATTTCAAACTACATCATGGCTAAATCCTATGCATTGCAGAATTCTTCTAAAAAATAAAAACCTAACAACAATATCTAAAAAATAAAACTCCAATTCCTTTAACTACCTAGTGGAATAAAACAAATGTCCTATCTTAAAAGAAGAATAATACAATCAAGGCATCCACTTCAAGTTCTTCAAATTGGAACGCTTCCTCTCTAAGGTGCTTTGTATCTTCTTTAAGGCCTCTACATCTTGGTCTTTAAGCACAGTAGTTGACTTAATGCTTTCAAGTTGATCTTGCAAAGCTTCTATGATGCCATCCTTTTCAACCTGCTTGGACTCCATTTGTGGCATTAATTGTTCTAACTCAGCTAGGTTTGCCTTCAGGTCATCAATCTTTGAATCTGTAATTCTAAGTTTAGCGTCTAGAGACTCTTTCCTACTCAATACTTCTGTAATAAGAAGTTTAGTATCATTCACATGGCGTGTTTGAATCTCTAGACTCATCTGCTTACTCATAGATGCCTCATTCTCAATGAAGTATGAAATATCTTTTAAATATTTGTCAACATGCTCTTGCAACGGCTGGGGATCAATCCTAGAACTCTGTATCCCATGATAAATCTTGCATACGCCTTCCTTAGGAAGGATCTTATACAAAGGGAAGTCTGAAAGCTTCGACAAAAGGAGGTCTCCAAGCATCAAGGCCCCTTGTTTACTCGTAGACTTCTCTTGTTCTTGTTGTGAAGAAACCTTGTTTGTGTCATTCACGAGTTTAGAAGATGTTATAGTGTTATCAACTCTATGCTTTTTGGTCTCCAAGTTCACAACAAAAGGTTTGCTATTGGTTGAAGTAGGAACATGGTCAGCCAAGGTCATCGTACCTAATAGGCTAAGAAAGCATTGACCGCTTTGGTAACTTAATCAAATTAATTAGTCAAGTGAAATTAATTAGATTAAATTATATGCAATAAGTGTGGTAGCACAAACAAATCACCAAATAACTAAATGCAATGGAAATTAAATTTGACACGGGTGATTTTTTTACAAATGGGGAAAACTATTAAGGCAAAACCCCACCGAGTGAATTTAAGGTCACCACTCCCGAGAATCCATTATTATCAAAACAAGCGGTTACAAGTAAAAGGAATCCCAGTACCTAATACCAATCTACAGTTGAATCCTTACCCCAATATCCAATTGGACTTGTAATGTAGTGACAATTTCTCCTTTCAATGCACGACTCTAAGTACATGACTAACACATTAACTTGAGAAAGTTGTTGGTTGCAAAGTTCTTCAGTTCATACAACAATGAAGATTAAGAAGCTCCTTAGTTACAAAACCTTTGACGCAAAGACGCAGTAGCTTCTACAAAGAATATGATGAACTAGGGCAATTGTCTTCGGTCACAATATGCATGCGCAATGACTTTTCATCAAGTTGCATAACCTTGCATCATCTTTTATGGCCCTTAAAATAATCTTTATATATGTCTAGGGTTGTAAGAAAAAAAAAAACCCTACACAGATAACTTGGTTATGCATGAAAAACAGATCTGGAAATCTGAATTTCATAATTCTTGATAGATATAGCTTCTGTCGAGAGCTGTTGAGAATTCTTATTAAACCTCGATAGATATTATCTTTCAAGATATTTGTCGAGCTTTAATGAACATCACTTCTTCACTTGTTTCTTGGACAAACTTGCATGGCTTCAATACTAGAATTGAACTCTTGTTCATTGAAGTACTAAACTCATCCTAGATCTATCCAATTACAATTAAAGTGCGTTTTGTCAAAGGATTAGCCAGTTTACAATAACATATGTTCTAAGAAGCTCCATATATGTCCCAAAAGTACCACTACCTTTTGATGGATTTCTTATATGTTTCCAATTAGAATTGGAATCCATGCTTGCATCATCATCAAAAACTTCAAGTGTATCCTCATATTGCATATCACTTAAACGTTTAGTACCTCATGCATGGGATTTTTTAGTCATTCCCGTCAAAAAGAGTGATATGAGTGTTAAGTACAAGAGATTACTTAATCATACTCATCACAAACATGAGCCACAAAGCTCATTTGCTTAGTTGTGCATAGAGATGCTCATCTAAGTTACAAAAGATACAAAGTTTAGAAAATTTTGTTTCAATGGCCATCCAAGCTACACAAGTACCAATGTACACAAAACTCACATTGTTTTTTTATTTTTCTGATTTTTCAAATTTTATTTTTATTTTTATGAGAAACAAAATAAAGCAAAGATTGAAAAAAAAAAAACAAACAAACAGAAACATGTTAAACAAAGCATAGCATAAAATTAGACTGACTTAAAAACAAGAAAGCAAAACACACAAGTAATGCATAAACAAGAAAGAGAGAGAGAGAGAGAGAGAGAGAGAGAGAGAGAGAGAGAGAGAGAGAGAGAGAGAGAGAGAATGAGTGAGTGAGTGACTAAATCACTTAGATCCTTTTTCCTTCCACACCTTAGAAGAACCTTTCTATTGAGCGAACCTTTGATTCGGTAGTGAGGGGGAAGAATTGAAACTATTTAAGTTCGAAAGGAATATGAGGGCCTTAAGAAGATCTCCAAGAGGAGCAAAAGAGGATGTAAACTTATTTTGGTTTCTAAATGAGATCATACTATTACTCTGTTGAGTGGCTAACCACTTATAGCATGGGTAGCTTCGTTGATTCTCCTCCATGTACTCTAGAGGCTTTTGATGCTAAGGATGATGATGATGATGCTACTGCTTCTAAGAATGATGGTGATGGAGATGCTAGTTTTTCTGGTACAGATGAGATGTCTACTTGACACTCTTACCATTTGTCACTCATGACAAAAAGGGAGAGTAGTTTTGTATATGAGAGTTGTCATACTTAGGGGGAGAGTTAGTATAGGACCATTTTGTTAGGGGGAGTGTTGATATTTGAGGGATGTAGTGAGGATTATTTGTATATTTTTTCTTTTCTCTACTTTAGATACATTTATTCTTGTACCTTAGGTTTTGTAACCATTATTGACATACATTATACTTATTTTCTTTATATGTTGATGTATGTTTCTTTCACCTACCCTTACATATGTTGTTTCTTTTCTCTCTTTATGCACATGCTTCTTATTACGTGTATGCAATCCATTATTTCTGTTTCATACAAAGATACCTTGATGAGTTTTGTTTAAAGTGTTTAAGAAATACAAGTTGTCAAAGTCTACTTGCTATAAACTCTTGTCTTGCAAAGTTTTTCAAGAGTTTGTGTTAGGATAGATTTTATTGTATTCAACAAGTGAATATGAGTTGAGTGATTTATGACTTCTCTCGTATGTTCATTTGTTTGTTATGGTTTTGTCATGAATTGCCAAAGGGGAAAATTGTTAGGACATATGTGATTCACTTGTTAAGAACATATGTCACTATTTTATGTAATTGGCTAATCCTTTGACAAAACGCACTTTACTTGTATTTGGGTAGATCTAGGATGTGTTTAACACTTCAAGAAACTGTGTTTCAAGATCAAGTGTTGAAGTCATGCAAATCTGTCCAAGATTCAAGTTGAAAAGTGCAAGGTCATTAAAGCTCAACAGCTAGTATCTATCGAGCTTGAAGAGTTGTTCTAGGCCCGTGGCTCGACAGCTGCTTGATAGATAGCTATCTGTAAAGGTCTATGAAAAACAGATTTTTAGTTTTGTTTTAACTCTAATTCGTGATTATGTGTTTGGGATTTCTTTTCTCACAACCTTAGACATATAAAAGGATTATTTTAAGAGCCGTCAAAGAGGACACAAGTTGCATAAGTGTTGAGCAAAGTTTATTCAAGCAAATTGTGACCAGAGATAGAGTTTTGCCTTAGTTCATCGTTCTTGTGTAGAAGTTGCTGTCCTTGTGCACCGTAGGGTTTTGTGACCAAGCATCTTCTTGATCTCGTCTGGATGAACTAAAGAACTTTGCAGCCAACAACCTTCTCTAGTTGGTGATTGAAATCGCGTACTGGGATCTGCGTAATTGGTTAGTCACATACTGGGAGCCGTGCATTACAAGGAGAGATTGTCACTACAAAACAAGTCCAATTGGATATTAGGGTAAGGGTTCAACTGTAGGTTGGTAGAAGGTACTAAGATTCCTTTACTTGTAACCGTTTGTTGTGATAATAGTGGATTCTCGAAAGTGGTGATCTTAAAATCACCTAGTGGGATTTTTGTCGTGTTGGTTTTTTCCATTCGTAAAAAAATCACCGTGTTAATTTAATTTCCACTGCACTTAGTTTAATTAGTGATTTGTTTAGGCTATCATGCGTTTGCATGATAATTTGATTAATTAATTAAACTTGGCTAATTAATCAATTAATTCATCACAAGGGGTCAATACGTTTTTGGCCTATCAAATAAGATAATTAATATACAATGCATTTAATCTCTACCTTAATGTCTTCAACACCTCTACATAAAAGGGTGTTTAGAGAAGTTACCAGGTTGGATTCCAAAACTTCAACATCTTGTCTGATTAAAGCTTTTTTTGTCAAGGTTGAATGAAAACCCATTGAAAGTCCTTCAAAATCTATGTAACTTATTTGACCTTTCAATCTCACGTGAGGCATACAATGGAGAGAATTGCAATTTGAGATAGGAGGGTTTCAAAAACCTAAGGTGCTATGGCTTGAAGAGTTAAATGCATTACATTCTGTAAAGTTGTGATTTGCAACTATATTTTATGTTGGCATTAATTCCATGTCAAATTTGATTGTAATTTTGTTCAATCATTTCCCTATGCTTTTGTGGTATTTAATGTAAGGATTGTGTGTGAGGGATTGGTGAAACACATTCTAGAATTTGAAGAGTTTTTGATAGGCTGGATTTTGCAAGTCATTCGCGACTCTGGCCAAGTCGAGAGTGACCCACGAAACTCTCTTCCTGATTATTTTGAGTGTGTCTTTTCACATACCTTTACCAATACTATATAAACCCTCATTACCCACAAAATTGTAGGAAGAACAAGGAGCCTTTTCAAGAAGCTTTTGAGAGAGAAAACCTTAGGTAAGCACTTAAGAGTTAGAGATTGTTCACCCACAATCATCTACACCATTTCTCTAAAGTTTCCTTTACTCCTACCTTTCCATCTACATATCCTAGAGAAATTCTTAGCCCAAACACTTACCTCATTCATTCTAAGTGTTGAGAGAAGTTTTGGTGCATATGGGAAGCATTGGAAGAAGTCATTAAGTGGCGGACGCAATTTGGAGCTAATTGTAGGATCTTGACAACTTGTGAAGACATGGCTCCGTGAAACCCGTTGGTAGTAGGAACTTGGACAATTCAAGTACATTGGGTAGTTTAGGCTTGGAGGGTCTCTACGTTATTCATATACTCCAACTTTATTCACTAGTGGATCGATTTCAACTTGGAGGGCCACGGAGAGATTTTTCGCTGAGTACTTCGATTTCCTCTTTGATAACACATTTCGGTGTTATCTTGTGTTTGCATCTCTCTTTCCTACTCTTTAAACTTTACATTTATCGTCTATTGTACTTGCTTATGCCTTAGAGTAATGCTCTAGTTTATTGTGCATCATTTACTTTTGTTCCGCACTTAGTTAAATTAGAGTAAAAGCAACTAAACTGTAATTAGTTCATTTTTTTTAATAGGATAAAGAATTAAGTATAGTTGACAGTGATAGTAGAGTGGTTCTATCCTCTTCACTTCTATATTATTCCCTTCTTGTCCTCTACACACCCCAAAATGAAATAAAATAAAATAAAATAAAAATAGTAGTTAATTACTAGTTACCGAAGTCAAACCTCCATTTTTTGTCAAAAAAAATGTTGTGAGACGGGATTTGAACCCGTGACCTCAAGGTTATGAGCCTTGCAAACTACCAAGCTACTCTACCCAGCGACGAAGAGAGGGACTGGGAACTAATGGACAAAGAAGGATTGAGTACACCTCTCTACTATATTGGTTAAAATTTGGGAGTCTAAATTGGCTATAGTGTTTCACACTATTTGAGCTTTTACACTCGTTGTTGATTGACAAAGAAGCATTGCCTTTTCTTGAAAATTTTGTGATTGGGCCTAGTCCACAACTAAAAGAGGTACCTTCTAGAATCCAAAATTTGAGAAACTTCAAATAATTGAAGTTTTTGGGCATGCCAAAAGAATTCAAAGAAAGTTTGGATCATAAAGCAAGGGAAACATTATTGGATTGAAGTTTTTGGGCATGGCAAAAGAATTCAAAGAAAGTTTGGATCATAAAGCAAGGGAAACATTATTGGATTGTTGAGCATGTACCAGTCATTTACCACTGTCGCAAGGTTCACACTGGATATTATAGCTATGACATCCACATTCTCCATTCCAAGCATTTGGTGGGGTCTACATGGAAAACAATTAACAAGAATGATGGCAACAATATCAATGCTTAGTTGAAAAAGGTTAGTGCAATTTAGTATTCGTTTGGATACTGAGTCTGGCATTCATGTTTATGTTTTTTTTTTTTTTTTTAGAAGAGCATTAACTGAGTTTCAGTGGGTCTCGTGCACACACAAACCTCTTTTTTCAACAAAACTTTTATTAAAAATTAGTCTCACAGTACTATTTACACATTTAAAAATTATTTTGCTACAGTATTTTTAGTTTTCAATTTTCATTTTTTAGTTTTTAGTGATATCCAAAACGGACTCTTAATTAGCTTAAAAAATGGCTTTAGATTTGGTGGTTATATTTCTTGTCTTTTCCTGGTGAATAAGGTAATTGTGTTGTAGATTTGTATAGTACAAAGCAACAGTTTTCCTTTTTTATTTTTCATTTGTGGGAATATGTGATTCACACCCCTTTTGTCTCTGTTTACTTGGATTTTGCTCAATTTTTTAGTTACTCTTAAATTTCACTTATGTGAAAATTGTAAGAGGTTGAAGCTACTTTGCTCATTTTTTGATACAATATCTAGACAAAACAAGTGATAGAAGGAAGAGAACACTGTCAAAACATTGCTTTGAGGATTTAACAAAGTTGCTTTTTTTTTTTTATACACTAATTCAATCTATTTAGATAGGGTATTAAAAAAAAGTTTAGTGAAAGAAGGGCTAGAAGGAGAACCTGGAGGAAGAGGCTAACGATGACTTTGACTCTTTCCATCTTTTTGCTTTCCAATTGGAGACTCCAGGCTCAATCCTGTCAATTTGCTCTATAACCTGTCACTATAATTTCTGTACTTAGAAATAATAATGAACAGTATTGATGTAATTTTCTGACTATAGCATGTGAACCCTTCAGTTTTTTTTTTTAGTAAATTCACCCTCTCTCTCTCTCTCTCCATGAAGTATGGTTTTTGTTTAGGTTGTTGGTTGGACCATATATGGAGTCTCTTTTTTAACAAGAATCCCATCTGGACAAGATTTCACATGGCTGTCAAATAATAGAAATGTCACTAATGTGATTCAATCAACTCTTTCCAATGCTTTAGTCTGTAAGCTATCACTCATGAAGAACATCAGGTAAGGGATTCAGTAGCCCAGGCTTTGTCACATAACATTTAAGGTAGTCCTCCGGAAAAAAGCTTTATTGATGAAAATTGACATTACTGTGACGTTTTTTATTTCTTTTTCTTTTTTTGTCACTGAGAGAGGCTTGGTTCAAGAATTGATAGTGATAGAAAGATTAGTGAAGGATCTTTTTTTTTTTTTTTTGAGAGGGAAGCACGTCAAACTTTATTAAGAAAATCCAGTAATGTCCTCTAGGACTACAGGAAGTAATGGTGGTGGAACATCTTCCATCCACACCGAAAAATCTGAAATATAAAGAGCGTGTTTAGCTAACTTATGCGCAACTTTATTACCCTCTCTCTTTACATGAGAGTGGAGTAATTGAATAAAAAAAGTAGCATAAAATTTAATGTCTTCCATTAGCAAACCATCCGGGGAAAGGAAAGTGCTGTTATTTCTTAGTGCCGAGGCCAACGTGAGTGAATTAGACTCCAATATAGCCCGATGAAAACCCAGCTGTGATGCAAACGATAGTGCTGATGAAGCAGCCAATGCCTCCACCTCCAGAGCCGAGTACAGCTGAGGTAATTGCTTGGACATTGAAGCCAAAACCATGCCGTTGTCGTCTCGGATCACCACACCAATGCCAGACTTTTTTTGATCTCTGAATGTAGCCCCATCGCAGTTAATTTTCACCATTCCTTGTGTTGGAGGACGCCACCTGGTCTGAGTGAAATTGGCTGCAAGGCGAGGATAAGGTGGTAGAGGTACCATTTGTGCAAACTCAACAACCAACTCTTTTGCCGTTGCAGTGAGCAGATGAGAGCTAGTGCTGGGTTTGTTCAAGCGTACCTGGTTCCTCTGAGTCCAAATTAGCCAAGCCGAAGTTGAGAATAGCTCCAGGTCCTGCTGCTCTGTAATAAGCCACGATAAAAGTTCCTTAAAGTCCACAAAGGTGCGATTTCTTCGGCATTGCCACTACACGTCATCCTCCCAAACCACATCTAATTCTCCGCATGACCATAGAGCATGGAGTGATGATTATGGTACCTGCTTACACCGGTCACATATTGGATTGTCGATGATAGTACGATGCACTAGATTCTCTTTTGTTGGCAGAGAGTTGCGGCATGCCCTCCACACCAGATTTTTAATTTTGTTAGGAACTTGCATAGACCAAAGTGTCCTCCAGAGATTTTTGTCAATCACCCTCTGCTCTTCATCTAGATTAGTTTACTCCTCTGCTTTCAGGAATCTGTACCCGGACTTAGAGTTGTAAATGCCATTGTTTGTGAATGGCCAGAATAGGCCATCGTCTGCCTCGCACCGTGAGAGTGGGATGGCTTTGATCAAATCTGTTTCCACAGGGGTGAAGATGCCGTCTATCATCTCATTGTTCCACTGCCTTGTAGATTCGTTAATCAATAATGCCACTTTCGCATCTGCTAGTGACTCCACCATAGGTGAGAGAACTTGTGGTGGATTTTTCCTTGGTAACCAATGGTGTTGCCAAATGCTCACTGCCTTGCCATTCCCAATTCTCCATCGACAACCCCTGAGTAAAACATCCCTCCCATGCAATATACTATTCCAAGCATGTGAACCCCCACTTGTGTGCTTCGCCTCCATGATTGTACAATTTGGAAAGAAACGAGCCTTGAAGACTTTGAAAAATAATGACTCGGGATTTTTCAAGAGTCTCCAAGCTTGTTTTGCCAACAAGGAATCATTGAACATGGCAATGTCTCTAAATCCCATTCCTCCCTCCAATTTTGATTTTGTCAATTCGTCCCATTTCAACCAATGTATCTTCCTTTTATCCCCTCTTTGGCCCCACCAAAATTTCTTGATCATGGTTTCAATTTCATGGCATAGACCCAATGGCAATTTGAAACAACCCATAGCATATGTAGGAATGGCTTGGATGACAGCTTTTATGAGTACTTCTCGACCGGCTTGAGACAAGAGCTTTCCTTCCCAACCTTGCAACTTTCGCCATACTTTTTCTTTAATAAAATTGAATCCTTCCTTCTTCCTCCTACCCACCAAGGAAGGCAGCCCAAGGTATTGCTCAAAATGTACAATTTCTTGTAGACCCAAGGCTTCCTTGATTTCTTGTTTGGTTGCTTCATCGGTTGATTTACTAAAGAATATGGCTGTTTTGTTCTTGTTTACTTTTTGACCTGATTCCCCTTCATATGTCTCCAGGATCTCCATAATTTTTCTGCATTCATTTCTCGTTGCCCTACAAAAAAGAAGGCTGTCATCTGCAAACAAAAGATGGGTTAGTGCTGGACCCCTCCTGCAAAGAGAGAAGCCTTTAATTTCCCCCGCACTTGCTGCATGTTGGATGAGACCATGAAGCCCTTCCGTGCACAGGAGGAAAAGGAAGGGAGATAATGGGTCGCCTTGGCGAATTCCTCTAGTGGGGTGGATTAAACCTTGAGGTTCCCCATTAACCATGATGGAGTAAGTGACTGTTTTTACACACACCATAATCACTCCAATCCACCTCTCATTGAAGCCTATCTTCCTCATGACGTTCTCAAGGTATCCCCATTCCACCCGATCGTATGCTTTGCTCATGTCAAGCTTAATTGCCATGTGCCCTGACTTTCCTGAACTCATATTTTTCATACTGTTTAGTGACTCAAATGCAACAAGAATATTATCAGTAATCAATCTGTTTTTGGTAAAAGCGGATTGGTGCTCAGTGATGATGGTGGGTAAAATTTTCTTAAGTCTATTTGCAAGAACTTTAGAGAAAATTTTATATAGGACATTGCACAAGCTAATGGGGCGGAATTGAGTGACATATTCAGGATTTTTTGTCTTAGGAATGAGTGTAACAAAGGTGTGGTTTATGGGGTATGGGAGTGAACCTGAATTAAGCCATGAAAGGACAGAGTTGGTTACATCATTATCAACCACGCCCCAAAAGTGCTGATAGAATAATGGTGGCATGCCATCGGGTCCGGGTGCTTTGAGAGGAACCATTTGCTTGAGTGCTTCCTTCACTTCCTCAACTTTAAAGGGTGCAACTAGGGCTGCATTCATGTGGTCAGTGATAACCCTTGGAATATATTCCAAGACTGCTCTATGAGAGATCGGATTGGAGGAGGTGAAGAGTTCTTTGTAGTAATTGATCAACTGGTTTGCAATCTCACCCGGTTCCACTCTCCAATTGTTGTCTTCATCCATGATCCCACGGATTAGATTTTTCTTGAATCTTTTAGTGGCTCGACAGTGAAAGAACTTTGTATTATTGTCTCCATTTTTCAGCCAAAGTGTGCGTGATCTTTGGCTCCACATGCGTGCTTCCTTATCCAAGAGAGTGTTAATTTCTTCTTTAAGGGCCCTAAGCCGTGCATTCTGCCCATGTATTTGTGCTTCCATTTCGGCAACCACCAAAAGCTCTTTCTTTTTTGCCAATTCCTTTCTCACATTACCAAAAATATTATGGTTCCACCATGTAAGGTCTTTACCACATTGTTCCACTTTCTTAATGATTGCATCGTCTCCATGACCATGGGAATAGGATGACCATGAAGCCTCCACCGTCTCTGCACACCGTACATCCGAAAGCCACATCTCTTCAAACCTGAACACCTTCTTACGTGGTGGAATTTCCAAACCTGACAAATTGATACAAAGAGGCAAGTGATCTGATGAGGTGCATTGAAGATGATGTACAATTGTACCTGGAAATTTAAGAAACCAGTTAGCATTGGCCACACCCTGGTCAAGTCTCTCCCAAATAGAGTGGCCGTCTGCAAAATGCTTACTCCATGTGAACCTACTACCCACAAAACCCAGATCAAGAAACCCACACTCATCCAACACATCCCTAAAGAGTTGCATCTACCCATGGTTGCAGATTGCTCCACCAAGTTTTTCTTCCTGTCGAATTATTTCGTTAAAGTCACCCGCACACATCCAAGGCATGTCCGGATGATGGTTTAAAATTCTCAAACTATCCCATGCCTCACTTCGTCTAGATGTTTCTGGTTCTCCATAAAAGCCGGTGAACCGCCACTCATTATCAGAACCTTTGTCAATCCAAGTATCAATGTAATAATTGGATGAGTCCATCACCATTAAATTCACCGACGACCTCCAAAAAAGTGCTAATCCACCACCATGCCCTACCCTTGGTACAACCCACTTGTGTTCAAAGTCTAAATTCGCTTGAATCATGTCTAGCCTTGCTTCATCTGCCAATGTTTCGGCAATGAACATGACAGAGGGATCTTTAGCCCGGACTATCTCGCCAAGCTCTTTCCCTGTACGCAGGTTCCCAAGCCTGCGACAGTTCCACACTAAGCAATTCATGGCGACTGGCGGGGCTGTATATCAGCCTCCGCCAATTCAATATAGTCATCTTCCTCACTCCTTGAAACCTAGCAACGTTTGTTGGGTAACTTGGAATGTTCATCACTGGTTGGGAGGGGTCGTTTCCCATTGTTCAGAAGACCTTTAGGTGTATCCTCAGATTATGTTGTAATTACACGGCAAACTCTAGTCCATCGTGGCTTGGATGCAAACGTTGGAGCCCTAGCACTTTGGCTGTCACGTGCTGCATTGAGTGCCTCATGAGGAATTAAATTCGGATTTAACTCCTGATTAAATTCCTGAGTAAATGCTCCTAAGATATTTCCTTTTGGGGCTGGGATTGTAGGAAAAATTTCAGCGGATGTATTTGGACATGATACTGGAAAAGGGAGACCTGAAGAGTTACCGTTTTGGGCAGGAATCTTAATGGGATCAACCCCATTTAATGCTATACCAATCTCTTTAAGGTGCAAATCCGTGTTATGCGTACTTAATGGAGGCACATAATTGCTCTCAATGGATTGGGGATTGATGGGCATTACTTCCGTTGGACAATTAATGCATGTAATGGACTGCATTAAATTTTGAGATTTCCCCATCGCTGCTGGTTTGCTTCGTTTCTGCATGTCTTCTCCAGGCTCCCGGTTGCTCAATGGTGGTGATAATGGTACATCCGCCTGAGTTTTGTTTTTATCCTTCCCCTCCCCATCGTCCTTATTCCCATCTGAGTCCTTATTCATCGAGGACGGAGCATGGCTCGGCCTAGACTTGTAAAAACCAGGAACTACAAGTACCTGTTTACGTGAATATGAGAAGGGGGCTGCCCTGAGACTTGGACCGAATTGCCTCTGCTCCTGAGAGAGTGAACCTTCACTATTCAGCCAAATCTCGCAATCCTTATCATCATGGTCAAAGCAACCACACCAATAGCAAATATTTGGTAATCTTTCATATTTGAAGCTAATCCAGACTTGTTTCTCTCGCCCTATTGACACCAATCGCCCTCGGCATAGAGGGCCAGTAACATCCATTGAAACATGAACCCGGATAAAATTTCCTCCTTCTGCTGCATTCGGATTGACAGTGGGTATAACCTTTCCCAAAACCTCACAAATCTTTTCCGCTGCTTTCACATTCATGAACTTAATGGGAAGACCGTGAACTTGCACCCAAAAAGTAGTCCTGTCCAGTGCAAGTTCATCAATGGAAGAGCTAGGATCACACCTTTCCATTACTATCAGATGCTTATCAAATGTCCATGGTTCACTTTGGATCACTTTGTCAGCCTCCGCTTTGTTATCAAAAACGAATAGTATCTTATGATCACCTAAATTACGCACCTTGAATCTGTTTCGAGATCGCCAAAGGGGAGTAAAAGTTTTTGCGATAGCATCAATGTTCAGCTGTCTCTTTGTTAGGAATTTTGTGGCAATGATGAACTTCGGGGAGCTCAGTTCCTCATCTAGGGAGCAACCTGGACCTTCTTTATCTGATAAAGTAAGGCGATTCCAATCAGTGGTCAAATCCTCCATGTTGATGAGATATACAAAAGATGAATAGAAAACCTATACTGTTTCCCAGTAACCCTTGAAAAAAACCCCACAAACCTTAGAATAACAGTGTTATTCCAAGGAATACTATCACACCTTCCTAAGGAAGGGACCTCTATTCCACTGTATAAGAGAAGCTAGAGAGAGAGCTTTCCAACACAGAGAAACCTCTAATGTATATGACTTCTCATTCAAGTCTAGTGAAGGATCTTGTGTGTGTTGTCTTCAACAAAAATATAGTCTAACTTAATCCTGGCTAAATTGACTTTATTTTGCATGTGATTTTCAGACTTTTTTTTTTTTTTTTTTTTTTTTTAAGTTATAAGCTTTTTATTAACTTGCCTTCTTGCTAATAAGTATTTTTCCTCCAATAATAACAAAATTTTACAATTCCTACAAAGCCCAAATGAGCAAACCGGTTAACTAACAAATTACAACACAAAACCGTGATTAACTACTAGGGTAGTGAGTGGCATCGAAAGCCGTGACAGTGGCCCCATTAGCATCATCCACAACCTCAATTCCCACCCCCCCCCCCCCCAAAAAAAAGAAAAAAAAAAGAAAAAAAAAAAGAAGAAGGCGTCTCTTAAAAAAAATGGAAAACAGAGACAGACTTGAGGATAGGGAAAGAGAATTAGGAGGAATTTCCGAAATCCAATAGGAGTGGTCTTTGTGGGCATGATGAGTTAAGAAATGATGGATCTTTCTCTTTGAAGGAGGAGTCCATGTGTCCAATGGTAAATCCATTGGCCACTTCTATTGACATTTTCTTTTTACTATTTGTGTTGGGAGAAATGGGCCAAATCGGCCATTTACCATTTTTCGCGAAAATTATTAGCACATATCACTGTTTGCAAAATAAGTAGCAAAATACTACTTTTTGAAACTCGAGTTCCTGGAACTTAAGTTTGCCGTGTAAATCGAGTTTCAAACACTCGAGTTTCATAAAAAACTTGTACTAACGTAGATTTTTTTTATTGAAAAAATGCTACATGGAACTTGAGCTTGTTAAACTCGAGTTCCATGCAATACAATACTCAAGCTTACCAAGCTCGAGTTCTTTGTAAATACAAAACTTAGGTGTAATGTTCTCTTTTTCTCTTCTATGGTACTCAAGCTTACCAAGCTCGAGTTCCTTGTAATTTGGAACTCGAGTTTGGCAAGCTTGAGTTCCTTATACTTTTTTTCCCAATCATCAACAAATAAACATAAACATAAAAATAAGTCATTTTTTTTTCATTTGAACGCACAAACATATGTTTTTATTTATTTAAATAGAAGCATTGTAAAATATAGAAATTTCAATTTCAAAATATTAATTTTTAGGCCACTCATACCCCTTGTTCATTCATTTTTATCACACTCATCAATTTCTAACTTCTCGGAAGTGTTACGGTCAAATTGGTTAAAATATTGGGGGTTACAATGAGAAATTAGAACAACATGTAAAAGAAAAATCTCACTCCATTTTTAGCCATGGGCACACCGAAAGAAGTTTAAGTTTCATACTAGTATATACGTCTAGGTTGGCAATCATAAGTTCATTGCCTTTTTGCATATAAAAGGCAAGCATATGCTTTTCTTTTTCTTTCTCCAATTCTTTGTCTTTGGTGTTGAAGATGCTTTTCTTTTATGGCACAATGGAATAATCATGGCTTTTTGAATTAATGAGGAAAGTGTTTTATCCTTAGAAAGTGACACCATCTAGTCTATATTTAGTAGAAGTTATAGGTGATCCTTACATGAACTTTGTATTAAAAAATTTGAAATCAAGGCTAACTTGGAAGCTTCCCTGGGGGTATATTGAAGCCAAAACCATATTCTTGTCCATGTAAGTATTAATGGTCAATTCTCCAACTTTTTTTTGTATGTCTGTGTTTTCCTATTGCTATCTATAAACATTAGGTTGCTTTACCTGCTTCTTTTTTCTCAAAACTATTAAAAATGCAATAAACTTTGAGCCTATTTACTTATTAATTTGCACTTGAATAAATGATTTTTATTGCTAAATGGGTTTGGTTCATGTTATTTTTTATGCAATTTTGATAAAAGATATGCCACTCTACTTTTTATAAATCACTATTTTGAGGAGTCGACATATTTATTAAACATCTATTATAGATTAATCACATGCAAAATTTCACAACAATTGAATGCCACTTGCTATTAAGTCCATACACATTTTTCTCTTCTTTTTTTGATGAGAAGTCCATACACTTATTTGTTTAGTATATTTAGGAATAAAAAAAAACACACACACACACACACATAGAAACTAAATATTAAGCAATTTATAGGTTAGTGAGATTTTAATGCTCACCAATCATATTAATATTCAAAAAGCATGATAGATTAGCTTAATATTTGGTAAGTATAAGGGGAGACTAACCACACCAATTCCCCCACCTCCATTTTAACTTTTAATTCTTATGCGTGCACCTTATTCCCCTTCTCAACCTCTCTTTCACACTTTCTCATACATACAGCCATACATGGATTCTTTTATGTATCTCTAATGCTTTTGGGCATGATCTTGTTCAATATGACATGAAATACAAGTAAATGTCGAGAATATTACTAAGCTAAAATATTGTTTTCACTAGTTTAAGAGGAGAAAATAAAAGAAAAAGATGAACTAATTGGGGGCTATTGGGTTTCGTATTATGGATCACTTTATTTACCAAATGGCCACTTATCTTTTGAAAAAACAAAAATTGGTAAAATTAAACTTTTAATTTTTTTAATTAAAATTACAAACTTATAAAATTGTTTTAATTTGAAATATTAGTCTATTTTTTCTATTCATTTCCATTATTCTAGAAAATAAATGTAAAATTTTTGATATGTTTCATTTAGGTTTTTCTTATCTAAACAATGTTTTCTCTCTCTACCTCCTTTGTTTAGGGTAATTACAGAATACTCTAGAGTACCATAAATGCAGACTCCCACAATCATATAATTGTGGACCTCACTAATTAAATTTATAATAGAATCTACAATTCATATAAGAAGAGAGAGTACGCATCTGTGGTACTCCTAGAGTATTCTATAATTTTACCTCTGTTTAATGGATGTCAAATTGATTTATAAACAAGTTTTTGATGAAATGTAGATTGACTTCCTATGGATTTAATTATAAGAATGAATGACTTTATATATCTACATAGAGTTCCATAGCACTTTTTCACTGAGCATTTTTTCCCTTCCAAATTCCAAAAATTCTTAAATTTTATTAAATAATGGAAATCTTAGACACATCAATTAATTTTTATTGATTAAATGAGTATATCTAAAAATTTATAATTTAGTATTAAGATTTTTTTTTTTTTAGGAATTAGAGTATCATGCTTTTTTTTTAAAACATGATGTTATTGGTGGTGGTGGTGATAATGGCAAGCACCGGTGAATGATGGTGAAAACATTGAGGTGAGAAAAATGGGGTGGTGGTGGTGATACTGGCAATAGCATTGATAATGATGGTGTATAACATAGATAAATATGGGCAAATAAATTTCATAAAATGAATAAAAATAAAAATAAAAAGTTAGTGTAGATATGTTGGGGGGGGGGGGTGGAGGGGGGA
Organism: Quercus cerris; assembly: GCA_963669245.1. Classification (NCBI taxonomy): domain Eukaryota; kingdom Viridiplantae; phylum Streptophyta; class Magnoliopsida; order Fagales; family Fagaceae; genus Quercus; species Quercus cerris. The sequence goes on along the minus strand of OY770007.1, from coordinate 24,775,005 downwards.
GGAAAAATAATTATTATTATGACATTTAAAAGTAAAAAAGGATTAGAGAAAAGAGGAAAATAAGTATATATCTAGGTTGACAAGCATAAGTTACTTTCCTTCTTGCATATAGAAGGCAAGCATATGCTTTTCTTTTTCTTTCTCTAATTCTTTGTCTTTGGTGTTGGAGATGCTTTTTTTTTTGGGAGGGGGGGGGGGGGGGGAGGAGGAAATATAAATATTATTATGACATTTAAAAGTTAAAGAGAAAAATAAGTATATAAATCTAGGTTGACAAGCATAAGTTACTTTCCTTCTTGCATATAGAAGGCAAGCATATGCTTTTCTCTTTCTTTCTCTAATTCTTTGTCTTTGGTGTTGGAGATGCTTTTTTTGTTTGTTTTGGCACGAAGGCATATCATAAATTTATCCTTAGAAAGCAACACCATTGAGTCTATATAAAGTAGATGAGCTCCGTATGAACTTCACATTAGCAAAATTGAAATTAGAGCTAACTTGGAAGCTTCCCTAAGGGTGTTTTAAACCCAAAATTTTATTCTTGTTCCTATAAATATTGATGGTTGTTTCTCCAAATTTTGTTGTACGTCTATGGTTTTTTTTTTTATAACTATTCATAAAAAGTAGGTTACTTTACTTCTTAATTTTTCTTATAAATGTTAAAAATGCAATGAATTTTGGGTTTATTTACGTCTTAATTTTCACTTGAATTAATGATATTTATCACTAATGGGTTTGGTTCATGAAACATCTAATGTAACCTTGATAAAAAGGTACATTATGTCTACTTTTTATAAATCACTATTATGTGGAATCCATAATTTTATTAAATGTCTATTATAGGTTAATCACATGCAAAATTTCACAACAATTGGATGATATATACTATTAAGTCTATAGGTTTTTTTTTTTTTAGTATATTTAGGAATAAAAAAAAAATTAAGCTCGTCATAAATTAGTGAGTCTTTTTAGTTTTTATGGCTAATGACATTGATATTTGAAAAGCATGATAAATTAGCTTAATATTTGGTAAGCATAAGGGGAGACTAAACCACACTAATCCCCACCACCAATTCAAATTTCAATTTTATGTCAACACCTTTATTCCCCTTCTCAAACTCTCTTTTGCACTTTCTTTCTCACAGTATTTGATCCTTACTTTTGCACATGAAATTGAGTAGCACATGAGACTGGATACACTGTAGCACTAGAGGAAGCGAAAACTTTGTGAGTATAGTTTGAGTTCCCGTGCCATATCAAATAAACAAAGAATTATAAAGGTATCTATTGGTCTCCATAATTTTTTTTTTTTTTTTTGTCTATGCCCTAATTTTAATTTAGGATATATAACTCTCAACCTTATTCTATAAATTCATTTTCTAAACAAGCTAGAACATTTTTAATTCAGGGTATATAACTCCCAAACATATAAAAGGAATTAGCATTTACTAATGAAGTTTGAAAATATCATGATTTACCATTTTTTTTTAAGGTAAACAAGGTGAACAATGCTCTAACTAAATTAGATACATGCAATATAACTTTTATATTTGGAACAATTCATTTTAAAAATTAATTGAATATATTTTGGGCAATCATAAAAGTTATGTAGTTCCCTAAAGTATATTGGTTTCTAATTGTCATTCATCTTGAAAAGATTACAAAAGATACTAAAAATATTGTCTAACAAATAAAAATATGAAAAGAAATAAGAATATAGAAAAAGAAATGGTGACAAATGGAGAGCAGCATCTTACTTAAGATTAATTAGCAAGGCCCATTACCTCTCTTTCAAAATCTTTATCATTTTCTTCTTCTTTTAAATTTTTTTTTTTTTTTAATTCCTTGGCAATGAAAGGAAATGTTAGATACTAAAAATATAGGAAAGGAATACCTAACAGAGAGAGAGAGAGAGAGAGAGAGAGAGAGAGAGAGAGAGAGAGAGAGAGAGAGAGAGAGAGAGAGAGAGAGAGAGAGAAGCATTTGACTCATATATTGTTTAGCAAGCCTATTGCTTTTATTTTACCTTTTGCTTTTGTTTTAGAATTTTAAAATGATGGTGGTGTCATATTCTTCTTATAAGGCCATGCTTGATGCTAACAATAGAATCTTCTTCTTCTTCTTTTTTCTTTCCCTTTTTCTTTGTGTGTGTTGGGTTGGGAGTTTTTTTTTTTTTTTTTTTTTTGGGGGGGGGGGGGGGGGGGGGGCACTAGAATCTTGCTTTGTTTTTAAGATAAGAAATTATTTCGAAGCAACATGTTAAAAGAAACCTAAAAAAGAGGACTAAAAAAATATATGACAATCCTAAGAGATTGAATCTCATATATTAATAACTTGAAGAGAGATGGGCAAAAAAATCTTGTAAGTGAATGACAAAAAATAAAATGTTAGTTTGGAAGTGTTACGAGAAAAATAAAATTATAGATTTAATTATTTAACCAATATTTTAACACCCTCTCACATGTGTTTAGACTTCCCCTTGATAAGAAGGGTCTAAGATATGAGGACAAAATTCATATTGTTACTATGATTGATTAACACTTGTCCAAAAGAAAAAATTGAGGCCATGTTTGGTACGCTAGATGGAAATTATGTTAGGAATAGAAATTCATATTATTAGAAATATTAAATGTTGTAATCGAATAACTATTTTTATTTATATTTTAGGTTAAAAATTTGATAGGCATTGCGTTCAAGTTACACTTACGATAACTTTTACAAAATCTTACAATATGATAGCTATTTTCCTTAATAGTATTTTGATAAAAACACCTACCATTTGTTCAAATAAATAAATAAATAAACAAAATACTATAATTTGAGTTCTTGATATATAGATTAGTAAATTTGTAGTATCCAATCACCTTGATATTTGTGAAGCATGATAGATACAAAAATGACATTTGAACAAATAATATGTTTAGCAAAATATTATTATGGACAAAAAGTTACAAAGTAGTATAATTTTGTAAAAGTTACCTTAAGTATAACTTGAAGGCAATGCCTATTAAAATATTCATCTTGCCTTGTGTTAAAAAATTGTTAGCATATATCCTTGCTTGGGATATGAGGAAGGCATTGCAAAGGACTTAGGATTACTTGACTCCTAAGAAAGCATCTGAATTCAAAGGTGTAGCTTACAGTCTTAGGAAATGTTCTTAATTTCTTATAGCAGTTAAATAACTAGAAACAAATTAAAGTTGGGCAAACATAAGTGAGGGGGACAAGCTTATGGGAAATGCCCAATTAGTGTGTGTTTGTTTCTCAAAAAAAAAAAAAAAAAAAAAAAAAGGAATGAGTAATTGTCCCACATTGCTTAAAAGAGTGTATTGTATGTAGTATAACTTGCCCCACCCTCCCTTAAAAGTTACCATGATTTTTGAGTGGAGTTGTGGTGTGCCTTTGTGTTAGAACCCCTTTCCCTCTCCCTTATATGTGTGTGTGTGTGTGTGTGTGTGTTTCTCAAAAAAAAAAAAGGGTAATTGTCCCATATTGCTTAAGAGAGTGTGTGTGTTTCTCAAAAAAAAAAAAGGGTAATTGTCCCATATTGCTTAAGAGAGTGTGTTGTGTGTAGTATAACTTGCCCTACCCTCCCTTAAAAGTTATCATGGCTTTTGAGTGGAGTTGTGGTGTGCCTTTGTGTTAGAACCCCTTTCCATTTCCCTTGTGTGTGTGTGTGTGTGTGTGTGTGTGTGTGTTTGTTTCTCAAAAGAAAATGTTATTATCCCTATTTATAGCTCCCATACACCTAAGTACAACTTCTGTGTTATCAAAAAAAAAAAAAAAAGTACAGCTTTTTTGTTTCAGTTGAGGGCAATGATTTTCTTTTACACAGTTACTGTAACAACATTGTATATTTATATATTTTTTAATTGAATGATGTGGGTGATTTTCAACTTAAATATGAAAAATTAACATCTAGTTTACTTAAGTTAGATTCCCTCCTCACTGTAAATTTTCATATAAAGATGTTGGCATATACTTTTGCTATTGTACATTATTTGCCTCGAGACATCTTTAATATTGAAAAAAAAATCTAGTATTACAAATTATTAAACAATTTCTTTGTCACAGCTGTGATGTAACAGAGTGTGAGTAGTGAAGAAAAAATGGTAGGTCCATGTGTAATTGATAGAAAATTACTTGCAGTCTACCATATTAATGTTGTGACAGAAAGTTAAGGAATATTTTGTAGTCCTAGAACCACTCTTAATACTTTCAAGTGCAAGTATGAACCTATATGCGGAGCAAATGAACCTTTATGTGGGGCTAATAAAATTTCCTTTCATTTTTTCTTTTAGCCTTCAACAGCAAGTATCAAGTACGAGACTTTTAAGTGGAGCACCCTTCAAAATCTTTTTCTTTTTTTTTTTTTGTCTTTTTTGTGGGCCAAGGGGGAGAGAGTTATTTAGTTAGGATGGTGTGACTATGAAACCTTGTTGGGAGAGTGCAAGTATGAGTCTTTATGTATAAGTTTTTCTTTTTCTTTCTCCAATTTGTTGTCTTTTGTGTTGGAGATCCTTTTTATTTTTGGCACAATGGAATAACTCTAATATGTTTTATCTTTTGAAAGTAACACCATCTAGTCTATATATAGTAAAACTTATAGATGAGTTCCATATGAACTTCATATTAACAAAATTGAAATTAAGGTTAACTTAGAAGTTTTTCCTTATAAGTATCGATGGCTAATTCTTCAAGTTTGTTTGTACGTATGTTTTTTTTTCTACTAATGTTCATAGGGTTGCTTTACTTGCTTAATTTTTCTTACAAATGTTACAAATGCAATTGGGCCTACTTACTTGTTAAGTTGCACTTGAATTAACGATATTTATTGTCAAATGGGTTTAGTTCATGTTACGTCTAATGTAGCTTTGTCAAAGGTATATCACTCACAACAATCGGATGCAATTCACTATCAAGATATTTGTTTAGCATATTTAGAATACCAACACACACACACACACACACACACACACAAACCCTATATTTTTAAGCTCTATTGTTTATTATTGAGTTTATATGCCTAATCAAATTAAATTTGAAAAGCACGATAAAATAGATCAGCTTGTTTAAAAAATTAATAAAGAAAATATATTTTTTTTAAACTTAAAACTAAAAACTAAAAAAGTAAAAATAATATTCATTTAAAATATTTAAAGAAAAAAAATACTTGAGAATTTAAAAAATAAAAAAAAATAAAAAATAAAAAAAAAAACCTAAAACTAAAACTAAAACTAAAACTAAAACTAATTTGATTAACTGATCAGCTAGCTATACAATAGATCAACTGCTCAAGTCAAAAGGCGAAAGTGGTGACTCAGTGGCAGCAAATTTAGGTGAAGAGGAGCAGACCCAGAAAGGGAAAGAGGTTGGAGACCAACAAAAAGAACAAGAAGCTGAGATAGAGGCTACTGAAGAAGATGATCATGAAGAAGAAGAAGAAGATGATCAGGAAGACGATCGTGAAGAAGAAGAAGATGATCAGGAAGACAAGACTGCTACTGAGCGTCTCAAAAGTGTTCCCAAGGTAACAAACACCTCAAAAGAGTTCTATATATATATATATATATATATATATATATATATCACACAAACTCAAATGCTTCTTAAAAATGTTGTAACTTTTTTAACTTTGTTTTTGCATTTTTGCCATCACCTTCTAAAACACGGTCATCTTCTTCATCGAGTGACATCTTTTCTCACTTTTCTTTCCATTTCACTGTCTAGGTTATCACTCATTTTTGTCTATTCCCAATCTTCTGAGATTTTCTCTCATTTTTCTTTCCATTTTGATCATCAAGGATTTTACTGAATTTGTTTAAAAAAAAAATTGAAAATACAATTTTATTTTATTTTTTTTACAAAAAATATTTTTATTAATTTTTCATAGCTTTTAATTAAAAAACTTTTAAAAATCAAAACTACATTGTTATGATAAAAAAAATAAATAATATGATAATTTAGATATAATTAATTGTGAGAGAAAATGTGAATCATTTGTATAAATTAGGTAACTTTTACAAAATTATATTACTTGATAACTTTTTTCCAAAATAATATTTTGCTAAAAAGCCTACACTTTGTTCAAACATAACCATATCCTTATTTGAAAATACAAAATTTTTTAAAAAAAAACTATTAAAAAAACCTTACATATATCTAAATATTTTTAACTCTCTAACATTGGCTTCCATTTTTTACATTGCAAAAAATAATAATAATAAAAAATATAAAAAAAATAAAAGAAGAAGAAGAAGAAGAAGAAGAAGAAGAAGCAACAATATTATCTTTTTATGACAATTAGAGATAAATAAATATTAATATAATTTAGGGGATAATAGTAAGAGAAGATGTGAATTATGTTTTAGGGAGGAAGATAATATATAGTAATTATTTAATGTATAATAACAAAATGCTAGCCTACAACTAGAATTAAATTTTTTTTTTTAAAAAGGTTTTGACACAGCAATTCATTTAATTCATGAAAGTCCAAATAACAAGCCTACAATCCGGTGTGAACCATTTACTAACAAGCCCACAAAACAACACATGCACATAATATTCCCAAAACTCCAAAAATAAACTTGAGCAAAACCAAGCCCACCAACCATCATGTGTTATGGGTTATCCAGATTGGAAGGTTCAACAATAAGCCCATAACACTAACATCATCACCTCACCATTTATGTTTATATCTGTTGCTATTTACAAAAACACAAGAGAGCAAAACAAATGCTCCCAGACTAGACTTAAATAAATCAAATATCTAATGTGCAATTCTCTCTCTCTCTCTCTCTCTCTCCGTTTGTTTCACTATGGTTGTGTATGTCATTAGGAGATGAAGCAACTTCAACATTTTATCCATCTGGAGCATCTGTTGGTCTTAAATGAAGACAAAATGTACGGCGAAGATTGTTATGGGTGCAACGAACCAATATTGGGTCCTGACTACAATTGTAAAGAATGCAATTGGTACATGCTTCATAAATCATGTGCGGAACTACCCCTTGGGTTGCTGCACCATCCTTTGCACCCATTACATCCTCTTATTCTCTTTAATGAATGGGCAGATTATCCTGAGGGAGAAAAGAGCAATTGCGAAGTTTGCAAAGAAATGCATGAGGAATACTGTTATTTTTGTTACCAATGCAACTTTAAGCTTCACATTAAATGTGGTTCTTTACCATTCACCATGGAAGCAGAAGTCCATGACCACCCATTGACTGCCATTTGGAAGAGGATGACGTTCACTTGCGACCTTTATGGCAAAGAAGATAAAGGAATGCCCTATGTGTGTAACGCATGTGGTTTCTTCATTCATAGAAGATGCGCTTATTCTATCCCAAGTAGACTCAAAGTCGTACGGCACAATCACCCCCCTCAACCTCATCCATTCTCTTGAACTCCATTAATATAACTCCCAATTATGTCAACTCTATTTTCTAAAAGTGGACACAAACTATGGCCTTTACTATTGCTCTAGATGCAATTTCGCTGCCCACCTCGATTGTGCTATTGACGAGGGAAGCATGGAGGACATAAATTTGCTGGAAAATGTAGATTCAAAGCTCGATCAATCCGTTGACTCAAAAATTTGCAAAATCATAAAAACCATTATGGGGGAGGACGGAACTAAAATTGCACAAAAATCAAACACTTCAGCCATAAGCATGACTTAAACCTTATGATGAGGTTCCAAATAACAAAATTTGCAATAGGTGCGTATGAGCTATTCTCTCTCCATCTTTTTACAATTGTGTCAAAATGTTACTTCTTTCTTCATAAATCTTGTACTAAATTACCCAAAATAAAACAACACCCACTTCATCAACACCCACTCACCCTCACTTACAAGGAAAATGGAACTTCGTGAAATGCCTGTTGGCAGTTGTGCAATGGATTTCTCTACAATTGTAAGAGATGCAACGTTGATCTTAATGTTCAATGTAGTTTGATCTTAAACACCCTTAGTCATGCCTGTCATGAGCATCCTCTTTACCTCTCCGTCACAAACAATGGACAAAAGTGTAGTATATGTGGTTCTGAACAATACTGAGTATTCCGTTGTACCACTTGTGAATTTGTCCTAGACTTCAAATGTGCTACACTACCACAAACCGCATGGTACAACCAACATGAGCATCCCTTAACTCTTTTTTATACTCCTGAAGATGACTCCGATGAATATTACTGTGATATTTGTGAAGAAGAACGAGATTCCAAGCAATGATTCTACTACTGTGAAGATTGCAGTTATCTTGCTCATTCCAATTGTATTATTGGGGAAGCACCAAATTACAAGGAACACATATAATGGCCATTTGTTTGGAGATTTATACATTAATTTGACTGTAAAGACAATCTCAATGGCACAATTGATCTCTCCAATCTGTCCAGTGTAATTTTAACATCCACAATAATTGTTTATAGAAAGACCAATGCTGTTTTAATTTTTATTTGTATATTTTCCATTAAGGCTGAGCCTTAGTTTTTTGTTGTTGTATCTTATGTGTTATTATGGTTGTCTAGTTGTGAAATTTATGGGAACTTTCTTCCTTTCTTTCCCCACTTTTGAGATGAAGCTTATTAGGATTGTTGTTTCGTACCTCTCATAACATTTAATGTGTTGTCACATTAATTAAAGTTGGATTTTAATTCTACAACGAGCTTATTATATTCATCACTGTACCTACAAATTGTGGTGCTAGCAATAACCTCGAGGTGCTTGTTGTTTTTCTCCTTTGTTTCTTTTCAATGGATTTGTGATAGTTTGCAGCTACTCTGCTTTTGGTGGGTGCATTAAAGGGTTTTGAACAAAATTTGAGTGAGGCCTTACATGTATCTTTGGGTGTTGGTTGCCAATGATGGACCTTTTTGGGGCTATGGTGGTGTTTGGGGTGTATCTACCCTTTTATAAAGCTTCTTAGTAACCTCAATTCTCAAGTTACAACAATTACATCAAATTCAACCTTTTTTTTTTTGGGTAAATTTGCTTTTTATTTGTTGCAAACATAATTTTCTTTGAGAAGGAATATGAAATTTCTTTAATGTCTACTGTTTTGCTTAAATATGGACTTTGTTGCAATCAAACAATGGAGGAATTATGTTAAATGGAGTGAAAGTTGTGGCCAACAAAATAGCCGAAGTGGCAACAATGCAGTCTTAGAAAAGATAAGAATCCAAAAAAAAAAAAAAATATATATATATATACACACACACAACTAAACCACCAAAACGAGAAAGGTGGTTTGCCTCAGAATTTTTAATCATTTACTTTATCTTTTCCCATGATGTTCATTGCCTTGTGGATTATCCACAATGTCAAAATCAATTTTGTAGGGGCAAAATTTCACAATGACAGTGAATAAAATGATTGGAATGGTCCTCTGATGCCAATAGAAAGCAAGGGATTTGTAAGTAATAATCACAGCCCAATGAAGACTTAGTTTCAAATCATGAAATTATGGAGAGAACTTAAGAATGAAGTCTCAACTCAAGTTTGTAATAGTAACAAAGAAGTGCTGAATATGGAGAATCATTTTAAAGATGAAGATGGTGAGCTTGACTAGAGGTATGTTCCTTTTTTGGTTTAAAAGGTTTGTTAGACATCAAAAATGAAGTTACTGAGCTTAATAGTATTGATTGACTTGGTATCTCGTAAAAATTACAAACTGAACGAAGTGGGTATATATTTAGGTTGTTAGTAAGCACTTTCCAAAATTGATAATATGGTTCTATAATACTTGAAATTTTATGCCATTGGCTTATGTTAGCACAAGAATGCTATTTTCACACTTTGTTGTACAACTGTTTTTCATACCCAACTTTAGACCTTCATTTAAAATTAAAACAGAGATCATATTTACTTGAATTTCTAAACTGCAATCATTTTTTTCCTGTTACTCAAAGTCTGTAATTGAGGTGAGTTGAAAAGCTTCTCATGTTAGCTTATTTTGTATTGACTTGGTATTTAGATGTGTACTAATCAAGCACAAATGTTATAAGATGCTACACTTATTTATATTGGGACCCTCATTTCCTCCTTTTTGTAAAAGAGTATGGTCACTATTATGTGGGCTATTTATTCTCTAGGCATGATACCCAATATGGTCTTTGGGTTTTTATTTTGAACCATGTGTCAGCTATTGGACACAAGGTGTTTGAGGAAATGTCCTCCTTTTGGCTTTTTAGTGGTGGGTGGTAGCTCTTTTCAACTATCTGAATGTGATGGTTTGCATTCCTTAACAGCACAGCTTTGATAAGCGGCTTTGTTATGGAACCAAACACCTATTTGGAGAACAAAGAAAAGAAGGTCACATCATGATGTTCAAGAATGTCATGATGTACATTTGTATTGAAAACTAAAAGCTGGTATGAGTCTTACTTATCTTCTTTTATATATATATATATATATGCCGGTGAAAATAGCAAAATACCACGTTTTGGCAAAATTTGTGGCAAACTAGCACTATTTTGGAAATATTTGGCAGTCTACCACTTTTTTAGTCTCAAGTTTCACAAAATCGAGTTCTAAATAGTACTCAAGTTTAGTGAACTCGAGTTCCTAGTGAGTCGCCAACATGACACTACTGACCTGGAATTTGTGTAATTAAAAAAAATAATGTGGTACTCGATATTACTATAATCGAGTTTCTTTATAGTACTCGAGCTTCATACAGTCGAGTACCTTGTTTTTCTTTTCTTTTCTTTTTTTTCTTTTTTCTTTTTCTACTTTTTGTTTGGACAAAACTTTTACTTAGGAAATGCTGACTTGTTTTCTGCACAACTACTATGCTGACTCTATCTATATATACAGCTATATATGCTATATGCCATTCTCATCCTTGACACATATCTAACTCAATGGCTTTCTTTGTTTGCTTCTTCCTCTTGTGATCGTTGTGTCCACCAAACTAAGGTTGCCTATTTCTCCAAAGCTTCATGAAACTTGTCAAGTCAAAGAAAATGGCAAAGCATTTATGGCCAAAGTGTCATCCATTTCGGCCAAAAGAAAAGAAGCATGAATTTGGTTTGCATGTCAGGTGTTGCTACTAGCCATCTTCTTTGATAATTCATGAAAAACATTTAATGCAAGCTCTTGCATTTCTTCATGCATGAAACTTCTTGAATATCATGCATCTTCCTAACATGGGCATGCAAGCCATTTAATGGTTTGTTGGCTAATGTCAAGCCACTAAGTTTGACTATTCGAGCCATTCCAATAGAAACAAAACGTAAAAAATAAATAAATAAAAAATGTTACTCGAGTGCACTAAGCTTGAGTACTATAAAGAGATACTTAATTTCAGCAATATCGAGTACTACATTATTTTTTTTTAATTACACAAATTCAAGGTCAGTAGTGCCACGTTGGCAACTCACTAAAAACTTGAGTTCACTGAACTCGAGTACTATTTAGAACTCAATTTTTTGGAACTCGAGTACTAAAACAATGGTAGATTGCTAAATATTTCCGAAACAATGCTAGTTTGCCATAAATTTTGCCAAAACGTGGTATTTGGCTATTTTCACCGAGAGAAATGGGTTTGAGATAATGAACAATATTGTGATTTATGAACACATTTTTCTTTGAGAGGGAAGGAAATGAAACTTTTTTTTAATATTAAATGGTTTTTGAGAAAAAAGACTTCAAACTTAACACAACAGCCATATCAAGTTGAATACCGGATAAACATGGAGTGGAACATTCTCCATCCACACAAAAGCTACAAACTTGGCCAAATTATGAGCAACTTTGATGCATTCGATCTCTTTTTGTATTAGAGTAAGACAATTTAGAAAAAGAGGCAGCATAGGTGCATGCATCCTCTATCAACAGCCCAAAAGAAGCTAAACTCAAGTTTTTTACTACAATCTCCGAATCTCCCTCCACAATAGCTTGATCAATTCCAACCTCCAAACCAGATTCTAAAGCCCGAATTGCTGCCATGGGTTCGATCTCAATAGCTTGGTATGCTTGAGGCAGTTTCTGTGTTAAGGAAGCTATTACTAGTCCCTGATTATTTCTAATAATGACGCCAATACCTGATCTATTTGCTTCCTCAAAAACAACTCCATCATAATTTATTTTAAATAAATCCGGAGGGGAGGAGACCAGTAAGTGTGGCACTGTTGCTATCTAGGTTTTGAGGATGGCAAGACAGCTTTGTATTCCTCAAATCTATCTCTTGAAGCCAGGGGCGGAGCCAGAGGGGGGCGAGGGGGGGCACCTGCCCCCTCTGACTTCTCCTAAAATTTTCTTATCCATGTAATCTTAAGTGCATAGAGAAAAAACAAAAAAAAAGGACTCCCACTTGCTTGAAACTTGAAAGTGACGCTGACAGGAAAAAGAAAGTAAAAAACAGTTTCCTCAAACATCAAACCATCTCACCTTTTCACATATTTCACTGTTCTTGTATGTAGCTTTTGTCTTGCTGCACGTTTGACACCTATTTCACAATTGTTTTTTTTTTTCTATAATTATTTTTATCATTTTCACTATTAATGATACTTTTCATAGTATTTTATTATTGAATGATGTTAGAGATGTTATAAATTTTACTACTTATATCTTACAAATTGGCAGTCACCAATCACAAAAAAATAATTCTAAACATCTATTCATTATATTGTTTTTCACAGTATTTTATTGTTGAGTGATGCTAAAGATGTTACAAATTTTACCACTTATATCTTACAAATTGGCATGTCATCAATCACAAAAAATAATTCTAAACATCTATTCATTATATTGTTTAAGTAACACTAATCACATTTTTACCACATCAAATTATAAACTTTTGTTGTAAATTTTGTAGTAACTATAAATTGGTTATTTTTGTTTATTTATTTTAATGATATGAAATATATTTATTTTTTTATAATTGTTATTTATTTTTTTATTATTATCGATTAATTTTTTTAGATTAATTTCACTTTAAATATTGTCTTTCAATTTTGCCCCCTCTGAACCAAAATCCTGGCTCCGCCATTGCTTGAAGCTTGGGCTAGCTGGTCTGTGGACACACCCTATTGCTGCATACGTAGCTAATTTCTTTGGGTCCAATAGACCACACAGTCATGGTGAAAAATTCTGGAGATTTATTGTTTGTTATCACCCAAGCAGTTAGGCTTTTGAAATCTTTGAAATCTTTCAATGAATAGAGAATGGGTAGTGTTTGAATAATTTCCCCATATGGTTTTGGGGTGGTTTCGCATTAACCCTAGATTTTAAGAAGTATTCATTAAAATTTGATCCCTAAGGGAATTATTATTAACAAAACTAACAAAATTCAATAAAATATTTTTGTTTTTCGAAACACAAACCAAACGGGCCGTCTAAGTTGTCATGGTTAAAATATATGATTCACTTTTGCACAACTGGAAGATTGAAGAATGAAGGAATTAATGTGACTGGAGCAATCAATTATATTGATATATGAAATTTAAATTCAAAATATACCAAGCTTAAAATGATAGTTGGATCTATTTTCAAGATTTAGAAATCTCATTAAGCATGTCACTGTAAATTTGTAATGTGTTATCAATGAATTGAATAGAAAATGTCACTATTTGGCTTTTGGTATCATGGACTATTTCCAAATCACTTATCTATCTATTCTCTATTCCTTCTTTTCCCGTATTCAGTTTTTTTCCAACATTTTAAAGGGGAAATTACACTAATCTCCTTCATATTATAAGGAAATGACAATGACCTCTAAATTTTTTTATCGGTTCTTTTCCTAAAGTTTTATTATTATTATTATTATTATTATTATTATTATTATTATTATTATTATTTTTGAAAGGATCGGCAATTACTTAATGTCATTTTTCAAAAACCCTCTACAAGTATGCTCCGGCATGTATCAGAACTCTAAATCTTTCATCTATTTGTATCAAAAGTTATGCAACATATTGAATGTTAATTAATATAATCATGGATTAATATTCTCTATCTTGATTTGCGATCTGCTTTCTATGCAATCATGGGCAATTTGGTGCCTAATAATGACATTTTTGAGTCAAATTAGTACTCATGGATAAAATGGTTATTCAACATGCTTTGAAAATTATATAATTTACTCGACTCTAAAATCTTAATACATAAAGTCATCATATGGAATTTGCAGGCATAATTTTTTTTTTCCTAAGATGAAATCAAGGGTTTGATCAAAACATAATATAAATGAAAAAAAAAAAAATTCACAATGGTTGAAGAATGGTCTTACTTGTCGTCATGGGAGTTTGTAAGTGGTGAGTTCATTCATCTAGAATGTTTCATAAATCTAGGAAAAAGAAAAAGAAAGAATGGTCTTATTATTGACATGCATGTATAAGTTTAATTAAGCAATTTAATTTTGGTAAATCCTTATTAATTCAAGTTCATGTAAAAGCTTAATTCTTATTGATCCAAATGGGATAATTATAGACATGCAGCCCATGGTAATTAAGATAAATAATATACCTTCTCAAAAAAAAAAAAAAAAAAAGATAAATAATATATAATTTCTTAAATTATTTAAATAATTATTTATCTTTCATAAGATAACTGAAGATGGTTTTCATAATTAATTTTATTTTAGAGTAACCTAATTATAAGAGAGTTTATGGTAAGCGTAAAACCTGTTTTATCTCTAAAAATATTATAGAAAAAAATAATCTGAAAATCAGCTAGGAAAATTCAAAAGAGTCAACACAAGACAAGTATTGATCTTGTCTCCCTGAGTTGCGGGTTTAATCTACCAAAACTACCATAAGAGATACAAAACCAATACCTTGTAGACCAATCGAGTCCAACTTTGAATAAGAAAAGGAGAAGAGAGTAAGCCAAAGTAGTGGTTCCATGCATCACCAATGACCTTCCAGGTCAATAACATCCTCCCTTTCCTCTCCACAGTATCCAACTATGCATTGGCAGAGTCAAGATTTTTAATTCCAAGGCAAGATTGAAAGACAAAATTAAAATGCAAAATTATTTTCAAATTTCTCCAGAATTTCGATTAACTACAAGCATACGCAAATCAATCAATTCAAGCTAATAACAAAAATAATTAATTTATAGCTGATAACAAAAATAAAGAACAAATAATTAATTCATAGCTAATACAAATCAATTCATGACATTATTTGAATTATAAAATGCTTAAATATAGGGATGGCAATGGGACAGGGTAGGGCAAGGCCCCCGCCTTGCATGGTTTTCGGTTGCTCCATCTCCGCCTCTTCCCGCGTGATGGAAAAAACTCTACTTCTTGTTAATTTTCTCCACCATTATTACAATTTTTTTAATAAAACATGCTCCATCAATAAAAATATAGATGAAATTGCAACTAAATTTATCCTATTAACTCAAACTAATTTTTAGCAAAAACTAAATAATATTATCTAAGTATTTAACAATACAATATCACAACAAAAACAAAAATCTCATAGTATAACACATAACAAAATGGATTTAAAGAGCCATGTTTGGTAGAATTAAAATAAGCTAATATTAATATGCTTGTTTAAATAGTAGAATTTTAAGGTATTAAAAATTTACAATTATAACTCCTATCAACATGGGTTGGGGTGGGTCTAAAAAATTTAAACTCATCCCCACCCTGCCTCGTGATGCAGGGCTAAAATCTCGCCCCATTCTCATCTCGCAAAGGTTGTAGGGCAAAGAAAACTCGTGTAGGGGGAAATGGGGAGAAGTGGGTCAAGCCGGATGAAGCAAAATTGTCATCTCTGCTTAAACATGTAATTTTATTATTCAAATTAAATTGAGGAAAAAAATTAACCATTAAAAGTGTTAGGTTCTAAGACTTTAGGAGCTAAATGTATTAGAACTTCAATTTGTAATGTGCTGGCAAACTATGATCAAAACATTGAGTCTAGGTTTAGGCTTGCTTTGTAAAATTGGAATTGAGTGATTGCAAGATATCTATATCTATATCTATATATATATAATAGACGAAGCTGAGAGAAAGTGAGCGCCTACAATTAAGGACGTGCTGACAAGTCAGAAAAGTGACGTCACTTTAAAAAGCGATCCTTTATATATTTTGGCAATGCTACGCACCGTTTCAAAGCCTCTCATTATAAATATATAAAAAATAACCGATTAATATTAAAAGAAACACGGAAAGAGAAATAGAAAGGCGATGAAAGAGAGAGGCAACGAAGAAACGGGGAAAGAAGCAGAGAAAGAGAGAGGCGATTCTGGGACACGGAGAAAGAAACAGAGAAAGAGGCAAAATCAGACCACCGGAACCACAAAAACATAGAAAGAAAAAACTATGGCCCATCAGCACCGGTAAATTTTTTCAGATTTGGGTATGAAATGTTACTTTTAATTGAGTTTTCCTGTTGGATAGTTTTAGATTTGATTTGTTTTTGTTTTAGGTTTTTAAAACCCAGAATGATTGAGAGGGATACAGAGAGGGAACCGCAGATTGTCGAAACCGGCATGGGTATATTTTTCTCTCTCTTTTTTATTTTTTATTTTTTATTTTTCCAGATTTGGGTATGCAATGTTACTTTTTATGGAGTTTTTTTGGTTGTATAGGTTTAGATTTTATTTTGGCTGTGATTTGTTTCTGTTTTGGGTTTTTGAGTTCTACATGAAATTTTCATTGGAAATAAGTATAGAGTTGAATGTTACGCTGATATTACTTTTTTCTTTTTCAATCTTAATCTAGGTTTTTTTTTGTCGGAACCACATGCACGCTGCACAAAGAGAGGCCGCATACCCATTACCCTATAATCGGTATAGTTATTGCTTTTTTATGGTTTTTTTTTTTTTTTCGTTTTCAAATCTGGGGATTGAATATGATTTAGGTTTGAATTCCTTGGTTGGATTGGTTTAGATTTATATTTAGTTATCTACCATGGAGGAAAAATACCCACTTAAAAAACAAACACGGGTAAAACAAACTTGAAACACCACACTCAAAGAAAAACGATGCATCTATTCGAACCCAAAGAAAAACGATGTATCTGTTGCTGTTTCTGTGATGTATGTCCATGGCTGTATTTCTGCTACCGCATATTCTGTTTTCTATAGAACAGGTTTTGGATTTTCTGCATAATCTGTGCTTTCAGGGGGGTTGAGTGTAATATATGTTGCTGTTTCTGTGATGTATGTCCATGGCTGTATTTCTACTGCTGCATATTCTGTTTTCTGTAGAACAGGTTCAGGATTTTCTGCATAATCTGTGCTTACAGGGGAGTTGAATGTAATATCTGTTGTTGTTTCTGTAATGTTGTCCATGGGCTGTATTTCTGTTGCTGCATATTCTGTTTTCTGCAGAATAGAAAGGATTTTCTGCATAATCTGTGTTTACAGGAGGGTAATTGTAATAACTGTTGCTGTTTCTGTATTCTATGTCCATGGGCTGTATTTATTTTGTTGCAGATTTTTTTTTTTCTGCAGAACAGGTATTTGTTCCCCTATGTTTATGCTTACAAGGTTGTTATGTGTTTGTACATGTATTTCCCTTTTATCAAATAAAATTTCTATATTTATCTCAAAAAAAAAACTTTGTAAATACTGTCCACTGCAATTTGTTAGCATCGCTTGGTTTTGTTGGATGACTCATGGGTAGTTAGCATATCTTCTCAAACTTTCAAATGTCATTTATCTGAATTGTTAATTTAATTTTTTCCATTGGGTTCTCTACAATAAAATGAAAGGTATGATAGCCTAAATTTTTCTCTTTATTTCATTGTTCAATGAAATCTCTTTTCCATTTGCAATTGCTTTGATTTAGAACAAAGATTTCCTTAACAACAACACAAATAAGACTATAAGTGAAAACGTTTTATGGGAAAAGAAAATCTTAAAAAAATAGATTTTAAGAACTTAACTGGAACTTAAAATAGATGGGTACATTGCAATTTTTCATTGCGTTGATAAATATACCCATCAAAGTTTGGGAATTTGACTTTCCATTGTATTGTGGTCCATCTGTTTGATTTTTAAATGGCCTTTTCGTTTGTGTTTGTGACTAATATGAGTCTTTTTGTTTGCTTGCTGACTCTCTCTCTGTTTCTTTCAATTCATTTTTCTTTTATTCCAGGTACTGAGTTTGTGGTTTAACTTTGTCGGTTGTGGTACAAAATACTAAACCGAAGGAGGAACAATCATCGGGCATTGAATATCAAAACCTTCTTCTATATCTAAGAGGTATAAACTAACTTTGTTTATTCATTCTATTCTGTTCGGTAATGGTTTTTTGCTAATCGGAGTGGTTTGTTTGTTTTGCTTTGATTTTTTTATTGGTTGAGATATTTATTGACTCACCATTTCTATAATTTATAATTTGGTCCTGCATCATGCGGTTACCATGTTGAAAACATATGTAACATTACATTTAAAAAATTTCAGGCTTTGGTACATCTACAAGCTCATTAATTGCTTTATATAATACCTTTATAAATAGGCTCAAGTAGTTGGTTGCAATCCCACGATGCTTTTGCTTAGCTGTGCTTATTTTGTCTTGGGTGTAATTTTTGGGTGGATTCATGTTGCAAAACATTCATCCCATTCCCATTTGGAACAAGCAAATCCATCTTAATTTCACTAATTTTTGCATATAGGCTCAGGCTGTTGTTTTTCCTATTAAATAAGTAGTGTTGTTCTTAAAGTTGTTGGTTTGTAAGTGAATGGTTTGATTCAAGTGCTAATTTGAAGATTTTATCGATTAAGGTAGATCAAGATCTTTTTTCATATTTAGGTGTGGGTAGACTCATTACATGAATTTGAGTGTCCATGTGCTGAATTAGCAACATGTGTGCACCTTAAGGCAATATCTTTACATGAGATAATATAGGAGAAGAAGACTAAGACTTGGTGACATCTGCTAGCTGTATTAATGGTATGGAGGATTTTTTATATTTTTTTTTAAAATGTTTTTGAACAATGATAATTTGTACCATCTGTTTAGTGCACAGTTTTTATAGCCTGGATTTTTTTCCCTTTCTTACATGCTTGCTTTTTGTTTCCTTTAAAAGGTTGGATGGACTGCCATGTTGTCTTTGGCAAGATGCTATATGGGATGGATGTTGTTTACAAGAGTGACACAGAAGGATATATTTAGTTATTGTTTTGGGATGTTATTCTTTTTGGTCAAATATTATAAATTTTACCATTTATCTAGAGATGGTGTCTTTTGGAAAAGTCTTTAGAACTCTTACCCACAGTTCATCTGTTTCTAAGTAATTTTTTTAGAACAATGCTTACTCCTAAATCTGTGTATATTTATTCTTTTTCTTGATATGCAGAGTATTAAGAAATTTAATATTTTTTAAATGGATAAATTTAGAAATATGTTTTGAACCAGTTCAGTCTTGGTGTCCCATGAGCAGTCAATGGTACTATGGGATCAATCTTGCACATTTTTCAATTCAAGCCAGATTACAACTTCAATTTATTCTATAATTTAAGAAACCTCTTTTTCCCATCTTTTTGTTGAAGCACAAATTTATGGAGTTCTCTTTCAAATAAGACATTTGGGTGTTTTTTAAGAAGAGTTACTGAATCAAACTGAAAGATTAGGACAGTCTGATTTTTCCTCTGTTTATCTCATATTTTCGGTTAAATTTTTCCAATTAATGTATTTGGGTTTGAATTGTTTTTTGTTCTGGATTCAATTGACCTATAACCCTATTATGATTCCATTAATCTTTTTCAATCTTCTTCCGATAGCCAAATAGATAGAGTTCTCTTTGAATTTTTTTGTCTGCTATGTTTTGTAATCAAGTTGGCTTATTTGTGTTTGTGAGGTTTTCCAATTCAGTCTAACTCAATGATTACATTGTCTTGCTTTTGATGGTTTTGAGTTCTATTAGTGATATTTTGTAAGTGTTGATTATGCTCTACGGAAAAAAAAAAAATAGTGATTCCCACACATGAAGTGCTGTTTATACCTAAATTTTATATGTCTAGAAGTTTACATTACAGTTAAAATTAAAGAAGACAATACTTCATGATCTTATGATTGCCAAATGCTATAATTACGAGCTTGGATTTAATTATTGTTACTGGATTACCATAATTTGAAGTCTTGATTTTGGTACGTCTAAATATGGTAGAGACCACTTTCAATTCTTAAGACTCAATTTGGTTAGTGACTATGTTTTGATTAGAAAAAAAGTTTTGGCTTCCTATCAGTCACTTATCTTTTAAATTTTGTAATACATTTCTAGGAGTCATTATGTCAAAAAAATGATTGAATCAAGGTTAAAGGTAACCTGATTTCCCATTTTATTTTTCCAATTTTTTGGGTTCTGTTTTGTCAATTATTGTTATTTGGTTAGAATGTTTTTCCCTGTTTGGTAGATTTTTGTAAGATTTTGTTTTTCTTTTCGTTTGCCCCTTAAATTTGAAATCATTTAATTCTAACATAAAAAATGCTTCAAAATTATGCATCAAGTTCGTTTCTTCGTACCCTTTTCTTATCTACTTAATTTTCAAGGGTTCTGTTTATGGAGTGGGTAGCAACAATGTAAACTTATTCTACTGGTAAACTTATTTTATCAGTAGAATAAGTACATTGATGTCTCTATGCCAGGATTGAGATTTCCTTAATCTATTGATACATGGGTGATGAGGGATGTTTGATGGTAAAAGGGGAGAGTTTTCGTTTTGTTTTTAATATGATTTGTAGTGTAGTTTCTTGGCTTTCTAGAATCTGAAAGTTACTGAATACTTAAAATGAGGGGTTTGTTTTTGTGATCACATGATTATTACACTTCTTTTTTTTCTTTTGCATCCTATTGATCTTATGCTACAGGAATCGTTATTAACCTTCAAAAAACAAATAAAAAATTTATTTGTGAGTTTCCTGCCATTTTTTTAAAGGTTATGGTGCTGGTGCAGTGAGTATTCTTTGCTTAGGGATCCTCAGTACAACAAACGATTTACCAATGCTTTGGTATCTTCAAATGTTTTCCCCTTTTAGTTGAAAAGATTCTAATGCTCCATTACTTAAAGCTGGGTCTCGAACTAATCATATTCCAGATTGTAGGATTGTACTATGATAAATTTAAGGATCAATCCAGATCGTCCTATAGTTAACTTTTGTGAAATCAGATCAGTTACTAGAATTGTAGTGACAAATTTACTGGTTTAAAAGTCACTTACATGTCAATATCCATGCGATTGCAGCTTCTGCACTGCAGGGCTTGCACCATAACCAAAGCTTTGCCATATATTTTATGTCATTGCTACCAATTGTTATTCCTTTTTTTTTTTGAGGTCTGTTTAAACCAGTGGCCAAAGGAATTTATCTTTATTTTGTTCCAATGGTGTAGCTTTGAGAATAATCCCCGACTAGAAGGTCCAGAGTTGCTAGGACTTGCAATCCCTCATATATAACTATTTGTAAATTTTACTATACTGTTGTGCTCTTTTGAAGATGTTCAACAAGTTAATATGTATTGATGAAATACTAGAAAAGGGTTTACCTACCATGTGAATGATTGATTTGGTTGACAGTTTCGCTCATAATATGTTCAAGACATTAATATGTATTAATGCAATACTAGAAAAAGGTTTACCTGTCGAACAAGTGGTTGATTTGGTTTGACTTCATCTCTCTTGCTTTGTCCTACTTATTACTAATGATTTTTATGCAAGCTCATATACTTCTGTTAGTTCTCTTTCCAGCTTCAAAATTTTCGGGAATACTGATTGAAAATAAGTTTGATGTGTGCCGTTTCTGAACTCCAAGGTATTAAACATTAGTTTCTGTACTTGCTGTCATGCTAGCAAAAATAGGGGTTTCAGCCGGTTTTACCTATTATTGGATTTGAACCAATGACTTACCGCTTACTATTCAAGGGGGGATGGAGCGCTAAGAAAGAGAAAGCGTTATCACTATTCGAAATGAAGCAGCAGCTAGCACGCTCAGATTAGAAGGCAAAATAGCAACTACAGAATTCAATTTAATTTTCAGTTCCTGTTTTCGATCCTACCTGTTCTGCTATTTTTGAAGAGTAATTGAAATTGTAGAATTTGAAATCTGAAAGTGTAATGTACATTGTGTGTGCAGCAGCCAATGTGGCATGACCACAAAGCTGAAGTTGCAAAGGGGTATCAAAGATTTGATTGATTTACAGATACTTCTTTTTATTGAGAAAGTGATTTATATATAGATACTTTATTAGTCATTATGAGAATGAAATAATGCTTAAAAATTTCTCAAAATTCTACTGCACCAATAAAATATGGACATCTAATCATGGTTAAAGACCATTTTAAAATCTGTCTGTCAATGATCATATGGAATTTTCAACTTAGTGCTATTTTCACCATGTTTTTAACATGTGCAAGCAATCAGTTGGATGGTGTGGAATGGTAAATGTGGGTACTGGTAGAGAGAATATGATACCTGCACTTCAACTTTGTAGTTTCTCACACAGGTTCAAACTCTAATCTTAATGCACAAAGCCACCAAGAAAGAAATCATAAACAAACCAAACCTACTTATCAGTTTCCCCTAACTTTCAAATACATAATCTTAAAGGCTATTGTAATTCAATTTTATAGAGAAAAATATAGAAGGGTTCCAACTTGGGAGCCCTATAAGAATTAGAGTCTAAAATTTCATTTTAAGATTAAGTTTCATATTCCTCCAAGAAGAGAAAAAATGATTATGAGGAGATAGAAATAGGGATTTATAATTGGGCCTGTCGGGATAAATTGATCAAGCCCAAAGTTGATGAATCTCCCATCGTCATTATTATAATTATTTTTTATTTTACTAAAAATAGTTTTTTTTTTTGAAAAACCCAAAACTACACTTTAAAACCTATGAATCTTCCAGGAAAGAACGCGCAAAAAAAGAAAAGAAAAACCACGAAAATGAACAACTAACCATCACATGTGTTGATGTTAAGTTATGTCTGTTTTTTAGAAGAACACCTACATATTATCATCGCATTAAATATAATATATTAAGTTGATTGTTTTCTAATTCATAAAATGATTCCGCGCATTGCGCGGGTTAAATACTAGTATTGGTCTAAATCTGCAAGACTTCATCTATCGAAAATTAGACTCAATCGATTGAATCTCGTGCAGATTTATTTTTCTGCAGAATTTCCAATTCAGCTCAAGCCCAAATGACGTGTAGGGTTTTATGTTTTACCCCAAGTATAAAAAGAAAAGCCCTAGCTACGTTTTAGAAGTCTTTGGTGTGTTATGTGTTGAATCTCATATAAGATCTAGAAGTGTTTACCTTCATTCACACTTAAGGTTATCAAGATCAAGATTTATGACAAGAACTTGGTGATCACTTTAATTGCTGCATAAAGAACTTAAAGAAAATCTGAAACCTTTGAGTAAAGTCTCAAAGTCACAAGTAGGAGTACTTGTGGTTACAGTGGATCAAGGAAAGAAGTATTCCATAAACTTGAAGCTATCATGTGATTGTGGTAGTAAGTTTTCTACACGAGATAGCAATAAGATGTTAGTGGTCTAAGTTCTATTGTACAAATTTCAATTCTTTCATAGTGAATCTGTTTTACCTTAAGGATAGTTAAGTTAAATCCTCCTCAGGTTTTTTACTGGTTTGGTTTTCTTGGGTTATCGTATTATGTGCTCTTTATATTTTCGCATTATTTACATGATATGATTTGTTTGTGTTAACCTAGATCTGAATAATTTATTTAAGTAATCATTTGATTAGATAACTAGATTAAACAACTTGTGTTTCAAGGAGTCTAAAAACGTACAAAAAGTATAGCATATACTTACAAAGTTATATATAGCCTCATGGCTACTTTTAAAACAATGAGTAGAATTCCACTTTGTTTCTCTAATATTGTAATGATTTAAACTATTAAAAATTATGTATAATTTCACTTTCTCCAATCTTCTAATGATTTAATTTTTGAGTTTATAGCAAAAAATTTAAGTTTAAACTCTGAAAGAGTAAGTATTGAGAGGGAAAAGATAATTGGAAAGATTGAGGCATTAGGAATTTAGTGGCGAGAGAAAATAGGACATAAATAGTATTTCTTAAAAAATATTTTAAGTTTGACCCACTACTTTGAATTTATATGCCAGAGGGAGATGAACTTAATTTAAACTTCAATTGTTTTGAAAGACTGTAAATGTCATGAGTTAAGTTTCAAAGTAAATATTATGTTTTATTTCAATTGAAAGACAATAAATGCCGTAAAATAAATTTCAAGAAAATATTATATTTATTTGTTTCCATTAGTAATACTTGTACATATTATAAACTTTTTATTTTATATTATTTTGGAGAAACGAACAAATTAGAACCCAAAGGACCAAAAGAACATTATAAAAGATAAAAGACCAAATGGTTAAATTAAAATAGCAAAAGGCCTTAAAAATTAAGGGCATATTCTAGTAACATTATTTGTATTTTTTAGAAATATGTGTGGATAAAAAATTGTGTAAAATTACGTGTAATTTTATTTAAAAACTAAAAATTGTTACTTAAAATACCAGACCAAACATGCCCAAAAATACTGTAATATTGGAAGCTCTTTCGCACGGTAAGGCTGGGGCATAGCGATCCGCACAATTGTGCAAAGTGGAAAGCGAAAGTGCAAACAAGTTTCACGATTTTTATCAAACACCTTCTTCTGCCCATCTACAATTTCAACCAAAATATTACCTCCAAAAGCTCTATGCAGAAACCAATGTTTATCTCTTTTATTTTTATTTTTTAAATAAAAAAAATAACTTATCTCTTTTTGTGATGGGGAACAGACTAATACAAAATGGGATTACTTGTACTAGGATTAAGTTGTTTTTGGAAGGTCAGGGGATAACCTGGTTTCTCATTAACTCTACATTTAAGTCTAGAGTTTTTGGAACGTCTCATGGATAAAGAGTTTTTTTTTTTTTTTTTTTTTTGGAGAAGGTCATGAATAAAGAGTTAAATAGTCGTCCTCATTTACTTATATATAAAATAATAATAATAAACAGGGATATATGTTAATTAATCATGGATTAACATTCTCTATCTTGATTTGTGATCTGTTTTCTATGCAATCATGGGCAATTTGGTGCCCAATAATCACATTTTTTTAGTCAAATTAGTACTCATGGATAAAATGGTTATTCAACATGCTTTGAAAATTATATAATTTACTCGACTCTAAAATCTTAATCACATAAAGTCATCATAGGAAATTTGCAGGCAAAATTTTTTTTTTCCTAAGATGAAATAAAGGGTTTGACCAAAATATAATATAAAAGAAAATAATTCACAATGGTTAAAACATTGTATCAAAACAAAACAAGTAACAGAGAGAAGTGAACATAGTCAAAACATTGCTATGAGGATTTTAAAAAGGTGCTTTTTTTTACCCCAATTCATTCTATTTAGACAAGATATTAAAAAAAGTTTAGTTGAAGAATTTAATCTGGGATTTCAATTTTGAGATTTTTAGTGGTATTAAAAAATTGTCCATTTGTTGACGGTAAACTATCAAATTCTACTCTCAGTGATGCTAATTCAAATCTATAAGTATGCTTTTCCCCCACAATATAATGCTTTTCCAATTATATAATTTTTATGTGAATCTTAGCTCAGGTTCGTGTTGTATTCGCGGGTTGGGTCGAACATTGACACCTCTAAGATTCAGATGTAGTTGAAATTATTTTTGTTAGAAGTGTAGGAATTTAATTTTCTTAATAGTGGGGTTGAAGAAGAAGGATCTGTATATGTTAACTATTGGAAAAACTTCATTGACCAAAGTTGGCCCCTCAAGTCTTTGAGAAAGTGGATGTATGTATGTGCGGGTACCTTGGAAAGTGAGAATGGAGGAAGATTTTTGTTTGGGCTATGAAAGTTCTTCATTGGGGAATTTTTTTTTTTTTTAATTTTTTTTATTAATGATTGCTGGCTAAAGATTGGTGTGGGGGGAAAAGGGTTCAATCCAACATAGTGGGTCGAGAGCCCATATGAGGACTACTGTGCGACTGAGAAGAAGGAGATGGTAAAGGCAAGACCCATCTGGAAGAGGGACTCACAGAGGGAAAAATGATTACAATCCGAAGAGGTCGCCTTTTGTTCGAAGAAGTTACATTCCTCTGACGCGAATAGTAGGGATCAATTGAACATATAAAAGGTTAAGATGATCTTCCGAGGACTCCTCCTGATCAAGATAAGCTCTGAGTACACTGGGAGACGATAAGGATGAAGAAATATCTAAAGGGAAAGCTGCTACCACTGTATTTAATGCTCTGAAGCAACTTTTCTGGCCGCATTTATGTGGAGAAGACCCCTAAACAGTGTATCCTTACCTACCGCCACTCACACAGAACTAAAGGAAATGCTTGACATGACATATACTTAAGTAGACTCACGGATGAGATACAAGTGGACGATGGAGATGAAGAGAAGGGAGGTTATATAAAGGAAAGAAGCTCCTAATAGAAGGAAGAAAAAAAAAAAAAAAAAAAAGAGGGAGGAAGAACTTGACTGTAACCCTAAGATTTGTGTTCATCAGATAATCAATAATATAACTCTTCGGATATCCATTCTTTACGTGTAAATTCATGTTGGTTTGTGCTCAAAGGTTGTGATTCATTGTTGTTGATCCCATACTTAATCTAGCTCTTTCACCCATATTCTACAAATTCATTGTTTTGGGCTTGGGCCACAAATCCTAACCCTACAATTGGCGTCGTTTGTGGGGAGAGCTTGAGTGTAGGGGGAAGCAGCAGCAGTTGATCATGGCTGAACCAGGGCAACAACCGGCAGAATCTGGGGCGTCCCAACATATAGACCATTTTCTCAATTTGGAGTGGAGATAAGACCGTGAAGGCAATGTGCATACTACACACACTGAACGAACTCAACTTCGTGGCGGAAGTCATGTTTCTCATGCAGAGAAAAACAGCATGCAAATAGAGATTGAAAGGTTAAGAAGGGAGCTACGCCATGCGAAAAGAAAACATGTTGCCTCGCACTCTGATGACGACTCAGGTGACGAACAAGACATCACTTATGAACAAAGGTCTTGAACTCCAATCAATGAATCTTTTTCATATGAGGATGAACATCCTCGCAAGAAGCAACCTTAAAGGCCATCACATGGAGGGGTGGGAAATAATGCCATGAGCAAGGCTTTGAATCAAATCTCCAGGTCACCTTTCACGCATAGGATTGAAGGAGCGAAGCTTCCTCTGCGTTTTAACCAGCCAACCTTTACTATTTACAACGGTAAAACTGACCCTGTGGAACATGTGAGCCATTTTAACCAAAGTATAGCTGTCTACTCTAGAGATGAAACTCTGATGTGCAAGGTATTCCCTTCTAGTCTTGGACCCGTGGCCATGAGGTGCTTTGACAACCTAAAAGCAGACTCCATCAATTCCTACGAAGAGCTCACTCAAGCTTTTGGTTCACGTTTCGTCACATGCCGAAGGGTGGCCAGGCCCTTGTCTTCCCTGCTATCCTTGAACATGCGTGAAGGTGAGTCCCTTAAGGCGTATTCGGATAGATATTAGGAGATGTTTAACGATATGAAGGGCAACTTTGATGCAATGGCCCTAGACACGTTTAAACTGGGTTTCCCCACTGATCATGATTTAAGAACATCCTTGTCCGGCAAGCCTGTCACTAACATGCGTCAACTTATGGACCCTATTGAAAAATATAAAAGGGTTGAAGAAGATCAATAGCAAGGGAAGGGTAAGGATAAGGTTATCTCCTAGGACAGGAAGGACTTCAGGTCGGATCGTTACAACAACAATAAGCCGAGGAGAGATTTCGCTAAGCAGTCGGGCTCAGCAAATGCTCAAGCAGTCAATACAGTATTTAAGGAGCCAGTTCATCAAGTCCTGGAAAAGATCAAGAGTGAATCATTCTTTAGGTGGCCGAGTAAAATGGTAGGGAACCCTGAGAGACACAATCACAATCTCTATTGTTAATACCATCAAGACCATGGGCATGCCACTGAAGACTGCAGAAGTTTATGGGATCATTTGGACCAGTTGGTTCGTGAAGGCAGGTTGAGGCACCTTTTGCACCACTCCAGTGGCCGAGGAGGTCAAGTAAATTTTGAGTCCGAGAAGAGGGATTCTACGAAACCTCCATTAGGTACTATTAACGTCATTTTCGCAGCACCAGGAAGAACAGGGTCCTAGCCGTCCAAAATTATGTCAGTGGCTCGACTACCAGCAAGGGATATTAGCCGAGATCCGAGGAGCTCTAAACAGGCTGTCCCGCCCGTTTTAGGCTTTTCGAACAAGGATAAAGCTGGAACCATTCAACCTCACGACAATGCTTTGGTAGTCACACTCAGGATCAGGGGATATGATGTGAAGAGGGTGATGGTGGACCAGGGTAGCGTGGTGGAGATTATGTATCTTAACCTTTTCAAGGGGCTGAACCTCAGGCTTAATGACTTAACTCTATACTGTTCTCCCCTAGTCAGCTTCGAGGGAAGGATGGTCACCCCGAAAGGACAGATACGGCTGCCCGTACAGACTGACTCAGAAGTAGTGGAAGTGGACTTCATTGTTGTAGATGTTTATTCCCCTTATACGGCAATTGTAGCCAGACTTTGGTTACACACACTAGAGGCTATTTCCTCCACTCTGCATCAAAAAGTCCAATATCCATCCGAAGGGCGCATTTGTGAAATCCGCGGAGATCAATCCTCGGCTAGGCAATGTTTGGTGGCTGCCATACGACACGAGCTTGAGACTGAATCCTTAGCCAGGGCGAAGGGAGACCTATAGCAGTTAAGGGGTCGGTTATCACCCATCGAAGGTCATGATGAAGGCGCTAAATGCGAGGACCTAGTGCAGGTTTTAATTAGGACCAATCCTGAAAGATACTTTCAAATCGAATCTCAGATACCTCAACTAGAGAAAGAAGAGCTAATTGATTTCCTTAAAAGAAATATTAACGTATTCGCCTGGAGTACTTATGAAGCCCTAGGAGTGGACCCGGAGTTCATTTGCCATCATTTGAGGGTTAACCCACTGAGTGTACCCAAGAAGCAGCCTCCTCGGTAGCCATCCAAAGAGCATGCGGATGCAGTCAAAGAAGAGGTGATGAAGCTCAAACAAGCTGGGGTTATTAAAGAAGATTTTTACCCCGAATGGTTGGCAAATACTGTGGTGGTAAAGAAGAAGAGCGGAAAGTGGCGAGTTTGTGTGGACTTCACAGACTTGAATAAAGCTTGTCCTAAGGATCCTTTCCCTATGCCGAAGATTGATCAATTAGTAGATGTTACTGTCGGCCATCCTCGGATGAGTTTCTTGGATGCTTTCCAAGGTTACCATCAGATACCGTTAGCCCCATATGATCAGGAGAAAACCGCTTTTGTTACCCCCATTGGTAATTACCATTATAAAGTGATGCCATTCGGTCTAAAAAACGCAAGTTCTACTTATCAGCAGATGATAACCAAGATGTTTGAATCACAATTGGGCAAAAGCATTGAGGTCTATATAGACGACATAGTGGTAAAAAGCAAGGTTATTTCTAAGCATGTGAAGGACCTTGATAACGTTTTTGAAACCCTGAGGAGACATAAGTTGCGCTTGAACGCCTCAAAGTGCTCATTTGGTGTGGGATCAGGCAAATTTTTGGGTTACATGGTAACGCACAGGGGAATTGAGGTCAATCCCGATCAGATAAAGGCTATTCAAAATCTGCAGCCTCCTCGGAATCCGAAAGAGGTTCAGAAGTTTACAGGGATGACAGCTACTTTGAACCGATTCATCTCCAGGTCTGCGGATAGGTGTAAACCCTTCTTCTCGCTGATCAACAAGTGGAAGAGATTTGAATGGATTGAAGAATGTGCCTCAGCTTTCCAACAACTTAAAGACTACTTGGCTCGGCCACCAATTATGTCTAGCCCTGAACCAGATGAGGTCTTATTTGCCTATATCGTAGTGGTCCCCCATGCTATAAGTTTAGTGCTGATAAGAGTGGATCAAGGTATACAAAGGCCAGTTTACTGTGTAAGTAAGTCTCTACATGAGGCCGAGATCAGATACTTGCCATTGGAAAAAGCTATTTTGGCAGTAGTACGTGGAACACGAAAATTGCCCCACTACTTCCAAGCACATACTGTCGTTGTGCTCACGCAACTCCCACTTAAGACAGTACTCCGAAGTGCCGACTACATGGGGAGGATAGCCAAGTGGGGCACTATTTTAGGAGCCTTTGATATCAAGTATATGCCTCGCACTTCAGTTAAAGGGCAGATCCTTGCGGACTTAGTGGCCTAGTTCACGGAGCCCAACTTAGAAGAAGTAACGACAAAGAAAGACATGGATGGAAAATCGGTTGGCATGATTTCTCAACAAGATCCTACTCGTTGGAAAATGTATGTAGACGGCGCTGTGAATCGGAAAGGTTCTGGAGTAGGGCTAGTCTTAATATCTCCAGAAGGAATCGTCATTGAAAAGTCATTAAGGCTGGATTTCGGTGTGACCAATAATGAGGCAGAGTATGAAGCCCTATTGATGGGAATGTCTATAGTTCGAAGAATGGGAGGAAAGGCCGTGGAGTTGTTCTTGGACTCAAGATTAGTTGTGGGCCAAGTACAGGGGGAGTTTGAAGCGAAGGATGAAAGAATGCAAGGATACTTGAATCGAGTCAAACGTCTGCAGGCGGAATTCGAATTTTTCAGCTTGCTACATGTTTCTAGAAGTAGTAATGCGCACGCAGATTCTTTGGCCACACTAGCCACCTCTTCGGAGCAAGACTTGCCGAGAGTTATCCTCGTCGAGGATTTCCATGAGCCCACCAGAACAGGAGGGGATGCAGTCCGAGTCCACCAGATCCGAGATAGTCTCTGCTGGATGGATCCTATAATCAAATTCTTGAAGGATAACACTTTGCCGGAAGAGTGGGGAGAGGCTGACAAGATTTGAAGGAAGGCTACCAGATTTTGGCTGTCCGAAGACCGAAAATTATACAAACGATCCTACTCAGGACCATACCTGTTATGCGTTCATCCAGAGGCGGTTAAGTCACTACTAGAAGAGTTGCATGAAGGAATTTGTGGGAGTCACACTGGAGGTAGGTTGTTGGCCCACCGAGCCATTACTCAAGGGTATTGGTGGCCGAACATGCAAAAAGAAGCCCATAATTATGTAAAGAAGTGCGATCAATGTCAGCGATTTGCGCCAAACATACACCAACCAGGTGGGGTCCTCAACCCACTATTTAGTCCATGGCCGTTTGCACAGTGGGGTTTGGATATAGTGGGTCTATTCCCAAAGGCCGCAAGAAACAGGAAATACCTTCTGGTCGGCACAGACTATTTCACGAAATGGGTCAAAGCTGAGCCTCTGGCCAATATCTGAGACGTAGATGTGCAAAGATTTGTATGAAAGAATATCATTACCCGTTTCGGAGTTCCTCATACTCTCATCTCAGACAACGGCTTACAGTTCGACAGTAATGCATTTCGGAGTTATTGTAGCGAGCTGGGAATCACGAATAGATACTCTACCTCTTTCTATCCTCAGGGGAATGGGCAAGCTGAGGCAGTTAATAAAGTCATAGTTAATGGATTAAAGAAGAGATTGGATGATGCGAAGGGCAAGTGGGTTAAAGAGTTGCCACACGTGCTTTGGGCTTACAGAACTATGCCCCGCAGATCTACTGGAGAAACTCCTTTTTCGATGACTTATGGCGCTGAAGTTGTCATTCCTTTGGAAACGGGGTTCCCAACTCTAAAAACTAGCTCATTCAGTCCGACCAGATTTGATTGAAGAAAGAAGAGAGCAATGGTTCGGCTGGCGCATTACCAGCAGAAACTCAGGCAGGGCTATGATGCCAACGTCAAACTAAGACCCTTAGGACCCGGTGATTTGGTACTTAGAAAAGTCGTTGGCACTGCGAAAAACCCAGCCTGGGGGAAATTAGAACCAAACTGGGAGGGACCATATCGCATTACTTCAGGGGCTGGCATTGGGGCATATTTCCTAGAGGACTTGGATAGTCATGTAATACCACGCCCCTGGAATGTAAATAACCTCAAAATGTACTATTATTAATCGAATCATTTCTTTGTTCATTGTGATAACTTGTCATCCTTATTTGTTTCTTAAGTGTTTAAACTTAAATCCAATCATGTCTGTAGTCCTCGGACCAGATGATTTGGGTTAGTTAACACTCCTTATCGGTTCTTTAAATGTTTAAACTTAAATCCAATCATGCCTGTAGTCCTCGGACCAGATAATTTGGATTAGTTAACACTCTTTATCGGTTCTCTAAGTGTTTAAACTTAAAATCCAATCATGCCTGTAGTTCTCGGACCAGATGATTTGGGTTAGTTGACACCCTTTAGGTATTACCCCTAAGTATTTTAACCTAAACCCAATCATGCCTGTGACCCTCGGACTAGGTGATTTTTAGTTAGTTAATATCCTTGTGCTGTTATTAATACTGAAGGTGATTTTTGGGATAAATCTTGCCTGACATTATTAACTGTGTTTAATATCAACTCTAACCTGTGTTGGCATTCCTAGTGTACATGCAAAAGGATCTGTCCAACTCTTATAATACTTGTTACGATCATCCCCTAACAATAACCTTTATGTACTGTCTTCTTCGGAATCAATTTTAATTATATATATTATCAGCAAGATAGAGTAATTATGTTTGCCTACATTACCCTAATTACAAAGTGAAGTTACTTGTAGTAAAGGAAAACCATATGGTATGCAACAAATACACCAAAAGTAAAAGATAAACTACTTCATTGATCAAAATAAGATAGTTTACAATCCCTTACATAAAGGGAGAACAAGAGTAAAAAAAAACAAAAAAACAAAACAACAACAACAACTAAAGTCTAAGTTTCTGCTGGCGCTTGGTCCTTGGGCTCCGAGGATGTTTTCTTTTCTTCCAAGCCCTCGCCCTTTTCCTTAGGTGGCTCAGCAAGGGTGCTCTGATCACCTGACTGGCCAAGATCCTTGGGAGGCTCAAGGATGATTGGGGGAGCTTGGCTGACCAAAGGTTACTCCGAGACCTCTGGAAGTTGTGTTGGAGGAGGGGGATCAGACTTTGGAAACTCTCGGATGTCTGGGTCATAATAAATGCTCTTAGGCAGCCTCAGCTCCGAGTCAGCAGACACCCCAGCAGCATCCAGCGCCTTGCCCCATGTCATGTCGCAGTAGTCCTGGGCGACCGAAGCAAATTGCTCAGTAAGACCCTTTTCAGTCGCCTCCACTCCCAGTTGGTAGGCCGCTTTCTTTTCGGCCTCCGTCGCTTCCTTGGCCAGCTGAGCGTCCCTCCGAGCTTGTTTGGTAGCCTCCCTGGCCTTCTGGAGTTCAGCGCGAAGTTCCTTCACAAGCGCTTTCTCAGATGCCAAATTATTCTGAGTCTCATTCAGCAGCTTGCGTTGGGCTTCGGCCTAGGTCTCAGCATTTCTAAGACCGGCATTGAGGCTATCCCTTTCCTAGGTCAACCCTTTTAGCTAGTCTGAGATCTGAGAGACCTCCTCCTTTAGGCTGCCCAGTGCCTTTTCCACCTCGGACTTAGAGTGGGCCTCCGCTTGGGCTTCAACGTAGACTTTTCGATTCCACTCTTCGGCCACGAAGACTTGCTGTGTAATCTGAACAAGTAAAGTAATAGAGTTAGCATAAAATATAGGAAATTAATATTCCAACTGAAGAGCCGAATAAGCAAGCTTACCATGGCCAGGTCCCTCTTTAGGGACATGAAAAGATCATACTGGCTGAAGCGCCTGTATGACTCCATATCTCGAGGGAGGAGCAGTGGTTACTCCAAAACTTTAGCTATCAGCCCAGCTCTGCCCCCGTCATAGTTCCTAACAGAGGTCTTCCAGGAAAAAGGAACACCATCTAGTTCCAGCCTGGGAGACCACGTGCGTTGCCCTCGGCGCACGTCGGCCACTGGAGGCTCCTCCCTGCTCTCCACGGAAAAGGCCCTCTTGCTCCGGTGGTCTTTTACCACCTTCTGCTGCTTGGTGGTCTTTGGTTGTACCACCATTTCCCGCACCTCAGGCTCGAGAGGCCTCTTTTTCTTTAGATCCGGTATCGGTTTCAGGGCCAGATCAAAGACCTGAAGTGGGGGTGGGGGTGAAGGTAAGTTCACCACTAGCCGAGAAGTCCCCGTCCCCTTGGACTCAGCCTTTTACCCCTTTTCTTCAAAAGAAGCTTTAAATCAGACATCTCTTCTTCCTCGGAAGAGTCCTCAGGAACTGTAGTTAGCAGAAGTGGTTGGCGGACGCTGGATTGCCTGTCGGCCTCTTCCTCGAAATCTGTAGAGGGTATTACCTGTACCCCTCCTGAAACTTCCCCTTCAAATTTAAATTTGTCAATCTGTTCCTCTAGTGAAGTGGACGAAGAGCCGACCCTTTCTCCTACGGCCACCGGTTCAAGGGGAACTTGTTGGACTGGTCGGATTAGCAAAGGAATGCCCTGTGGGTTGGGGTGTGGAACGGGCTCAAGGTCGTATGGCGCTAAAAAGTGTCGCCGAGCGACGTCTATTCGCCGAAGCCGGTGATCACCCTGTGTAATGGCGTTGCCAGCCGGCTGGATGTCTACTTTCTTGGGCGTATAGCCGAGTATGAGTGGGATGGACCAGAGCTGTCCGTCTTCACTTACAAATATCTCTAAGCATAGTAGGTAATTGAGGGCGGGGGTGTTGATAAGGCTAAGCCGAGGAGCAGTATGTGCCTTATATATAAACAAACAAACAAACAGATCTGGTCAGGAGATTGAAATATGATGGCATAAAAAAAAAGGTTATAGAGAATGAAGATCCTAAGACTATTGTTAGAAATCCTAAAGTCTAGGAAGTCACACCTGGCTCTCCTGGCTCAGTCGGACAGTGTAGACCGTCATGCCATGCGCTCGAGACGATTAAATAGTCGTCTTTCATCCATTTATTTGATTTGGGAAGGCAGGAGAACAATCAGGTAGTATCCCGCCCCTTTTTAGCTATGACATTCATATATATATGCCAGGTTATGCCAGGTCAGCCCTAATCCTAGTTGTTGGTTCAAGGCATCGATAGCTCCTAGTATCCTAAAGGTGTTGGGCGCGCACTGCTCAGGAGAGAGCCTGTGGTTGCGAAGGTAGTTCAAGGTAATGGAACCCATTGGGAGGGTTATTCCCCCTTCAATGAAGGCTATCATTGGGATTACGACCTCTCCCTCTCTTCGGCCGTTAGTATCCGCTCCGGAGGGTAATATCTCAGATTCACCCCCCGCGGTATACCATAATTTTGCTTAAATTCCTCTATTAACGCCGGACTATCGACGAGATGTTGGAATTTGCCCATTCTTAAAGAACGACTGAAACAGTGGACAAGAAATGGGTTTTGAGGGTAGAAAATATTAGCCGAGAATAAAATAAAGGATCAAGAGGTGCCGAAACTTACACAAACAAGATTGGAGTATAATCCCTGGACTCGAAATGGACTCTTGGTGGATCCTGGAAGCAAAGAATACAGAAATCCGAAGAAGCTTGAAAGATTTTGAATGAAAGAGCTCTCTGGGTATTCTGAGGATGCGTAAAGTAAAGAAAGATAACTTCCTCTAGGGGTTTATATACGGGGACAGGTGAAAGGGTGTAATTCATCCCGTCCAAATCCCGAAGAAGAACCCTGTCCGTTGGATCAACAACCCACCATTGGATGCAAAGGACAAAATGCCGCCTGGGGTAATTAATACAGCGCTTTGGGAATATGGAACTGACAGCGGCAATAATGAAGCGCTTGTCTCTATGCTCGCACGCGTGTAAACGGGGGTATTTATGACTTCCCTCTTTTAAAAAATTTCTTTATTTTTATTTCTTTTTCCTTACGTGGCAGATCAAAATCTTATTCTTTCTCCTCAGATGCGAGGAAAAAATTAAAATTTTGAGGGGCTATTGTGGGGAGAAAAGGGTCCAATCCAACATAGTGGGCCGAGAGCCCATATGAGGACTACTGTGTAACCGAGAAGAAGGAGATGGTAAGGGCAAGGCCCATTTGGAAGAGGGACCCACAGAGGGAAAAGTGATTACAATCCGAAGAGGTCGCCTTTTGTCCGAAGAGGTCGCCTTTTGTCCGAAGAGGTTATACTCCTCTGACGCGAATTGTAGGGATCAATTGAATGTATAAAAGGTTAAGATGATCTTCCAAGGACTCCTCCTAATCAAGATAAGCTCTGAGTACACTGGGAGACGATAAGGATAAAGAAATATCTAAAGGGAAAGCTGCTACCACCGTATTTAATGCTCTGAAGCAACTTTTCTGGCCGCATTTATGTGGAGAAGACTCCTGAACAGTGTATTTTTACCTACTGCCACTCACACAGAGTTAAAGGAAATGCTTGACATGACATATACTCAAGTAGATTCACGGATAAGGTACAAGTGGACGATGGAGATGAAAAGAAGGGAGGTTATATAAAGGAAAGAAGCTCCTAATAGAAGGAAGAAAAAAAAAAAAAAAAAAGAGGGAGGAAGAACTTGACTGTGACCCTAAGATCTGTGTTCATCAGATAATTAATAATATAGCTCTTCGGATATCCATTCTTTATGTGTAAATTCATGTTAGTTTGTGCTCGAAGGTTGTAATTCGTTGTTGTTGATCCCATACTTAACCTAGCTCTTTCACTCATACTCTACAAATTCATTGTTTTGGGCTTGAGTCACAAATCCTAACCCTACAATTGGATTTTTTAAGGTGTTCTTCTCTTTATTTTAAAAAAATAATTTTTATTAGTTACTTTGAATTTTTATATTTTATTATATTTTGTTTCAATTTTATGCAATTTTAAAATTTAAAGAATTTATTTTAATTATTTAAAGTTTTTTGGGCTATTTAATTTGACATGGACTAGTCAATAATGTGTGTCATGATTTGATTGGATCATATAATAACATGACATGGTGATGTGTCATTTAACGAAGACATCAACATTTTTCTAATAAATGAGCTAACAAAAAAATAATATATAACATTAGGAAATAAAATCCAACTTTTAAAATTTCAAAGTGTAAAATTCAAATACTCTCAAATATCATGATTGTGTTTTGCACTTTAACCAAAAAAAAATTATAATAAACACAAAAAAAAATTCTTATGTATATATATATATATATATATTTTGTTATCATTATAGTTTTTATAGTTATCGTCATCCTCATCGTCATCGTCATTGTCATTGATATAACATAACAAAATTGTTTATTATTATTAATATTTCTCTCCCATAATTTGTCAAGAGTCCCCCACCATCCTCTAGTAAACGCACTAAAAGATAGGCCCTTTAGTTAAAAAAATAAATAAATAAATAAAAAGGTAAGAATATCTGATTTCAAAATGCCAAGTACTTTTGTTTTTTTTTTTTTTAATAATAAAATCCAAGTACTTAAACAGCAGTACTTCAACACATCAACATTATAACTAAAACTCCTGGATTCAAATGAAAAACATGAAATAAAAAAAAGAAAAAAGAAATTATCATTCAGACTTTGCTATATTATTATTATGGGGCCAACTATATAAGGTGGTATTGGTAAGTTTGTAGGGAATGGGCCTGCGGCCCAATGGCCCAATCTGAGGACAGCAATCCGTCCGAGGATGATTTAATAAGGGCATGATACGAATAATATAAGAAGAAGAGCCAAGGATTGCAAATGAAAATCCAAAATGTGTCCGAGGAGAAGATTCACCTCAGAACGATAGTCCGAAATGGATGTAACTATTTGATTATCCTAGATAGTCCATAAGGTTGTATTGTAATTGAGAAACGGATATGGGATAGTGGAGGCAACAAATATCTTCTGATGCTGCTACCTTCATATTAAATGCTTCCCAGCTAACTCTTTGGCCGCATTAATGTGGAGGTGATGTCTGAACAGTGATCAAGTAGCCTTATGATGGCTGGTTAAGGATTCTAGAGAGTGGGAGATGGGACAAAAAGGAGTTCCTAGGATAGAACCTACACGTGTACGGCAAAAGTAAGGAGAAGAACGTAGTATATAACATGAAAGAGAATAACATTATAAGGAGAGACGAAAAATCGACAAGAAAACTAGAGGCTTTTCCTATCAAGTAGAGTTAGTTCTTTCACCCACTCTCTAAAAATTTATTGTTTGGGCTTGTTGGACCGTTTTTCCCTTTCATTTTAGGAAGCTTTTCTAAATTGAGTCCGTACAATTATTATTATTATCAACAATACCTACAAAAGTATGTATTTGTATATTATTATTTTTTTATTATAATCAAATTAAATAGATTTTTTTAAAATTATTATAACATGTTTTACTTCTCAATTTTCATCATACCTCAATACTAATGAAGTTATTTACTTCTCAATTCTCATCATAATTTAAAAGTTATTTTCAATTATTGATGCAAATTTATTGCCAAGGTTTTAACTCTTAGTTTTTTTTTTTTTTTTTAATTAAAAAAAAATTTGGAAGTTTTTATGTATATATATATATACCTTTTTTTTTTTTCCTTTTCTAGGGTGAAACTCACCCTGTAAAAATTAAATTCTCATATGAGTTTTTCCACTTTCATTTGTTAAAGTTTAGTAAGACAGATTGTTCTTGACTATTGAATTAAAGTTACCACTTAAATATGCTTTCAATTATTATTTTTGGATTGTTTATAATTATTGAATTCAAGTTTTGCATTTATATATGCAATGGTGATTGCTTGAGCTTAATATATATTTTCCAAACCCCCTTAATACTTTTTTAGGCATCTCATTTTATATTAGTTACATAGTTTTTTTCTCAGAAAAAAAGGGAAAAAAAAAAGAGTTATATAGCTATTTATCATCTTCCATTACTAGACTTATATTTGTTGTTGTTGTTTTTTTTTTTTTTTTTAAAATATAAAAACCTTAGACTTACACAATATATATTCATTATATAACCCAATGTATAAAAGATTACTTTATTTTTATTATTTAATTTTAATTAAATTAATAAAAAAATTTCTTTAGTTTACACATTATTCTTGATTGACTCGTGCATCGCACTAGCATAATATTAGTATAAGGAGTATTTTAAAATAAAATTATTTTAAGTTTAACCCACTGCCTTTTTTTTTTTTTTTTTTTTTTTTATATACAAGATAGAATTTCTAGTCTAACCTAATTTAAGTGTATATGTGTGTGAAGCTCCATTCTGGAGACTTGAACCTCGTTTCTTGACCCCCACACCCCACAAGCATTTATACTTATAGAGTGAGCACCGTACCAAGAGTACGCGGTGGTAATTTGACTCACTACTTTAAATTTATAGTACATGAAGAAAATGAACTTAATATAAACTTGAGTTGTTATGAAAGACGGTAAATGCCATGAGTTAAGTTTCGAAGTATCAACTCAATAAAAAAAAGTTTTGAAGTAAATATTATGTTTATTTTAATTGAAAGATGAGGTCCTTTTGGATATACATTATTATCAAGTTTTTAAAGATATTTTCTATTTTTTTCGCGTATGTTAAAAATACTTAGTATTAAAAAAAAATAAAAGACAATAAATGCCGTAAAGTAAATTTCAAGAAAATATTATAATTATCTGTTTCCATTGGTAATACTTTATACTTGTACGAATTATAAACCTTATTATTATTATTATTATTATTATTATTATACATTTTTTTTTTGGGTTGAGAAAGGAACAAATTAATGAAATTATAACTCATAGGACCAAAAGGTCATTATAAAAAATAAAAATAAAAAGACCAAATGGTTAATTAAAAGACCTTCTGGTCTTAATTACTGTCATTTTGGAAGGTCTTTCGCGCGGTAAGGCGCATAGTGTTCCGCACAATAGAGCCAACTCAGCGAAGTTTCTCGATTTTGCAGTATTGTCTCTGTCTTCACTCTTTGAGTCTTGCTTGACCGCTCCTAATTTAATATATATATATATATATATATGAATCCAAAAAATATATCAAATAAATTTCTCTGAGATTAAAAATTAAAAAAAAAAAACAAAATTTATTTTATTAAAAATTTAAAAAAAGAAAAAAAAAATGTCGGATTGGCTTTGGATAGAAGAAAACCCTAACACACGGCGGGTCGAACTCGAGTTGAAACATTCTCCCCCACTCACCCATTCCCACTCGTGAGTCGCGACTCGCACCATGCCAGATTGGCTTTGGATAGAAGAAAATTTTTTTTTTTTAATATTTTTTCCCGATTACTCTAAATTTTTATTAACCTTCAAAAGCAAAGCAAAAGCACCATCTGACTCGGCGTTCCATTTTCTAACTGCAATCTGCAATCAGCTCCTTGCGTCGTGAACCCAGGTGGCTCCAAGGCGGCAGCAGCGGCGGCGACAGAAACAGCCAAGCCAAGCCAATAGTTAGTAACTTTATTTCTCTCTCTCTCTCTCTCTCTCTTTGGATTTTTCTTGCCATTGCTGCTGGATTGGAACTTTGGGTTTTTTAATTGGGTTTGCTGGGGCTTTTGTTGTTCGGGCTTGTTAAGGTTTTTGTTCAATTATTTTTGTTTGGGATTTTGCTGCTGCACAGAATGTTTGGGGTTTTTGTTAAATTTTTTGGGTGATAGATTTGTTGCTGGAACTCTCTCTCTGTGTGTATCATTGAAACTCATTTTCTTTGCTACTGGAACTCTCTACGTGAGTGTTTTTATGTTTACGGTGGAGTTTTTTTTTTTTTTTTTTTTGGGTTTTTGTAACATTTTGATACCGTTCATTGGGACGAATTTTTTAAAGGATTTTCGTAGTGCACTTGGGAGTTTTTTATTTTTATTTTAGATATATATATATATATATATCGTATCAGGGGTAGTTTAGGAATACCGATTTTTGGTGATCCAAAATCACTTTTTCTAATTGAAAAAAAAAAAAAAAAAAAAACGAAACACATTTATATTGGTTTCCATTCTCTTCTCGTCTCTGAGTCCCAACGACAGCGTCAACTTCCTCCCCCTGTCCTGTTGTTGCAGGTACTACTCTTTTCTCACATCTCTCAATTATATTATTTGTGATCTGTTGTTTACAGTTGTAGATCTACTCACCATCCCTCTTTCGATTTTCTAATTTTCGCTTTTTTTAATTCATAGACAACTATTTTTCCTTAACTAAGTTCTTTTTTTTTTTTTGGATGAAGTTAAACTTAGCTCCTAGAACTGAATCACAATTCACAAATGCCACTTCCATTTTATCAATTTTAAGCTGCTGCATTGCTGGGACAATTTCAATATAGTAATGGGTGTTGAACTATGCAACATTTTTTCCCCCCAAGTGTAAATGCTTGGGCAGTGTAGAAATTGGGCTAATGTGAGGGTCTTGAATTGTGCTAAAGGTAGTCAAGATGATAAAGTAGGCATTTCTGTTTGTTTTTAATTGATGACAAGCTTTTTTTTTTTTTTTTTTATATAGATTTTTACTTTGGGTTGTATGGGCACCAATTTTATTTGGCTGAACCAGAAATCAAAAGTGGTTCAAGTTTTGGCTGTACGGATAGATGATTTGGACATGGTTTCATGGCATCAATTTTATTTCCTTAATTCCACTGTTTGGAAGTTAACTTATATATATATATATATATATATATGGTTATTGCTCTTGGGCATGAGCATAAACTGGTTATATATATTACACAAAGTGTGATGTTAGAGCATTTGGCAAGTTTTCCTTGTGTAAATTAGAGTGGTGCAACTTTGCTTTGTGTCGAATCCTTGTTGCCCATATGAATCTCTCTCACTAAAATACGGAATGATGCAATATGCAATTAGGACCCTATATGAACAGAATCATTTTGTTCTTTCAAGGAGAGAAGAGATCCTGCATCACAAAAATAAATAATTGGATTTGGTGGGTAGTGGGTGGGATTAACACTACAAGTCTACAACACTTGAAAGGTGGGTGCATCATTTGGGAAAGAGAAGTGGATGTGTTATGACATATGATGCCAAAATGAAATGACTTTAAAATTTTGGATTTTTGTGTTGATTGGTATTTAGGGGGCAAGCTTTTGCACGGAATTTTTCAGTTCTTATTACCAGCAAAGATGGACAAGTCAAGCACCTTGGAATACATCAACCAGATGTTCCCTACAGGTTTGCTGGCTGTGTGTGTGTGCGCTAAATTTTGTAC
This sequence comes from Quercus cerris, assembly GCA_963669245.1. Lineage (NCBI taxonomy): Eukaryota > Viridiplantae > Streptophyta > Magnoliopsida > Fagales > Fagaceae > Quercus > Quercus cerris. The sequence goes on along the minus strand of OY770007.1, from coordinate 24,732,951 downwards.
CTCTTTGTTATGTTATGCATATGTATTACAAACCAGAAAAGAGGATGTATGTGGGTTACAGAATGTAGCATAGGCTAGTAAAAAATGCATTCAGTTACATATATATGAATAGATGGCCTCTATAAGAATATGAAAATCTCTAATATTAGATAATTTGGGGATTATTTTCTGAATGTAATCCTAGTTATCATCCTGAAAACATGATATGGGTTGGGTTGGTTAAATGGAATTTTGCAACTACCAGGTGGGAGTTGCTCATTGTTCGAAATTGTTAGTGAGTTTGCAGAGTATATGTTGTTACTAGTTAAGTTTGCATACATGAAGAATTATTTTTAATTTTTGGGACTCATTGCATACTCGAGATCTTTATTATATAATTTCTAACTAACTTATAATAACAAAAAAAAAAAAAAAAAAATTACATCCTTTCTAGCTAATATATATATCCTTATCTGATACTTATCATGTTGACATTTTAAAATGTGGTGAATATTCAGAGGCATCTTTATCTGGTGTTGAGCCACTCATGCAAAAGATAAAAAGTGAGATTAATCATGTGGATTCTGGAATATTGGCAGCTGTTCGTCAACAGGTCATGATCTTTTCCTGTTTGTCTTTTGATGTCTTAATCTATCAATTATCAAAAGTATTTAGACTGCATTACACTCTCGTTTGGGCTTTGCCATTTCTAATACGGAGAGCTGAGGCTTTGGATGCCACTCACTTTTCTGTAGAATTCTAGACTTTTAAAGAAGATATAAAATGTGGAATTCGCAGAATCATTCGATTAGGATATTTTAATCAGTTGGGCAATAATTCAGTTGCAACTACTTTCATCTAACTGCAAAATGTTCATGCAATTTTAAAAAACATGATTATACCTTATTTAGTTTTTTGATGGCTTGGCTACTGTGACTTCAGAGTAATTCCGGAACCAAAGCAAAGGAAGATCTTGCTGCTGCTACGCGTGCGGTGGAGGTCTGGTTTTTAGATTTGAAGTTTTAAATGTTTATTCAGATTATTATCAAAATTGGTTGCACTAATGAAGTTTATCTACCTTAAGCATTTTGCTTTACTCACATGATTAAGCCTTAGTAATGCTGTATTTTTCATTTCTTGTCTTATCTTTGGGTTGTCTATGTTTCCTTTTTTTGATATTTGTTCTATCTTCTGTCAAACAGGAACTCATGTATAAGATCCGAGAAATAAAAAGCAAAGCTGAGCAAAGTGAAACAATGGTCCAAGAAATATGCCGTGACATTAAAAAGTTGGACTTTGCAAAGAAGCATGTAACAACTACAATTACAGCTCTTCATCGTCTAACCATGCTAGGTTTGACTCTGATATCCTTTTATGTTTTGTACATGGAGTTTTCCTGAGAGTTTTTATGGTTTCTTCTTACTAAGTTTGTCTGAGTGAAACATAATGGATTGTGTGTGTGTGTGTGTGTGTTTTGCTTGAGTTAGATACATAAATCCTTTTTAATGGAAAAAAATTAATAAAACTCTATCAATCAAATAATAATAAATAAATAAATAAATAAAAAGAAGAAGAATCTGTTGTTAGGAAGAAAATGTAAAGGCAGTTGCAATACAAAGGTATTTTTGTGGGGAGGGATGGGAGATGAATTTTAAGTACCATTTGGTTGGTTAGGAATGTTTGTGAACCACTTCAAAATGGAGGGGGAGAGGGATGGTTTTTCTATTAAGTTTTGGCATGATCATTGGTGTGGTGGACCACCTCTAAAGGAGAACTTTCCAGGTTGTATGGTATTACACATAATAAATATGCTACAGCGCCAGAGTTAATATCTTTCTTAGGGAAATGCTATCATTGGAATGTCAGTTTTAACCGATTGGTGGGAGTTAGAATCGGTTCTCTTTCATGGATCTACTTTATTCTGGTGTGTGGAAAGGGGAGGGGGTGGATAAGTTGGGCTGGAAACCTTCTTCCCAGGGGGTTTTTGAGGTTTGATCTTACTATGTAGTCTTACTATCCCCTTCTCAGTTGTCTTTTCCTTGGAAGACTGTGTGGAAACCTTAAGTGCCAACCTCAGTTTTTTCCTATGGATGACGGCATTGGGTCATATTTTAACTAATGATAATTTACGGAAACGTCAACTTGTTATTATTTATTGGTGTTGTATTTGTAAGACGGCTGAGGAGACTTGTAATCACCTACTTATACACTGGCCTGTAGCCATAGAGATGTGGCGCATGGTGTTTACACTGTTTGGGGTTTGTTTGGTTATGCCCAGTGGGGTCTTAGAGCTTCTAACCAGCTGGCCAGGTAAGTTTAGTAGGCATAGGAATGGGGTGATTTGGAATGTGATCCCTCATTGCCTAATCTGGAGCATTTGGCAGGAGGGGAATTGAATCCATGAGCTGAAGCTACTTTTCTTCCAAACTTTACTTGGGTGGACAAATGCATCGGGTGTTTCCAACTTTACTTCTTTGCCTGATTTGCTTGATAACTGTACTTTCTATGCATCTTAGTTTTGTTGTTTTTATGTTTTTGGTTTTCCTCAGCACACTTCCTATGTGCTTTGGCCCTTTGTATCTAATTTTTCCTTTCAATGAAGTTTTATAATTTATTAAGTTCTTACTTCAATACTGTTTTACATGGCATGACAGTCTCTGCTGTAGAGCAGCTTCAAGTTATGGCTTCAAAACGACAATATAAGGAGGCAGCTGCACAACTGGAGGTACCCTATTTGTTAGTGGATTTGTTGTCATCTCTACTGTAGGCCAAAGATTTCTTTTGATACTTCTTTAATCTTCTCTCTTGTGGTGTACTCTAGCTTGGTAATTTTCCACTCTCTAAGGGCATATTGTTTTGTGGTACTTCAATGTCAAAAACTTAGGTTTTCTTTTTCCCGCCGGAATTGGAAATATAGTTATCAACCTTTTGGTTTTATTGTCCGTCTGTAACAGACTATATGATGCAGGACAGATTGTGCTTTTCTTAATTTGACTCAGGAAATTTGAATTTTAGCATTGTATTTGGAGTAATTGGTTGTGTTTTGATGTAGTAAAGGTTGCAGGAATGGCTCACATTTAGTATAATAGGAATTGTAGTCATGGAATTAAATGTTTTTTACGGGATTTAATCTAGAAGCTCCAGGCTTGGTTTGCAGCAGGCAGCAAAGTGGTCTAGTAAACACTATAATTTTTGTTTGTCATAAAGATAAAACTTTTGCATTTATGAAGATGTTATCAGTATTTATTCATACAAAGTTTTTTTTTTCCTTCTTAAAAAAAAGTTTTAATTTTTGGTTCATGATGCTTGTCAGGCTGTGAACCAATTATGTAGTCACTTTGAGGCATATAGAGATATTCCAAAGATCACCGAACTCAGAGAGAAGTTTAAGAATATCAAGCAAATTCTCAAGTCACATGTGTTTTCTGATTTCTCCAGGTAATTTGTCGTTATGGTTCTTCCCATATTTAAGAACCAGTTTTATCTAGAAAAGCTGCATTCTTGTCATTTGCATTTTTCAAAATCTTTACTTATTACAGAATATACTTATTTAGACCTAGTTACTTAAACAAGATAATAGAGGAGGGAAGCATAAAATGGACAGACACATGCGCTCATGTGCACTCAGCCACTCTGATTACTAGATTCATATTTCATTTAAGTTCCTAATGAAAGAAAGAATTTCTGAGGGATAGTCAACTTCAGGGACATCCACAGTTGATTTTTTTATGTAAGTTGTGACAGTATGAATATTGATATTGGCAAGCAATTTTAGTTCTACAAGTTTTTCTCTGAAGTGTCTTCTTGGAATCATCTCCCCTTTATGCGTCTTAAATAAACATAATTTCCCAGGAATCCATCTAGTTTTTGTTGCTACAAATATGCTAGCTGTACTTTTTAAGGTCCTCCTCTGTTCCTGTTTTAATCTCAGCTTAGGTACTGGAAAAGAGACAGAAGAAACTAATTTGCTGCAGCAGCTATCTGATGCTTGCTTGGTTGTTGATTCTTTGGAGCCATCGGTAAGGGAAGAGTTGGTAAACAATTTCTGCAGCCGGGAGCTTACTTCTTATGAACAAATTTTTGAAGGAGCTGGTATGTCTTACTTCCTACTTAGTTATAGTTATGCTTTCTTTATGAGGAAATCACTGCAGATATTCATTTTATTTGAACTTTTCAATTTTTCTATATCATTAGAACTAGCTAAGTTGGATAAAACCGAAAGGAGATATGCATGGATAAAGCGCCGAATAAGAACAAATGAAGAAATTTGGAAGATCTTTCCTCCTTCATGGCATGTTCCTTACCGCCTCTGTATCCAGTTTTGTAAGAAAACAAGGTATGGTATCTATGCGTCTTTGACATCAAATCATTTTTTTTTTTTAAATTAACATGAGTTGAGTGCTTCATGGATAGCTCAATAACTTTCACGATTTTCCAAACTTTACCATAGAAGCCAGAACCTTTTTAAATTTGTTAGCAGTTTTGAATAATATTTGGAAGAGAACACTTTAAAATATCAAAACCTGGGAAAAGTGATGTTTTGACATCAACATGGGTGTTGTCAGTTGTCACCTCATATTTATACAAAGTTTTGAGTCTTTTGACCTATTTGCATGAAGAAAACTAAATGCTTTGTCCCATTTGCTTGTAGTATAACATGTAATTAGAGATAAGATTTTTTTATTGTAATGTAGTGGATAGCACGTCGTTTCCTTTTTTTTTTTTTCTTCAGATTTAGTTTCATTTACATTCTTCACATTAGTTTCTCTTACGCGGGTTTTTACCAACACTGGTTGAAATAAAATTTCACCCTTTACCTTTTACTCACAATGTAAATGCTCTACCATTTGAGGTTTTTTAGACAATTTCCGGGACTGATACTGGGCAACTGATATCCTGATTCGGACATACAACAAAGGTAGGTTTGTGGAACGAAGTTTTGCTTATTCCAGCAGGGAGATCAGGTATAGGTTAGGGTGGTTTTGTTGTCTTGGCATAACCACCGAAGGGAAGCATGACAAATTAATTTTTATTGATGGTAATGAAAAATTTTATTAAAAAAGAAGCCAAGCCGACTACATTGGGGATGTACTGTGGGGGCAAAAATCAAGAACAAAGATTACAATGATCAAGTAAATCAGTAATGGAAAAACAAGTAAAATGCGACAAAGCCACACTCTAAACAAGGAGAGTATGGCAGAAGAAAGACTTAATGGAGGCAAGTTGGAAACAATGGTGACCTGTCACAACCAATGGCAAAAACTTTGGGGAACCCATATCAAGGCAGGAATGGAAATTTGGAAGGGAATAATCAAAGGAAGATTTAGTGGTATGACTTGTGAGATTTTGGGAAAGAATGGAGGTACGATAGAAGGATCTGGAATTTAAATTTGAAAGGCAAAAACTATTCGTACTGAGGTAGGGGAACAGGCTTGTGACTGCTAAATTTTGGGTCCCCAGAACCGTAGTTGTAATTACTAAAACCCATAACCAGCCTATTACGGAAGCAATGGTTCAAAACACATGACTCAGTCTGGTTGTTAAGTGAGGGAGGGCTATTTTTAGCACCAATCAACGTCAATAGGGGGTGCCTAAAGATAGTGTTTTAGGCAAAACGCCAATAGGTTGGTTGTTCAAGAACTGTTTAAATTTCTGGTCAGAGACTCCAGGCTGGGGCTGGAACTTGACAGTACTTTGTAATTTATCTTAGAACATAACTTAATTGAGCTACCTATAGAGAGAGGGGCGTATTCTTGGTTGAATTCCACTACATTAGTCAGTTGGTGCTGCATGTGTAGGTACAGTGGGGAGTCCATGGACTATTTGATGTTGCATTGTGATTTTGCATATGCTTTGTGGACTTGTTTTCTCAGTATTTGGAATCCAACAGGCAATGTTAAGAAATGTGGGTGACCTGTTTGGTTGGGGCAAGAATATTTTTTTTGTTTGGAACTTAGCCCCTCTGTGCTTGTTGTGGACTTTATGGAGGAGAGAAATCATTGTATTTTTGAAGATGTGAAAATTTCAGTGGTTAAACGTACTTCACTAGATCAATATATGAGTGGTCTCATATTTTGGGTCATAGTACTACTCATTCCTTTGTAAATCTCCTTGATTCTGGTATCATTTTATTTGTAATTTATTCCTGTTGTGCCTTTCATGGATACCTTATGTATACTGTACACACCCTGTGTACACTAGGTAATTGCTCATTTTTTATAAAAAACTTTTTACTTATGAAAATAATCCATCCTTTACACTCATGCTTTCAAGATATTAACCACATCTAGGCTTTTGAGGACTATCAGATAATGATTTCTACTCTAGGGTAATATCATGTAGAACCTAGTTTGTGATAAATGGTTGTGTTTTCAGGAAACAACTTGAGGAGATCCTTGATAATATGAAGGAAAAACCAGATGTTGGGACATTATTGATGGTAAGCCATATTTTTAAACACTTTTTAATGATGGGCATAATTAATACTACTATGGCCTGTTTGTTTTTATTTTTCAAGGTATTTTTGATTTATTCACTAATCAGTTATTCAACCTGATTGTGAGCTTATTGATACCTCAATTTTTTAGATAAATTTAATCTTTTCATATATTTTTCCATTTTTCTTCGATAAGGAATTTTATGACATCCTTAGACTAACCAAATGCTATCTTGAGCTTAAATAATAGATTTAATCAATTTTTAAGGTTTGACCACTTGAAAAATCCATATTGAACAGGCAGACAAATTATTTCTTAATTTTTACGTGTAAAAGTGCTATTTTAACTAATTGTTACAGATACTTTAATGCATCTGAGGATTTAATTTAATTAACTGATATTCTATCTTGTTTTCTTCCACAACTTTGGTTTGTGTCCTTTTTGGATTCATCTTATGTTACTGCTGCTTGCAACTCAACTTCATCTTAAAATTGGTTCTCAAATGGAATTTGAAATATTTGTTGTCCCTTTGCATATAATTTGATTAGTTTACTAGAAATCTTCATTGAATGCACTTTAAGAATTCTTTGACATTGCGGTTGAAATTTAATTTTTATGGTATGTTTTTGGGGCCAGTTGGGCTATATATTTGAGATGTTTATGCAGCATTTGCCTCACTAAAATATTTTTTCTTTGCATCCACAATTATTCTTTGACAATAACATTGCAGATTTACAAGCCGCAGGGGTGCATATTGGGCAAGCTAGCTTGTACCAATCCCTGCCTAATTCGAACTTGGGCAGCTTGGTTTGGGGCCTTTTAAGGTTAGGTTTGACTTGGGCTCAGCCAGAAATAAGTTCCATCTAGGTTAGAGTTGAGGTCCTTGAACCTGAATCCAGCACTTAGTTCAACCCATAAGCATAGCCCTTTAGCCAAATCAGTTGATGTAAGACTTTTTTTTGCTGAATGATGAGTATTAGTGATGTCAGAAGAGTTCAGGGCTTGGTCCATCTGCCCTCCCTGCCTCCAAGATGTTGATAGGAAGAATGGAGATGAGAAGGGCCTTGAAACTATTACAAAAAGGAGCCCAGGAAGCAAGGACATGGGCATCACAATTGGCTTGTCTAATAACAGCTGAAAAAGAGCAAAAAATGAAAGGAGTGTCGCCCTCAAAAATAATCTTGTCCAAACCCAAATTATGTGCTGATGATACTGCTAATAGTGCAGCCTTAGCTTCAACCCTTAATGGATCTCCACTGACTTCAATACCTGTCCATGCATAGATACATTTCCTTAAATGATCACAACACACTGCAGCAAGGAATAGATTGTCTGGCCTAATTGCTGCATCAAAGTTGATTGATTTTTAACCAGCCAGGAGGGGGTGGGGACCAAGGGGTATGAGGTGGTTTTGTGTTTTGGTTGTTTGTGAATTCCCAAGCTTGGATGTGGAAGAGAAATTTTTTGTTTATCTCTTGTGCAAGCTGGTGGAGGGGGCTTTGTTTGGTGGGGGGGGGGGGGGTGGTGAGGGTGATGGGGTGGGACTGATTGGACTCTTGTTAAGCTTGCTCCTTTGGAACCAAATTTGGTCACAGATAACAGCTGCAAAGAGTAAAAATTTTGGGGCCTCTTCAAAAGAGAGGGAGGAGGGTACATGGATTTAGCAAGAGCATGATCCAGGTGGAGAGGCCAAGAAGAGGAGAGCCACACTGATTGAACAAATGGACATTGTGTGAATAGGCGGAAGGCTGTCTTGCTTTCTCCTTTGCAGAAGATGCAGGATTGGTCCCTGGATGTAATGTGAGTTGAAGAATGGCTTTTGTGGGAAGAATGTCCCATGCTATTTTTCTGAAGAATCACTTTGAATCTAACACATATTTTTGCATTCCAAAGAGAATTCCAATCTTTTGATATGAGGGGGCTGGTAGTATTAGGAGTTGGGTTTGGGAAAGTGAGATATGCAGATTTTGTTTTGAATTTTCCTGAACTGTTTGGGACCCAAATGAATTTATCTTGTGATTGTGTTGGGGAAATGTGGATATCACGGATTTTTCTGGCTGTTTGTGAGTTGAATACTGGAAATTTTCTGTCCCATTGGAAGGAATTGGGGTTAATGAGGTCAGACACTCTATGGATGTCATAGCTTGGTTGTGCTGGGTTTGGAATTGGGATGAATCCATCAAGTGAGGGAATCCAAGGGTGATCCCGAATAGGTGTGTCTACCATTACCAATTTTGGTGCATATACCTTTCTTGATGATGAATCTGGAATTAAGGATTCCTTTCCATTGACATGAGCAATTGGTGGTTAACTTGCCTTGCATTTCAAATATTTGTTGTTTAGAGGGAAGCCCATTTGTGCCTGGATTCTGCGGCCATACTCCACCTGAGTTTGGTTTGTTTATATTTCATATCTAGATATTTTTACTATTTCTATAACAGTATAACTTTGGTTTTTTCTAACTTGGGTTTTTTCTATGAATCTTATGTTTATGATGCTTCTGTTTAAGGTTTGTGTTTGAAGTATATCAAACTTAATCTTATATAGTTGCAATTCTTTGATAGTCATTAAACTTGTGTTTTCTCATTATGATTAAACCAATCAATTTCAAAGTAAATCAGTCTTAATTTTATAATTCTTTTTATTAACAGAATAAAAATTTATTTTGTAATTTATAATTTTGGCTTGGATTTAAGTTCCAGCTTTGCCTAAACCAATCCCAACTGGACCTGAAGATCAACCTATCTTAGCCTAGTATTAGAAGCTAGCCCGACTCCAAACCCGGTCCCAACTTTTTATCCAAGCTGGCTCATGTTGCGTGGAATGGGCTAAAGGACAGGCTGGCTTGGCCAAGCAGAGTGTGCCTGGTTAAAACCTTTAGTTGGCCTCCAAACTGGACCAACCGGCCTAGTTGCAGCCTTATTTGTTTTTTTTATTATTGGTAATTACAAACCTATGACTCCATCCTCCACCTTGCTCTTACAAAGGGAGGAGGTGCCATTTGAGATAGAGCATTGGCAAGTTGCAAAGTTGATTAGAGTACCTATCATTTTTTCAGTACCAACCACGAATATTTTGATTTAGGATTATTGATCCTATCCCATATGAGGTTCCTTGTACTTTTTAGTTTTAAGTTGTATTTGTTACATCTTTTGTCAACATTAATTATTGAAGGACATAAATGCAGAACTAAACCAAATCACTAACATCTTGCAAAACTGTTATTAAACACTTAACAATTTGTTATTTTGTCTAGAAAAACTGAATTTTAATCTAAATAGCAGTTCAAAATTAAGTTAGTTTATTTTTCTGGAGTAGTTGAGAACTATACTGAACCTAGTTCTTTACTTGCCAAGCACTTGCTTCCTATGAAGATGCATGCTTGAGACATCTCTTTGTCTATAGGTTTTGTGTATAATAATCATAAACTGGTTGGAGAAAGTGTAAATTCCCTTTTGGAAGGAAAAGTCAAGGAAGGATAAAAATGGACTCTTTGGCTAGTAATTTTCAGATGCCCACACAGTTTCTATGAGGCCAACTAATTACAAAAGGAAACATAAATTTCTACTAGTCCTACCATCAACAAACTCAAATGTTCAATTGCCCAATTTGAACTGCTAAGGAAGAAAACAATAAGTTTGGATTAATAAGGTGCTTTAGGTGATCTCTGTTGTTGAGGTTATATGGAATGGAAACCTTAGATGGGCAGAAAGTTTCTATTGAACTGCTGCAACCTAATTAACTTGAGTATTTGCCTGAGAAACAATATTATTGTAAATGCTTGTAACTTGTTCTTTGGTGGTGTTATAAATGAATCGAAAGTTGGCTTTTTAAGATTCACATGAACCCCCCCCCCCCCCCCCCCCCCCCCCCCCCCAATCTCTCTCTCCCCTTTGTTCATCCTTTTTCAGCTCTTCACTTTCTTTATTTGATAATAAAGATGCATTTTATTGCAAAGAGACTACTCCATGCACAAGGAACACAGAGGTTGCCTCTTCACTTTCCTTGCAAGACAGGGCACTGTGTCTAGGAAACCAAGTTGTTCCCCATCAGTTTTGCTTAAAATGATAGTTGTAATGATAAATATCACATGAAGCGTTCATTATAAATTGTATGCTGCAACCTGTCCCATGATCATTTTTAATTTATTTTGTCTTTTGTCTTACATTGACGTTTTCCATGCTGGGGTCTTGTTTTAGGCACTGCAACGTACTCTAGAATTTGAGGATGAATTGGCTGAGAAATTTGGGGGAGGAACTCGTAGCAGGGAGATAGGTAATGAGATTGAGGAAATTGGTACAGGCCAAAGTTCTAGTCAAAGCATTTCAGATATTCGAAAGAAGTATGAAAGAAAACTGGCTGCACATCAAGACAGTGGGACTGAAGTATGCATAATAAATTGCTTACTATTGCTGTGTAAAGTTTTTTTAGTAAAAAAATCTGGAACAATATTAGAATATATTGTCACCCGTTATTCCTTTTGATATTTCTTTGACAGGAACATGATCGGAATAAAGATCTGTCAGTGCCTGGAGCTGGGGTATAATTATCTGTTTATCTTTGCTCTTGCATGTAATTTATTGATAGTATAAGCATTGCTATATAGCGGAAACATATCTAAGGTCTCCAAATCTACATGCTGCATTCGGCTTGAATGTTTGTTCAGTCATATTCACCTCTTTAGTATATATCCATCCAAGTGATTTTAATCATGGATAGGATTTTCTAACCTAGCTACTTACATTCCTAGTGCATGGTTAGTAGCCCTGCAATCTCTTTAAAACAAGTAACATGAAACTTGACTTTGAGAAAGAAATTCCTTATATTACATTATTATGATGTTAATGAAGACGCCTTATCACATTATGATATAGTCACTAGAGTTGCAATGCTTTGGTAATTAATTCCTATTTGCTTTTCCAATGGAAGCTCTAAAGCACTAGATGTACTGAAATAGGTCTAAGTGCTTGGATGTGTCATGTTCTAATTCGTAGTTCTTAGTAATTATTGTGGAAAGGATATTCATACATGCCAATATTTTTTTTAACAATATAGATCATGCAAGTGGGATTAATCTAGGATGGTCTTCTCTGAATTTTGCTATTATAGCTCCTCTGTTCTTATCAAGGGTATTCTTGTTGGTCTTTTAATTCAGCACTTCTTATTGAGATTATAGATTTGGTCTTCTTTCTTACTTTTAGCTTGTACAGATGAAGCATAGGTCCTGAGAATTATCTGCATTGTTTGATTTGGCAGTTCAACTTCCGTGGAATTATTTCGTCTTGCTTTGAACCCCACTTGATAATATATGTAGAACTGGAAGAGAAGACACTAATGGAGAATCTAGAGAAACTTGTTCAGGTATTTTGATTGTGCTACTTTTTCACTACATTCTATGATTTTCTTGTGCTTATTTTGTTGATTTTTAATTTTTTTTTTTTTTTTTTTTTTAAATAGGAGGAGACGTGGGATATTGAGGAGGGAAGTCAGAATAATGTATTATCAAGTAGCATGCAGGTAAACAACGGGACATTTTTCTGTCATTATTGAAATTGACATAATGCATGAAGGAGCAGCATTCCAAATTTGCCTCTTATAGGATTCCTGAAGTTCCTATCCCAGTGAGTACCTCAATTACTGTTCTAGGCATTGCCCAGCGCATCCACACCCTGGAGAGACCTAAAAGCCAAGGCCCACTACCTCAGATTATAATTACTGTTCAATTTAGAGCAATTTCTGTAGCTATTTTATATTTTTTTTGTAGACTCCCTTAAAATCCGGGTAGATCTCTGGTTGCTGGATCTATATTCAATTGTGGACTCAGGTGTCATTCTAGTGAAACCAACTGAAAAGGGGATCACAAAGTTATTTATTTTAATCTAGATTAATTTGTTTAATATCCATTTTATGATGTGGAACATTGTGGAGGCAGGGCCCTTTGGGCCCACCCCTAGGGAGTAAACCACGGATACATGACCCCACCCACTAGATTCATGTATCAGGTAATCTAAGGGAACTCCTAGTGGGGATTGAACCTAGGATGTTTGGGTCTATAGTTTATCCTAAGCTTCCAACCACATGGCTGCACCCTAACAGTTATTGTCACCTAGGATGATTGCCTGCGCAATGAGTGATTGCTGCTCATTTCGCTGCATTTATAGCCTCCTAATGTGAGTGACTTTCTCCCTTTTTGGGATTTCACAGTTTGCTTCAATTCCTCCAATTCCTTTGGTTTTGGATTCAATCTGAAGTCAGCCCTAGAAGATGGAAGGAAATGGGGTGAAGTCTGAGCCTCGGGGGGGGGGGGGGGGGGGTTAAACACATTGGGAAAGGAATCATGGATTGAATAGATTAAAAGGGATTCCTACCCAATGAAGAAATTAAATATATTTTTTAATTCCAAAACACAAAATAGGACCATTTAGATCTATGTAAGATTTAATCTAGATTTATTTAAGTTTTAAAGTAAATTGTATTTTTATTGATCGATTAAAATTTTATTTTAGGTATTTTTAGGTAATTAAGCTTCTAGTATTATATTACCTGGAATAGAGGTTATTTTTGTAATCCAATAAGTGGGATTTCCCAAACCCTAAACCAATTAGAATAAGGGTTTCCCTAGTCAACTAGAATTAGGGTTTATCATCAGGCCAAGAAACCAGTTGGTTTTTGGTATAGGCAGGATTTGAACTCCAGATCTCTTATTCAACAATAAGAGATGTTACTAGTTGAGCTGACTCCAACCAACCCTAGGTGTTGACTTCTAGAGGTTTTGTACTCTATTGCTTGGTGCTGACTCAAACAAGTCAATGCTGACTTCTAGGTTTTCTATCCTTCATTTTTCAGTTCTTCATTTTTATTGTTGCATCGTTTTGGTTTTGTCCTGCGTCACTTACTCATTGCATTATAAAATTTAAAAAAAAAAAAACGTTTTCCTCTTTAGATCACATCCTGTGATCCTACTAAATTGTATGGTAGCATCTGTGCCATCCCTATTTGTGGTACATTGGATAATGCCTAAGACAGTTGTGGAGGTGCTTACATGCTAGGAAAGGAAGTTTTGCTGTGATGATAGCTGCAAGGTTTAGAGTTCAGTCCCATTTTCTATTATGTAGACATTTTGGTGATACTGTAGTAATTAAAAGTTTAACAATATTGTGCTTAATCGGAACCACTTAAGTCTTTATCTTAAGATCCTTGTTACCTTGTATAATTGGGCAAATGTTTTGACACTGTATTATTAATAATAATAAAAATGCAAAAGGCACACCTTCTAAATCTAACAGGACAAGTGTTCTAGACAGCCTTCATTGTTAGTCTTCCTTGGACTCCTTTCTTTTTTTAATCTTAGATTGTAACATCTAGGAGAAATCTGCATGTACCCCCTGCTGTTCTCCTTAAATAAAATTTGTGTTACTAATAAAAAAAAAAAATGCTGGGTGTTTCTCAATGGTAGTAACTATAGTCCAGTGCAGTTGCTGCAATATAACAACTTCATTTTGATGGATATATTAATGGATTAGAACAAAATTGAATATTCAGGTTGTTAAATAAAAGATCAGAGAGAGAAGGACTAATCATTAATGGATTAGATCCTCATATTTTGCCAAAATAACCTGTAGACTCAGTAGACAATTCGCTTCATGCCTTTTGTTTTGGATGCATCCATAAAAGCATGTCCTGTCTTGATAGGGAAGTAGACTTAAAAGCTAAATAGTTTTTTTGTTGTGCATTGTCTTAGTATACCTTTGTTGTCTTTTGTAGTTGTTTCTTATAATCAAGAGGAGCTTAAAGAGATGCAGTGCTCTAACAAAGAACCAGACATTATTTAATTTGTTCAAGGTGAGTTCTTGAATTTATTATTTTGGTACCATTCGTGGTCTGTTGTCCTTTTCTTCTTCTTCTTCTTTTTCTTTTTTTTTGGTCGAGACTGGTATGTACTCTATTGCAATGATGTTAATCATCATCACATAGAATTATTTTTTATATTTTAATTGTGGTCGTGGTCAGCATGAATTAAGTACTCTATTTTTGCTAAGCATGAATTAAGTATTCTATTATCAACAAAATAGGTGCTCTTTATGACTCCCTTAGGACAAGGACACAGAATAGGGTGGAGCATATGATGAGGGTAGAGGTCATGGGTACTAGATGGCCCAGGTGTCTGCTTAACTTATAATTTATAAAGAGTTTGGCCCATCTTTTCCTGGTAATCTTTGTAAGTTACCAATGGGCTCTAGGGCCTCCAGCTCAACTAGCTCCTCCTCCGATTATAAGTTCTAGGAGTGGTCATGTTTTCAACACCCATTGATGCATGTGTAACTTACATGTTAAAAAAAATCTTTGGAAGTTATCCTAAGAAATTAGATGATTATGATCATGTGCTTGGACTAACTGTAAACCTAGAAGTCTCTGGTTCGACTCCTAACTTAGGCATTTCACGATTTACCTAATGCTTGTTCAGTGGGGGTGTGCAGGCATCTGGGGTTTGCCCCTCAGGAGTGGTCCCATTGGCCCATACCTTGAGGGGTTTCCGAGTAAAAAAAAAAAATATATATATATATATATATATATTATCTCATTATCAAATATTGATGAAAACCACTTTTAAGACAAAAATGTTTAGTGAAATCTTAAGAGTTGGAATCCAGGGATTCTTCTTGATGGATTTGTATTCTTTTAAGATACGTTCATTCCTATGGACCATGGCTTTGGGGAGAATCTTGACCTCCAATAATTTGAGGAAGCGTCAAGTAGTTGTGATAGATTGGCGTTGCATGTCTAAGAAAGATGGGGAGACGATTGATCATTTACTGTTACATTGACCTCTAGCTTAAGAGCTGTGGAATATGGAATTTCATTAATTGGGGTTTCTTGGGTTATGCCAAGAGGCATAGTGAAACTCTGGGCAGGAAAATTTAACAAATGTAAATCTGCGGTGATTTGGAGTATGATTCCTCGTTGCCTTATGTGGGGTATTTGGTGGGAGATGAATGCTCACACTTTTTAAGGAAGTGAGAGATCAATCCATGATTTGAAGCTTTTTTTCCTTCCGACTTTGCTTTAGTGGGCTAATTTTTAAAAATATTCTTTGGCTGATTTGCTTGATAGTTGCACTTTCAATACTCTTTAGTTTTGATGGTTTGCTGGTTCCTTAGTAGACTAACTGTGTGCTTTGGTCCCATGTATTTTTGTTTCCTCTAATTTGCAATGAAGTTTTATTACTTATCAAATATATAAGAAAAGGAGGAGAACAATATGGTGACCCAATTTTCCTCATGTCGGGTTTTTTACGAGGGTCATTGTGAAGGGAAAAACAACTCTTTAACAATTGACAATTTGTGGAAAAGGGGCATTATTATTCCAGATTGATGTAGCATGTGCAAGTCTGACAAGGAAACTATGGACCATCTAGTCCTACATTGTAGAGTGGCCAGAGAGTTTTGCGATTTTCTATTGAGCCTTGTAGGTATGAGTTGGATGAGGCCTAGCAGAGTGACGGATCTATTAATCAGCTGGACCGGTCTATGTGCTAAAAAGGAACATTCAAAAATTTGGGTAGCTATAGATTATTTGGAGAGAGGAATTTTTGCATTTTTGAAGACCGAATGCTTGGTAATCCTGCTCAGTTCATAAATGGTGGGCATTGGGCAATAGATTTGAGTAGGAACAGCCTACTTCTCAGTCCCTTGCCTTTGATTCTGATCTTGTCTTTTTTTTGATAGTTTGTATCTTGGCTGACCTGCTTGGTTTCTTCTTTCTTTTTCTGTAAGTGTCCTGTAGTATACTCCTTGTGTACTTGGGCCTCATCCAACTTATCTTATTTTTAAATGAATTTCTTATGCTACTGATAAAAAAGTGTTAATAGAAACATTAGCAACTTATAAGTCAATAAGATATCTAGAAACTGTTCTGGATGCTTGATGTGTTAGTGGGTTTGGTGACATGGAAAGTTTAAAATCAGTGATTCTAATTTGCCATTCTTGGTTCTAAAATGCTTATACTCTCATACCAAGAGCACTAAAACATGTCTGCTTATCTCCATGTTTGTGCCATGTATGCTCTCTTGCCTTTTTATGTATATGCTTACTGACCCCATGCATCATGGCTGTTTCCTGAAGCGCAAAAGCGTGGTGCTTTAATTCACCATTTTGCAACAATCATGCGTGTCTTAGGGTTAAGAGGTTCACACTTATACAGATTCATGGATCATATTAATGGTTTGGGTTGGTAGCATGTAAATAAGGATATTTGCTAATGGATGTTTAAAACTAACCATAAGGATATTTGCTAATGGATGTTTAAAACTAACCAGAAGAAATAATTCTATTTCAAATATGTTTGTTGTGAAACTGAATCTTCACCAAAATTGGTGCAGTGACAGGAAAAAGAAATTCATTAATTCTTTACGCGTGCACGCACACACACACACACAGCCTATATATGAGTAATATATCCAAATTTCAAATAATTTTTTCACTAGATACAAAAATAATAAGCAATGCATAGAAATGATCTCAGATTAAGTGCAACTGAGACTGGAATGGTATGGTTCTATTATTACAATGGTAATATATGTGGTTTATATATATGGAATATAACTTTGAGCCCTTTTCTACTTTAGGTATTTCAAAGAATTCTTAAAGCATATGCGACAAAACTTTTTGCAAGACTACCCAGGGGTGGTACAGGGATTGTTGCTGCAGCCACGGGTATGGATGGACAGATAAAGGTATTGGCAGACCTTATTTATCTTCATGATTTTTTCAGAACTTGTTTATTTCTATAACAGAGACTTATTTTATCTTTTGTTACCCATGTGATTATTTCGAGCAGACTTCTGACAGGGATGAAAGGGTGATTTGTTATATTGTAAATTCAGCTGAATATTGTCATAAAACAGTAAGTTGCTTCCTTAATTTATGGTACTTGTAATTAATGGCTGAATGTCATCTTAATTTATGCATGTATGCTATCACTGATTTTGTAACTGTTAATTTAACCCATCAAGATTCTTTGAAAAACAAAAAGCAACCTTCAAGACTCATCATGTTTCCTCAAAACCATTTTCTTTTCTTACACTACTAATCTGTCTTTGATTTCTATATAGACTAACCTATAGTTTAATGATACTGCTTGTTCTCACACTGTAAATTGGTTATTTTTTCAAAATTTTAAATCCATGTGAAGATCCTCTTTGGAACCTTTATTCAAAGAATTGAATTTGTAGTTTATGAGCTGCAAGCATGTTTCCAGGAAATGCATATGATATGACATAATCCCTCGGAAATTAGGACACCACATTCCTGGGGCTTAGTAGTGGCTAATTGTATAATTTTTCCATATACTTCTATTGTATAAACTTTTAGATATTATGAATGCTGATGTGCAGTCATTAAAATTTGGGATTTATTTTTGACAGTCTGGTGAATTAGCGGAAAGTGTTTCAAAAATAATCGACTCTCAATTAGCAGATGGAGTGGATATGTCAGAAGTGCAGGTACTGACTATTCCATAAATAAATTATGCCATTGATGTTCCTCTCTTCATTTCTAGATGAGTAATTCTATTGTGCAGGATGAGTTTTCTGCGGTTATAACAAGAGCATTGGTAACCCTAGTGCATGGCCTGGAAACTAAATTTGATGCTGAAATGGCTGCAATGACACGTGTTCTGTGGGGTACCCTTGAAAGTGTAGGCGACCAATCAGAGTAAGTACATTAATGAAAATTTGAGCCTTAAGTTACAGTGCCTGACAACTTTCAACAATTGACCATATCCACCTTTTTGCAGGTATGTTAATGGCATAAATATGATCCTCACAAGTAGCATTCCTGTACTTGGAAGCCTTCTTTCACCCATTTACTTCCAATTTTTCTTAGACAAGGTGATTATGAGGAAGAAGATAACATCTTAGGTTTTGATGCTCAGCATAGATCTTGGTCTTATAAAGTTTAAGAATTGTGCATGTAGCTTTATTATATGTTTTCTATCATTGATAACTTATTTATACTAATAATAATAATAAATTATATCTTTTTAAAAAAGAAGATGATACCATATTGATCTATTGATCAAGAAAAAAAAAATGGTACCATATGGATATGTACAACCAACTTAAATGTCCTACCTTGTATCTTACCAAGTTCAATCAGATATTCTGGTTTGTGTGGTTTGTTCAAAGATCATGCCTCTATAGGCTTTATGCATCCTTGACTGTGCAATATTTAGTTGACTACTAAACTTTGTGCCTATTCAGTTGAATGGCTTACGCTTTTTCAAAGAATCTGTCTTTCAAGTTTGTCAGCTCAATATTCTAATTTCTTTCTTATTCCATGCAGCTTGCATCTTCTCTTGGTCCTCGATTTTATGCAAACATCTTTAAATGCAAGCACATATCAGAAACTGGAGCCCAACAGGTATGGGCTATTTTCATTATTTATTTCTGTTCCTTTTTTGATAAAGGATGTTGACATCAAGAAAGACATGTTTTAAAGACCTTATGTTTCAAGGAAAGTAAAGTTATATCTTTTGGCTGCTGGTGGGTTATTTATGAATGATGCCCCTTAAATTTTAATTCTAAGGAGGTTCTCCTCATGTTCAGGGTATATGCTACTCGTGAGTCACATATGCACTTTGAAGTTTGCATTATTTCTACTATTGGGCGTGATGCACTATGCATAACAGTCTATTTTTCTTAAAATATTTTAGTTGCTATCACTTACTCCTACACTGCCCAGTAGCTCAAGAGTTGTGGAATATGGTGTTCACTATTTGGGGTTCTTTGGGCCATCTTGTGTAGTGTTGTGGAACTTCTAGCATGTTGGTTTGGCAAGTTTAATTGAATCAGAACTAGGGCGCTTTGGGGAATGATCCCTTGTTGTCATATGTGGGTCATTTGGAGGGAAAGAAATACACACACCTTTGAAGGGAATGAAAGATCGATTCATGAGCTGAAGCTTCTCTTCTTTAGACTTTGTTTGAAAGGGAAAATGTTTTGGGTGTTTTTACTCTCAATTCTTTGCCTGATATGCTTGATTTTTGTACTTTCATTGTTTTCTTTGTTGCCTCTAGCACACTGCCTGTGTGCTTCATTCCTCTCTATTTTTTTACCTCTTTTTTCAATTAAGTTTATTACTTATATAAAAAATAAAAATAAATAAATAAATAAACCATTCAAATTACCAGAAAAATGTTGACTATGTATTTCACTTGTAAATTGCCTAATTTGGAGCTGCTTGCCTAGACCTTTAGTATTCTTTGCATTCTTTTCCATTGTTTTAAAGTTCTTAGTTCCATAGCATGAACAAATTCATGAGAAGAATGTCCTTTGTATCTTTGATAAAAAGCTTTTTGAAAAGTTCAAATTCCCCCTTCCCTAACTATCAAATTATCAACAAACAAAAAAATTTATTTTTTTCTTGAACGTAATCTTGTGGTTGATTCATGTAATTGCCATGTAAATGAATGGTTTGATGTTTTTGCAGATGCTATTGGACACTCAAGCGGTAAAGACAATTCTTCTAGAGATTCCTGCACTTGGTCGACAAGTGAGTTACTGCTTTTCAATAGAATAAGTTTCATGTATTTCTCCCACATGATAGATATGGAAATTCATGTTTGGTGAGAAAGTTTATGTTTGTTGCACTCAACCCTTCTCTTTTATTATTTTCCCAATTAAATATCATATTGTTATATGTTCACTTTTCTAGAGTGAAAAATGTTTAATAAATTTTGACTACTACAGAATTTATAATATCTAATTGATATTCTGATTTAAATTTGCTTCCATTATATTCCATTACAACTATCCACTTTTGTGGGCAACATTCTAATCCAGATAATTCTAGAAGCTCAACTCTATCATTTGGCTGCTAAGCATTGTAGCTCTCATTTGAAAATTCTGTGTACTCTAGTGTAAGGGCAGGAAATTGATAGTATAGATCGACTGGTTATTGTACTTATTCCTTTTCTTTTTTGATAAGTAAAAATCTTTATTCAATAGAGAGAGAAAATTACATCCACTGTACACAGGAAGTGAACAGAGGGTCTGAATTCCTGCAGATTAGAAAAAGAATGGCCACTCAGTACAGCCATCCAGTCATACAGGATCCGTAGCAATAACAGCTTCACATCTGGAATCAAGCACTTAACTCCTTAAAAAATACACTGGTTCCAGCTTCACATCTGGAATCAAGTGCTCAACTCCTTAAAAAATACACTGGTTCCGTTCTCTCTATGTAGTCCACATCACACAGAGAAAAGCATCCCAAATATCCACATAACAATGCCGACCAAAACCCATCTTTCCAGCATTCCATCAAAGCCAATACATTCTAAGGCATAACCCAAGCTCCCAAACATGTCAAAAACCATAGACTACACATCATGAACAAAAGAACAATGAAGCAGCAAATGATCAACAGACTCCCGGCTCAGCTTTCACATACAACAGCAATCCACCACACACAACTGCCTTTTACAGAGATTATCTATAGTTCAAATTTTCTCCGTAGCGGCTGTCCACACCAATCCACCCACTCCACTTGTACTCATTCATTTAAAAACATGGCTTCTGATTGAGTGAAATGGCAAGCAAACTTGTGCAGCTGACTTGGAACAACTGGGTTAATATTTGTCATGTGATTTTGGATGTAACAGCACTGACTATTCATGAATGTTTTATAAGTATAGACAAGAAAACGTATCATTTACCATCTGCAAACTATTCTAGACAGTTGGTTTCAACTATCGGATAAACATCAAAGTATTGCATTCATTTGCTGTGTTTTCTTTGACTACATATGATTGTTTGCTGGAGTGTATTTATTGTCTCTGATTATGAAAAGCAAGCCTGTTAAATATTTCATGTTACTCTTTTTTAACAGACATCAGGTGCTGCTAGCTATTCAAAATTTGTAAGCCGTGAGATGAGCAAAGCTGAAGCACTTCTGAAGGTTGGTTATATATTTTGCTTCCTGGAAAGTTTTAGTTTTATTTCCTGATACAAATTTATGTATATTCATTGTTCAGGTTATACTGTCCCCTGTTGATTCTGTGGCGGATACATATCGTGCATTGCTGCCAGAAGGAACACCAATGGAGTTTCAGCGCATTCTGGAGCTAAAGGTTATAGTCAATTCTTTCTGTTCTTCAATATATGGTTTAGTCATACACTGCTGGCTGAATGATTGGTTAACTCATGTACAGTGTCAAGCACCACTTGCCCCAACCCCCCCCCCCCCCCAAAAAAAAAAAAAAAAACTTGAATGGAGATAGGTCAAAGCCATGAGAGCTGACTCAATAAGACTACCGATGGACTTGTGAAACTATTGGGGTTTTCTGAATCCTTGAGTCGTGAGTCTAAGTTGTACATAAAACAATCTTCATGTGGACGTGTTCTTAACAATTGAATTTGTGTACCCCACTGTCTTTTAATTATGCTGGTCAGTTTACCAAAAATATTTTAAACTTCTCTAGGAGTGTTAGGTGCTGGAGTTAAATATATACCTCGAATGAGTTATGCTTTTATGTAGAATTAATTTTTGCATGGCATTTGCAGGGCCTTAAAAAAGCTGATCAGCAAAGTATACTAGATGACTTGAACAAACATGGGCCAGGGATCACACAACCTTCCGTGGTACCATCAGTTGTCCCAGCTGCCCCTCCTGCCCCTATAGCTCCTGCAATACCCAATCTGGCTTCAGTTGGACTAATTGGTTCCCGAGAGGATGTGCTAGCCAGAGCTGCTGCACTTGGAAGAGGTGCAGCTACAACAGGGTTCAAGAGGTTCCTTGCTTTAACTGAAGCTGCAAAAGATCGGAAAGATGGGCCCTTCAGAAAGCTCTTTAATGCTTGACAGCATTAGAATCTCATTAACGACAGTTTTGGTACTAGTCACTGATTTTTTTTTTTTTTTTTTTTTTTGGTGGTAATATTTTTTTTGTTTTATCACTGTATGTCCAGCAATAACAAAAACATATTGTCAAAAAAAAAAGGGTCTTGTATTACTTTCTCAATGATGTAATAAGAAAATGCTTATTCTCATATATGGAGGAATTTGAGTTTTTAAATCTCTTGCCTATTCCACTCTCCCTTTGTGACTGATCTGTTCAACTCTTAAGAATTTATGGACTTTCTTTGGTAAATTGTCTCACGTCTTCTGATGGTGCATGTTATTAATAGTGGCATCTTTTTTTTCAATCTTGTGTTGGCTTCAGAGTTTGCTCTCTTCTAAGAACAATGTTAGGGACAGCATTTATTACGATTTTTTGACTATTTGTGAAGGCTTTAAGTTGTGATTGGAGTATTATTACTTTCACATGAACTTACCATTAACTCCACTTTATTTATCTTCAAATTCCTTACCTCAAGATGTTCAACCTAGGACCAATCAGATCAAAGGAAAGAGGTATCTATTGGCAGTAGAGTGGTTCTCTCTGCACAAGGTTTCAGATTGGATCTCAAGAAACAGTCTTGCTGATCAATCATGGTTGGGAGTTAGTTGAAGCAAAAATTTGAAGTTTTGGTGTCAAATATCGTAGTCATGCTCAGTGCCCAAGCGACTGGCTAAAATAATAGAAAGAATGATAGTTTGCAGTTTCCCAAATGTTATTTTCATCATGTTTGGAAGTTTATAAGTTTATAGAAAAATGGAATGAAATCATTTTTTTTTATATAAAAAATAAATGGTGTATATTTTCTCTAATGTATTTCAGAGTTCATAAAAGACTGAATAAAAGGTAAAGAGATATTTTACTACTATATCATTCCCACTTTATTTGTCATTTTCATGATATGAAAATATTGATATTTCACCTTTATTTCATTAAAGGAATAAGTACTTTTCATTTTTGTGAGGAATGCTTACAAGAACATATAATGGAATTAAGATTCTCTACTAACCATTCCATTCCAAGCCAAACAAGTACAAGTACATATAGCGGAATTAGGATTCTCTACTAACCATTCCATTCCAAGCCAAACAAGCTGTTGTACTTGTAGTTGGCCTTTTGCTTCAATATATAATAGTGGAGCCACTTGAGTAAAAGATGAAATAGTATCAGTTAATCAGTTTAGAGAAAAAGTTCATGCCTTGGTTTTGAGAATGATTTTGGGAGCCGAAGTACAAGTTACCACCTCTTTCATTTTTCCCTTCTTAGGGATTGCAAGTAGACCAAAATTAAATTGCTCTATTGTAACTTGTAGGAGTTTGGAAGGAATGTAAAAACCATAAAAATATCAAAGCTTGAGTGGAACCTTTTGCTAATGACATATTGGCATCCAATAAAATGTTCAGAAGTAAGCAATCTAGAGAGCAGACGTGAGTTTAAAAAAAAAAAAAAAAAAGACTTTCACAACTTACCTCCAAACTTTACAGGAATCGATTCTGTTCCCTCCCCTATACAGATTCCAACCTTTGGTCAGATTGTTAAGAATGTTAAATAAATGTTAGCTATAGAATGAGAGATTTAATCACAATAGGAGACATTATTTTTATTACAACAACTAGTACAGGCACGACTGCAAAAAAGGCCAACCAGTCTTTAAATGTTAAGAGATTCATAAAACCCATTGGCGTGCAATAATTTTCCAAATATCAACTTGCCATCGTGTCGATTTTTCTCACTTTTTTTCCTGTTGCATCCCACATTACAGTTATCTGTAAAGAACAATTTCAAAATGAATCAAACACCATTTTACAATCCAAACTAGGATTATTTGTTTTAGTGAAATCAATGTTCCAACCATTGCTATGCTTAATAATTTTATCTAAATATTAACTAGGAAAGAAGTACACTCAGATTTTGAGTACTAAGATAAAAAGGAAAATAGAGGGGGGGGGGGGGGGGGGGGGGAGAACAAAAAGAACGAAAACAGACTGTTTCAGAATAAATTACATGGGCCTCAACTACCAACATAAGATTATTCTCTTCATTTAAGAATATAATTTTAATATAAACAAGAAGATATCTTGGACGCTACGTCTTAAGAGTAACTAGAAATATTAGTACTTCTTGTGGTGGAGAATCCTATAAGCCATGCCCCTTCCATGAAACTCAATTAATCAAATTGAACCGTTGTCCCTTGGTAATCTTCTTCCTTCTGGGAGCTGTCTCCTTTTCTTTCCTTAACTGCAATTTCAAGCATTCGAGTGTTATTGTTGGCTATTGCCCCATAAATAAATAAAAATACTTAAACAAAACAAGAGAATAAAACAAAACTAGAACAATCTACATTAACTTCCAACCTTTTGTCATCCCCAAAGCTGCCAAAACGACTAGTAAAGCCACCACCAAAGCCACCACTGTTTCGACTTGATTGACTGTCGCCAAATCCACTAGAACGACTTGAACCACCAAAGTCCCCAAAACCACCAGAACGACCTGAACCACTAAAGTCCCCAAAACCACCAGAACGGTTCCCAGGTCGGTTTGTGCTATTGCCACCAAAACCACCAGATTGTCGTGAGCCAGAGCCACCAAAGCGTCCAGAGCTAGAATCACCATAACCACCACTACGACCAAATCCAGGACGCCCATAGTCTCCTGACCGGCCAAAACCAGAATCACCAGACCGACGATCTCTCATGCCAAATCGACCACCACCACCACCACCCATGCTACCTAACATGTCCATGCTTCCACCCGTAGCAGCAATTTTAGGTAGCTGATCATCAACAAGTAATCAAGAAGTCAGTCTAACACGGAACATCTGGTAGGTGGAAATCAGTATCAAAACCACACTATAGATTTTAGATGACAAATCTCTGTTTTGTATCTAGAGGGCTGTAGGACAGACCAGCAGTAGGATTAGAGTCATATGCAGAAAAGGCACGTACTTGTTAGTGTGGTAAATTTTTCTACTGCTGAGTATTGCAGTCATAGCCATAACTGTTTTTATAAGTGCATTTTGTAGAACTTGAACATGCATATATATGATCATGAAAAAGTTAGTTTGCTGCTCATTTTTAGTTCAGAGTAAACCAACAAATTCATATCATTCATAACATCCTATCACGATACTGTCCAAGCTATATTTTCGATGATTTTAACTTTTGTCAATCTAATCATACAACACAGCTTCGCTACCAGATATGCATTTTTTTACGGACCTTGTAACATGTATAATCTCTTCAACTTGTATTAAATCAAACCCCACCTCCCCCTCCCCATTATCTCTACCAATACAACACACGCACACACACACACACACACACACATATATATATATATATGTCAAGTGTGTGTATGATTCTGAGTTAAGGCATATCAACCCCAATGGTTTGACCAGAGATTTGCATTGCATTCTTAAAAGCAAGCCTATATTCTATCTCATTATCAATGCATATAAAATGTTGCGTCAGCCTAACTTTCAAATAGATCTTAAACTCAGAACAAATAAGAAGATGCAAATGGCAAAGGATCTTGACCTCTGTAAATCTGCATCCTACATCTCGCTCTATAACTTTGACAGCCCTTGTCTGATCTGATGTATAAATCAGGATAGCACTTCCTTTCTTCCCAGCACGACCTGTACGCCCTGACCGATGAACAAATATCTCGGAATTGTTGGGAAGCTCGTAATGTATTACCTAAGCAAAAGTTGAGTTAAAATATTGAGCAAGAAAATGAATAGGACCACCAGAAAACAATTACATGCAAACAAAACATCCACTAATTAGAAAAGCAGGTTGGAGAATCCAGAGAAACAAAAGAGAATCGTTGTTAAATAAACATCTCCTCTCCCCATAAACAGGTAGGGCAGAATGAGTATAATCACCAAGAATATATGTATGCAGGGCTGCAACACCCTGAGTTGTGTCTAGACACTTAGTCCATAGACCTTATTGCAAATAACATAATAGAGAGAGAGAGAGAGAGAGAGAGAGAGAGAGAGAGAGTATGATTACTCATTGATCTCACAATAATACATCTCACTAACTGATCGGATAGACGGGAACCTAAAAAATAAAATTAAAAACAGCTCCGGCACATAAAGTCAGTCAACCCAACAGCTAGAGTTTCTTTCACAACTGCTTGCAAAATGGTCTTGTATAGTAGAAATCACTGTATATTTAATCTGCAACAGGAGAAATAAAAATGCATACAGAAAATGGATAGCAACTAGAAAACTAGAAATTCTGGTTTTTGCACCAAGTTCTTTTGGTGTATAACATGGAAAACAAATTTCGTTGAGAAATGTAAGAATAGAAGCACATGCTTAACATCATCAATTACACACCATGTAGGAGATAAATCTATTTTCAGTTGTCAATTAAGAAACACACTAGTTGATTGCAAACAAAGGAGAACTCATAATCACCAAAAAAAAAAAAAAAAAAAAAACAAAACAAAAACAAAACAAAACAAACAAAAGATAGCATAGGAAATAAGAAAGAAAAGTGGAGAATAGTCCTACCAGATCAACATTAGGAATATCAAGCCCACGAGAGGCAACATCAGTAGCAACCAAAACATTGAAATGCCCCTCTCGGAAACCTGCAAGTGTTCTTTCCCTCTGAGCCTGTGAGATATCACCATGCAAAGCCTCACATCTGAGGCTTTTTGCCATGGCATATGCCAATCGATCAGCATCACGCTTTGTTTGAGTGAAAACAATAGACTTTCCTCCTTTTGCATGCTCCTGACAAACAAATCTGATGGTGAGAATGGAAGCAATATTGAAAGAGTGATAGAACAAGAATACATACAAAGTTTCTCTTACATCAAGAAACAATGAAGCTTCATAAGATTTTGATAAATAAAAAATGTTATTAAATAATTACATCAAACAGAAAGAAAAATTGAAAAAAATAAAAAAGTTTTGGAATCATACTGTTATCAGAGGGCCAATAATTGAGGCTTTTCCATAACTATCCGAGGCAATTGAGTATAAAGAAATTCCATCAGCCAACTTTTGATCGGAATCTCCAACCTACAGAACACTTGAGCAATAAGTGCACCGGATTCAAAAATAATATTATCATAAATACAAACCTCAAGGTTGCAGCAACAAGTACAAAAACCATTATGAAATAAACAAAATAAGAGACTTTTCTTTTCCATCCCTACTACTCCTACTCCTATAATGATATTGACAATAACCACTGCAACCAAATCAAATTCACAGAAAAGTTAAAAACATAAGAAGCAAAGAATCGGATCCTTCAACACAGAAGTCTAAGGTGGTGACAGAGTAGTCATTCTGTAAAACTCATAACCAATGAGTAATGACTGAATAAAACGATGACGCGTACTCACCAGATCAATGGTTAGTGGCTTTTTAAGATAATTTTGGGTGAGCTGTTTAATCCAAGTTGGCATAGTTGCGGAGAACATCAGAGTCTGACGTTGCTGTGGCAACCTCTCCAAGATTTTCTCAACGTCTTCCTGAAAGCCTACTTGAAGCATCTGATCAGCTTCATCAAGAACAACAAACTGAACTTCTGATAAGTTGAGAGCACCTCTGTTAAGAAGGTCAATAATGCGACCGGGTGTGCCAACAGCAACATCGACACCATAATCAAGCTGTCTCATTTGGCTTGAGATTGGAGTACCACCATAAACACAAATGGTATCCAAGCCTGGTGCAGACTCGGCGAATTCCTTCTCGACCTGGCGAGCAAGTTCCCTAGTTGGAGCCATAACCAAGGCCAGAGGATACTTTCCACGCCTGTATGATGAAATTGTTAAGAAAGAAACAATTGGAATTGGATCACGCTGGTCAACCACACAAAGAGAAGCAAGTGAAGAAATAAAACAAACCCATGTTTGGCATTGAACTTAAGGATTTTATCCAAAATGGGAATTCCAAAAGCAAGAGTTTTGCCAGTTCCTGTTCTAGCACGACCGATCATGTCACGCCCTTGCATTGCTGGTTCCAGCACCGCCCTCTACACAGAATAAATCACATTTTCAAGCAAAATATCTAGCCATAAATAACATTTTTGAGATGTAAACCAAAAATTTTATTGCACAAACACACTATACAACAAAAACATAGGTCTTAAGCTTCAGAGTCAAAACAACACAAAACAAAAAAAAACCCTCATAAAATCTAGGCCATTGAAGGCCAAACTTCACTAAAATTCACCACTACAAAAACTCATTAATTTAAAGACCCCATTATCAAAGGCAAGGCACACAGGTTCTAAAACAAGATCAAAAATTTTGTTTATAGTTATGAAATGGGTATCCATTATCACTAGCCGCACAAACAAGGACATAATTTTTTTTTTTTTGAAATTAAAAAGAAATGATTTTTGTTACTTGTTATTGAAAATTAAGAGAAACCCATAAGAGGAAAAGTGAAAATAAATAAAGGGTAAGAGCCAAAGAGACCTGAATAGGGAAGAGCTTCGTGATACCCCTCTTGGCCAAAGCAGAGATAATCTCCTGAGCGATTCCAAGCTTAGCGACCTCCAACCCTTCATCGGCTTTAGGCGACGAAGACGAAGATGAGACTTCGGATTCGTAATCCGCTATGGCAGCGTACTCGGCGAGAGAAGGCGAGGAGGCCTTGAAATTCAACGGCCCTGATTTGAAATGAAAGGCTCTGTTTTTAGGAAAAAGAAATGGGTATGCAGTGTCTCCATTATTGACAGGGTGGGAAGATGGGGTTGATGAATGGTGAAAGTATTGGGTTTGAAGGGTAAAGGAAAGGTTGTTGTTGTTGTTGTTAGTTGCGAAGGAAGAAGAAGCGAAGGCGGCGATGTTGCGTTTGGAGAGTACTGAACAACACCTTCTTGATGCAATACTTGTCATCATCTTTGTGATTTGCAGAGGAAGAAAGAGAGAAGAGTGTGTGTAGGTTTGGGTTTGGGTAGTGGAGGCTGTTTTAGGGTTTTAGGATAGGGTTTGGGGTTTTGGGGGCATGCAATACACCAAGGAAATGAGGTCAGGAGTGAAGAAGGCCTCTTCGAGTGATGAAGCAAAAGCTACAAGGGTTTAGGCTGCTACTTATTAAAATGTTTGCTAAGATTTTTATGGAATCCGGATCCTCTGTGGTCAGCTTCATCCCCACTGTGCTGCACCTTCTTCTTCTTCTTTTTTCTTTTTTCTTTTTTTAGCACCATGCACTTCATTGTCTAGGGCAAGTACTGTAAAATGTTTCATTTGTTTGCCTATATTCTCCTAATGTTTGTTTCGCAGTAAAATATGATTAAATTTATGGGTTTCAATTAACGTAATTTGTAAAGGTTTTTATCATTGAATAATAAGTTTGAGGTTCAAATTCCGCCTATATCAAAAATTGATTATTGTCTCATCTTGATAATAAGAGTAATTAGCATAAAATGGATGTTACAGATTGAAATTATAACTTACCTGACTTGAAAAACCTATATAAAAACTTGTAAAACATTTTACAACAAAAAATTTTGGTAAAATGTTTTCCAAAATGGAAAACATATTTTCTCTCTTTCTTGCTCGTATAGATGATTGACATAGTTAGGGATGATAATGAGGCGAGGTGAGACCAAAAGATGGGGTCTTCACCCCCATTCCTTAGGGCTTCGTGAGGCCCCATTATGCCCAGTAAAATTCAGCTTCGTATTAATTTTTCTCACCTCATCCCACATCTATTACATTTTTTTTCTTAACAAATATTTCGTTAGTATGGATATACTTGAAATTCAAATTGAATTTATTACATTAAATCAAACTAATTTTTAGTAAGGACTGAATATTATTATTCTAAGTGTTTAATAAGAAAATATCACAATAAAAACAAAAATTTATAATATCAATGCATTTAAGTACTTAGTAATACAAATTAAGTCTTTAACATTAATAATGTGAGGCGGGGCAGTATGGAGACGGGCCTAAATCCATCCTCACCTCGTCCGAGAGTGCGGAGAAAACCTACACGAGACAGAGTGGGATAGGCAGGGCAAAGTTGTCATCTTTAATCACAGTAGCCCATTTTTGTCGTGCTTAGTGGAGAGGTGGGCTTATAGTGGTCGGCAGAGCCAATGGCAGCTGGGAGGCGATGCTACACCACTAAGAGGCACCAACAATGACTATGAGGTAGCAATCTGTTGAAAATGTTTTCAGAAAATATTTTACAAATAAACAAACAGTGCCTAGGTCCCATTAATTTCAAAGAAGCAATTCAAATTTTTAAAATTTGTAAAATAATTCAATCTGGTCTTTTGTGCTTTTGAGATGGAAATCAAGATTCTATTTTAAAATGTTTTAAAACTAAAATGTGTTTGGAAAATTTTATTTAAAATCATATTTGAGAATATAAAAATATGAAAGCTTGTTTAATTAAAAAAAAAATCCAAAAGCAATTTTTCTTTGGCTATTTCATCACCAACCAATTTTTCCAAAAAAAAGCACAAACAACAACAAGAAGAAGCATATCAATCACCCAGCAAGCAACTGTGAGTCATCTCACTCGTCAAGACAACCAATTCAAGTTAGCGACCATAAAACTCAATAACGTTGAAACAGAGATCCACAACCAATTTTGCTAAGATTTATGGCAAATGGGCGTCAAGATCTCAATTGGTTACTTGTTTTGTCAATATTTACATCAAATAGTGACAAGTTCGCCAAGAGAGAGACCGTCTGGAAAAAAAAAAAGAGGGACAAAATGCAATAAAAAAATGAACAAATAAAAAGGGCTGATGATGGTCGAGAAATTACTTGTCAATCAATAAGGTTTTGAATAGCATCCTATAATTGGGGGTGCTAATTCAAGTTCGTGTGTCGACTATTGAGTTCATGTCGTATTAACTTATGAGTATTCGACTATATGGGTTGACATTAACCCAACACATTTATTAAAAGGGTCAGAATTTCTAAACCATAACACGATATGTTTATTAAACGGGTCAGTCGATTCTTTAAAAAAAAAAAAAAATGGTCAGTCGTGTCAACCTATTTATCATGTTTAGCCTAAGGCAACAATTTCCTTTTAAAAAATTAACATTGCTACATATTTTGAAGATCTAATTGTTGAATTGCATGTTCTTTACGCTCTTAACACACTTGTCAAATTTTGTGCCAATCAAATTCTATTTATTATATGATCCATAAGCTTTTTTTTTTTTTTTTTTTTTGCATTATTTTATACTATAAAAACTTGTAATTTAAACAATTTATTGATGACATAGCTATTGATTTTTGATATCTTGTAAATTTTGCATGCATGGAGGGCATAAAAAGATAATATAATCCAACGGTAGATTTGTCGATATTCACATACAATATAAAGATATTTAGTTAAATTGTATCCTTAGGCTATATTTAAGTTTGTAGCCAAATATTGTCTTTAACCCAATTGATCTAAAGTTCTAAACTATGAAAAACAAAACAAATAGATTTTTTTAATATAAAAGTTAGAATTAACGAATAACTACATCACAAATAATCATTCAAAACTAAACTATATCTTATATATCACAAATAATCAATCGGGTTCCCTGGATTGGACCCGAACACGATGTGTTTATTAAACGAGTTAATTGTGTTAACTTGAATATGACACGAACCCGTTAAGCCTTAACCATTTGCTTGAAGTCTCTCTAAGGCCTCAATCATGATCATATTCAATTCATTGAACTTCCATTGAAGTTGAGGACTGATATTCAATGATGTTTGGGGATTAACAACATTAATCGTGTCCATATTAGTCGTGTCGTGTGGATCGTCACTTTCTTGGTGGAATGGTTTCCTTCATTCTTCATCACTTCAGTACCATATGTGATTAATGGTCCGTTTGGTTGGAGGAGTGAAAAAGTGAGAGGATGGAAAATTGTGGGAGGATGGAAAAGTGGGAGGATAGAAAATATTTGTTTTTCCCTCTTGCGTGTTTGGTTGGAGGGGTGGAAAAGTGGGAGGGTGGAAAACTCTTTTGTTTGGTTGGAGAAAAAAAAAAGGAAGGATGAAAAATGTAATTTATATAAATTGATTATTATACCATTGTTACATAATATGTAAGAAATAGATTTATTTGTACTCATTAAATAATATAAAATTTACCACATCATACCTATAAATTATTATTATTATTTTTATTATTATAATGTAAAAATTACAATTGTATGGTCAGTTTTTGTAGCCCAAGCCCAAAAGGTATGGGTTGAAGGCCCAGCGAACTCAGGACAATAAATTTGTAGAGAGTGGGCGAAAGAGTTAGGCTGGTTATGAAGTAAACAATGGTTGGCTACGTTAATTAGAGTGATGATAACATGAAATAATGCCTAAATAACTCCATGAATGAATGTCCGAAGAGATGTTTTATTAAGTGAACAGTGATTACAACATTCAGAGTTACAGTAAAGCTTTTCTTTCTTTTTCTTTTTCTCTCTCCTCCGTCCCTTATTATCAGAGAGTTCTTCTTTATATAGCATCCTCTCCTATCATCTCCATCGTCCACCTGTTCTTCATCTGCGTATCTACTTAAGTGCATGTCACGTCATGTGTCTACTTTAGTTCTTTGTGAGTGGCGGTAGCCGAGGTTACACTGTTCAGGGGTCTTCTCCACATAAATGCGGCCAGAAAAGCTGTTGCAGTGCATTAAATATGGTGGTAGCAGCTTTTCCTTTAGATATTTTTTAGTTCTGATCATCTCCGGATCCACTTAGAACTTATCATTATCATTGGGATTGTTAGGAAGATTATTCGGACATTCCACACGTTTGTTTGATCAAGGCTATTTGTGGCTGAGGAGTAAGACGTCTTCAGACCAGTAGTGACCTCTTCGGACGGTACTCTCCCTTTACTTCTGGGCTTCCTGCTTCAGATGGGCCGCCCCAACCACCTATTACTCCTCGGAAATATAATAGTCCTTAATAGGGTGTCCCGGACCCATTAAGTAGCTCTGGGTTTTTTCCCCCCACAATAGCCCCTCAAAATCTTAATTTTTTCCTCGCATCCGAAGAGAAAAAATGGGATTTTGACTTGTCACGGGGTAAAAGCTTGAAAACAGACAAAAATTCGGACTGGCACGTGTGTAGGTATAGATGCACGCGCTCCATCATTGCTGCCGTTGTTTTCCGTATTCCCGAAGCGCTACATTAATTACTCCAGGGGGCGCCTTGTCCTTTGCATCCAACGGTGGGCTATTGATCCAACGGACGGGGTTCTTCCTTGGGATTTTGGCGAAATAACTTCTGCCCCTTCGTTTGACCTCGTATAAAATCTCAGAGGTAGACATTTCTTCCTTACTTTGCAACTTTCAAACCATTCCACAAGAACAAGCACACAAATGCTCCGAGCTCTACCAATCGCCGATTTCAATCCTTCCCAGAGTTTTTAAGAATCCTTCTGCGAGTTCAGAGACCGGGGTCTAGTTCAGTTCCTGTAAGTTTCTATCATCTCAATCCTTCAGTTTTCTCTTTGGCTATCCTTTTTCCCCTTTGAGCGACCGTTTCCTCACTGCTGCATCGTACCTCCACTTTTCCGTTGAGGAGTGATGGGAAAACTTGAGTATTTGGTAGATAGCCCTGCCCAGTTGGAGAAGTTTAGGGCCACATACCGCATACCTCCAAACGTGGGTGTGAGGTATTACCCTCTGGAGAAGATACTAACTGATCGAAAAACGGGGGAAGTCGTGATTCCTGTCATTGCCTTCCTAGAAGGGGGAATGACAATTCCTATGGGCCCTATCACCACTAACTACCTTCGAAACCATAGGATTACCCTTTGGCAATGTGCGCCTAATATGTTTAGGATCTTAGGAGCGATTGAGGACCTTAACCGTCACCTAGGATTGGGACTCACTTGGCTCGACGTGGTGCACATGTATGAGTTCCATAGCCAGCAAGGGGCGGGATATTATTTAAAATCCCGGTCCGACATTGTTAGGCTCATTACCAAATCCAATAAA
This sequence comes from Quercus cerris, assembly GCA_963669245.1. Lineage (NCBI taxonomy): Eukaryota > Viridiplantae > Streptophyta > Magnoliopsida > Fagales > Fagaceae > Quercus > Quercus cerris. The sequence goes on along the minus strand of OY770007.1, from coordinate 24,698,695 downwards.
GGGATGAAGGATGACTATGTGATCATCTCGGGCGCGTGGCATGACGGCCCTCATTGTCCGACCAAGCCAGGAGAGCCAGGTGGGACATATTAGACTTAGGCACACTAACCATAGGCTCAGGATCTTCGTTTTTTAACAGTTTTTTATTTTTCTTGTGTTGCTGCTTTCCAGTTTCTAACAAAACTCTACTGACTTGTGATAGATAAAAGAAACATCTCTCCTCGGCTTAGCCTCACCAACTTCGCCGCGCTTAACTTTTTGCTATAGTCCGAGATCTTTGTAAGCGAGGACAGACAACTCCGATCGGCTCCCCTCATCCTAGGGTACAAAGCGAAGCCAAAAGACTTCCAACCGGTCGGCAACACGATAATCCAGGGAGACAAACGTCTCAATCGTATTGACGTTGCGTTTAAGGGTTTTTTGGTACCGCACGAGCTTCCACCTGTACCACACCCAAACCCTCAGGGTATACCTCCTCTCGTCCAGCCACTCCAGCAAGTTCCCCTCGGACCAGAGATTGAGGGTGAAAAGGTTGGTTGCTCCACCTCCTCGCTAGAAGAACAAATAGACAAGTTCCACTTCGGGAGGGAAGCTTCAGGGACAAATCAAGTGGTAGAGGTCTTGGACGCTGAGGAAGAAGGTGACAGGCAGTCCAGTGTCTACCCATTTTTGGTAACTACCCTCCCTGACGACTCTTCGGACGAAGACATGGCGGATTTGAAACGTCTGATGAGGAATAGGGGCCAAAAGACCGAGCAGAAGGGCGCTGGGACCTCTCAACCAACAATGACCCTGCCTCCAGTGCCTCCTCAAGTTCCTGACGTCGGCTTGAAGCCCATGCCAAATCTGCAGAAGAAGAGGCCCCTCGAACCTGAGGAGACGGAGCAGGAGGTGCCACAAAAAATAAACAAACAACAGAAGACGATGAGAGAGCCTCGAGGAAAAAGGGCCTCTTCCACTGAAAGTCGAGACAAGGTCCTCGGGGCTGAGGTCCGCCAAGGAGGAGGACCTCACATCTAGTCCCCAAGGCTGGAGCTGGATGGCGCCTCCATTCCTTGGGATACATCCTTCAGGAATTATGATGGGGGAAGGGTAGGATATGTTGCTGAGCCCCTGCAGCAGCCACTCCTCCTCCCTCATGATATGGAGTCCTACAGGCGTTTTAACCAGCAGGAGCTCTTCTTATCCCTTAAGAGGGATATGGCCATGGTAAATGGACTCACTCTCTTAATTTGGGTTCTGTTTTCAATTTACTTTGCTTCCTTTCTTCACCTTATGCTGAAAATGTTGTCATGCAGATTACTCAGCAAATCTATGTGGCCAAGGAATGGAACAAAAAGTCCTACCTTGAGGCCCAAGCAGCAGCCCAGTCTCAACCCGAGGCAGAGAAAGCTCTTGGCCAGCTGAAGAAGGAGTATGCTCGCATGTCCGAGCAGCTTAAAGTCGTGACCAGGCAGAGGGACAACTTTAATGCCGGCCTTCAAACCGCCAAGACCCAAACCGAGGAGCAGCGCAAACAATTGCGCATGTCAGAGATCAACCTGGCAACCGAAAGGGAGCTAGTGAAGGGTTTCAAGGCTGAACTCCAAAAAGCCAAGGAGAGCGCCCGAGTAGCTGAGGAGAATGCTCGGCTGGCAAAGGAGGCAGTTGAGGCTGAGAGGAAGGCAGCCTACCAGCTGGGGGTAGAAGAGGTTGGGAACCAGCTTACAGAGCAATTTGCCACAGTTGCCCGAGATTACTGTGATGTAACTTGGCAAAAGGCGTTGGACGCAGCTGGAGTCCCCCTTGATTCCAACCTGAGGTTACCTGGGAGCGTTTATTATGATCCTGAAATCCAAGTGCTCCCAGGGTCTGATCCTCCTCCTCCTACACAGCTTCCTGAGGCTTCGGAGCAACCCATAATCGGCCAACTCCCCCCCAGATAGCCTCAAGGTTGCAAAGGAATCTGGTCGGTCTGACGTGCCTGTTGAAGCTCCTCAAGACGAGGGCAAAGCTTTGACGGAGAAGAAGAAGACCCTCCCAGAGTCCAAAGACTAAGCTGTTGACTCCTCGGTCACACAGAGGAAAGCCTAGGGAGTTAGGGGCCTCTCATTTTGTGTTTACTATATATTTTTTGTTTGGTGAGGATTTTGTAAACTTGTCTCCCTTTTGATTAATGAAGACCCTTTTGCTTTTATTTCTTGTGTCTCCTGTTACATTCTTTATGACTCGTTATTGCTGCACATGACTGTTACTTTTAATTGAGATAACAATATAGCCAAACTCATTCATCATATCATGCAGAAGATGTACGCAAAAGTTAGTATTAAGAGAAACCGCTAGTATAAAACTTACTAATAAGCTATGAACGAGCTTAAGTTGTAACGCTTAGGAAAACCGTAAGGGGGTGCCAACCAACCCAAATCATCTGGTCCGAGAACTATAGGCATGAATGAGTTTAAGTTCAAACACTTAAAGAAATCGTAACGAAGTGTTAACTAACCCATATCATTTATTCCGAGGACTACAGACATGAATGGGTTTAAGTTCAAACACTTAAAGAAATCGTAACGGAGTGTTAACTAACCCATATGATCTGGTCCGAGGACTATAGGCATGAATGGATTTAAGTTTAAACACTTAAAGAAATCGTAGCAGAGTGTTAACTAACCCATATCATCTGGTTCGAGGACTACAGGCATGAATAGATTTAAGTTTAAACACTTAAAGAAATCGTAGCGGAGTGTTAACTAACCCATATCATCTGGTCCGAGGACTACAGGCATGAATGGATTTAAGTTTAAACACTTAAAGAAATCGTAGCGGAGTGTTAACTAACCCATATCATCTGGTCTGGTCCGAGGACTACAGACATGAATGGATTTAAGTTTAAACACTTAAAGAAATCGTAGCGGATCGATATGCTGATTAAAAGAAAAGTTTGATTAATAATAATACCTTTTGAGGTTATTTACATTCCATAGGCATGGTATCACATGGTTGTCTAGGTCTTCAAGGAAATATGCCCCAATGCCAGCTCCTGAAGTAATACGATATGACCCTTCCCAATTAGGCCCTAATTTTCCCCAAGCTGGGTTCTTTGCAGTACCAACCACGTTTCTTAGTACCAGATCACCAGGTTCCAGAGGTCTGAGCCTTACGTTGGCGTCGTAGCCCTGTCTAAGCTTTTGTTGGTAATGCGCTAGTCGGACCATTGCATTTTCCCTCCTTTCATCAATTAGGTCCAAACTCTTCTCTAGCTGTTCATTGTTACCCGTCGGACTAAATGAGCTAGTTCTCAGCATCGGGAACCCAGTTTCCAAAGGTATGACAGCTTCAGCCCCGAGGTCATTGAGAAGGGGGTCTCTCTAGTAGACCTGTGTGGAGTAGTTTTGTAAGCCCAAAGCACATGTGGCAATTCTTCTACCCATTTACCCTTCGCGTCATCTAATCTCTTTTTCAAGCCATTCACAATGACCTTGTTGACAGCTTCGGCCTGGCCATTACCCTGAGGATAAGCTGGGGTGGAGTACCTATTCATGATCCCCAGTTCGCTACAATAGCTCCTAAATGCTTTGCTATCAAACTGCAAGCCATTGTCCGAGATGAGAATACATGAGACTCCAAATCGAGTAACTATACTCTTCCACACAAACCTTTGCACGTCTACGTCTCAGATGTTGGCAAGAGGTTCTGCTTCGACCCACTTGGTGAAGCAGTTAGTGCCGACCAGCAGATATTTCTTGTTTCCTGCAGCCTTAGGGAATGGTCCCACGATATCCAAGCCCCATTGGGCGAAAGGCCATGGACTGGATAGCGGGTTAAGAGTCCCCCTTAGCTGATGAATGTGTGGGGCAAATCGCTGACACTGATCACATTTTTTAACATAGTCCAGGGCTTCTTTTTGCATGTTTGGCCACCAATAACCTTGAGTGATGGCTCGGTGAGCCAATGATCTACCTCCAGTGTGGCTTCTACAGATTCCTTCATTCAGTTTCTCTAATAACAGCTCAGCCCTTTCAGGATGCATACATAACAAGTACGGTCCTGAATAGGAACGTTTGTATAGTTTCTGATCTTCAGACAACCAGAACCTGGCTGCTTTCCTCCGAATTTTATTGGCTTCTCCCTTCTCTTCAGGCAAGATATCTTCCTTTAGAAACTTAACTAAAGGGTCCATCCAACTGGGTCCAGCCCTGACCTGATGTACTTGAACTACTTCTTTTCCTATTTCGGTAGGTTTATGCAAGTCCTCGACGAGGATAACTCTCGGCAAATCTTGTGCCGAAGAGGTGGCTAGAGTGGCCAAGGAGTCAGCGTGTGAGTTACTATTCCTAGGAATATGCAGCAAGCTGAAAGATTCGAACCATGACTGCAGATGTTTAACTTAGCTCAAGTATCCCTACATTCTTTCATCCTTTGCCTCAAACTCCCCATGTACTTGACCCACAATCAGCCTTGAATCCGAGAATAACTTTATTGCCTTTCCCCCCATCTTTTGGACCATACTCATCCCCATCAATAGGGCTTCGTATTCTGCCTCATTATTTGTTGCCGAGAAGCCCAGCCTTAATGCTTTTTCAATAATGACTCCCTCGGGGGATATCAGCACTAGCCCCACTCTAAAGCCTCTCTGGTTTGCAGCACCATCCACGTACGCCTCCCAATGGGAAGGGCCTTGTTGGGAGATCATACCAACCGATTTTTCATCCATGTCTGATGTCAGTTTTACTTCTTCTAATCGGGGCTCCATGAACTCGGCTACCAAATCAGCAAGCACCTGGCCCTTGACCGAGGTGCGTGGCATATACTTGATATCAAAAGTCCTAGGATCGTCCCCCATTTTGCAATTCTTCCAGTGTAGTCTGCACTTCGGAGTATAGCCCTGAGCGGAAGCTGGGTGAGAACGTCGACCGTATGGGCTTGGAAATAATGCGGGAGCTTTCGTGTACCGAGCACCACCGCTAAAATAGCCTTTTCCAACGATAAATAACGGACCTCGGCTTCATGCAGCGACTTGCTTACACAATAAACGGGTTTCTGCACACCGCCATCTGCTCGGATCAGTACCAAGCTTACAGCATGGGTAGCTACAGCGATATACGCAAACAAGACCTCGTCGGGCTCAAGGCTGAACATGATTGGTGGTCGAGCTAGATAATCTTTCAACTGTTGGAAGGCCACAGCACACTCTTCTGTCCACTCGAACCCTTTCCACTTGTTAATCAAGGAAAAGAAGGGCCGATACCTATCCGCTGATCGAGAGATAAATCGATTTAGGGCTGCGGTCATCCCTGTCAGTTTCTGAACCTCCTTGGGATTTCGAGGAGCTTGCAACTCATTGATGGCCCTTATCTGATCAGGGTTGACCTCAATTCCCCTGTGAGTCACCATATATCCCAGAAACTTGCCTGACCCCACACCAAACGAGCACTTAGCAGCGTTCAAGCGTAGCTTGTACTTCCTGAGAACTTCAAAGGTGCTTTCTAGGTCCTTCACGTGCTCGGTCACCACTTTACTCTTCACCACCATGTCATCTATATAAATCTCAATATTTCTTCCCAACTGTGGTTCAAACATCCTCGTCATCATCCTTTGGTAAGTAGAACCCACATTTTTTAAACCAAACGGCATCACCTTATAGTGGTAGTTACCCGTGGGAGTCACAAAAGCAGTTTTCTCCTGGTCTTCCAGGGCTAAGGGTATCTGATGATAGCCTTGGAACGCGTCCAAGAAACTCATTCAGGGGTGTCCGACGGTGGCATCTACTAGCCGATCGATTTTAGGCATGGGGAATGGATCTTTAGGGCATGCCTTATTTAAGTCGGTGAAGTCCACACATACTCACCATTTTCCGCTCTTCTTCTTCACCACCACAGTATTTGCCAACCACTCTTGGTAGAAAACCTCTTTAATAGCCCCAGCTTGTTTGAGCTTTGCTACTTCTTCTCTGATTGCTTCAGCGTGTTCCTTAGATGGACGCCGAGGAGGCTGCTTCTTAGGGGTGATCATGGGGTTTACTTTCAAATGGTGGCATATAAATTTCGGATCCACTCCAGGGGCTTTATAAGCATTCCAAGCGAATACGTCGAGGTTTTCCTTAAGAAGTTGCACTAGCTCTTCTTTTTCCTGCAACGACAATTGGGATCCGACTTGAAAGAATTTTTCGGAATTATCCCCAATGATGACTTTTGTCAAATCTTCGCACCCTGCGCCCTTGTCCGAATCTTCAGTGGGCGATGACTGGTGCTTTGGTTGCTATAAGCCCCTGGTTGACGACTCAACTCCTGGCTTATGCTGAATGGCAGCCACTAGGCATTGTCTAGCTACGGATTGATCCCCCCGAATTTGGCAAACCTGGCCTTCGGATGGGTATTTGATTTTCTGGTGTAAGGTGGAAGAAACCACCCCTAGCGCATGCAACCAAGGTCTGGCTATAATTGCCGTATAGGGTGAAAAAACGTCCACAACTAAGAAATCCACCTTGACCACCTCTGAGCCAGTCTACACAGGTAGTCGTATTTGGCCCTTCGGGATAACAACTCTTCCTTCGAAACTGATCAGCGAAGAACTATATGGTGTTAAGTCACTAAGTTTGAGGTTCAGCCCCCTGTAGAGATCAGGGTACATTATTTATGCAGCGCTACCTTGGTCAACCATCACCCGTTTCACATCATACCCCCAAATTCTGAAGGTGACGACCAACGCATCATCATGAGGGTGGACAATGCCCACCTTGTCTGCGTCCGAGAAACCTAAAACTAGTTGATCATCCAGTTTGCACCTCTTCGGACCCTGGCCAGATTCCCCCGCAAGTAACCGACCCACCGACATGACCTTGGATGGCCAGGATCCTATTCTCCCTAGGGCTGCAAAGATAACATTGATAATTCCCAGGGGGGGTTTTAGAGGATCATCCCTCAGGGACTCCGCACTTATCGAACCTCCTCAGCCACTGGTGTGATGTAGGAGATGTCACAGTTTCCCTTCGCCGATTAGTTGTTCCAAATGAACCCACAAGTTTCTGCAGTCCTCAGTCGTGTGCCCATGATCCTGGTGGTATTGGCAATAGAGATTGCGATTACGTCTGTCAGGATTCCCTGCCATCTTGTTCGGCCACTTGAAGAACGGCTCGTTCTTGACTTTTTCTAAAACTTGATGGACTGGGTCTCTGAATACAGTGTTGACAGTCTGGGGATTGGCTGCTCCTGACTGCGCAGGAAAATCTCTCCTCGGTTTGTTGTTGGTGTATCGATCCGACCTGAAATCCCTCTTCTCCTGAGGGATAACCTTCTTCTTGCCTTTTCCTTGTTGTTGGTCTTCTTCAACTCTCTTATACTTCTCAATGCGGTCCATTAGCTGACGCATGCTAGTAACGGGTTTACCAGACAAGGATGTCCTTAAACCATGATCAGTAGGGAGGCCGAGCTTAAACGTTTCTAGGGCCATTGCATCAAAATTGCCCTCCATGTCATTAAACATCTCCCAATATCTGTCTGAATACACCTTCAGTGTCTCTCCTTCCTGCATGCTCAAAGACAGTAGAGAAGACAAAGGTCGGGCCTCTCTTCGACAGGTGACAAATCGTGAACCAAAAGCTTGGGTGAGCTCTTTGAAAGAGCTGATGGAATTTGGGTTCAGCCCATCGAACCACCTCATGGCAACTGGCCCAAGACTGGAAGGAAAGACTTTACACATCAGCGCTTCGTCCCTGGAGTAGACAGCCATCCTCTGGTTAAAATGACTCACATGTTCCACGGGGTCTGTTTTACCGTTGTAGATGGTGAACGTTGGTTGATTAAAATGCTGAGGAAGTCTCGCCTCTTCAATCCTGCACATGAAGGGTGACCTAGAAATCTGGTTTCGAGCCCTGCTCATGGCGTCGTTTCCCACGTTTCCATGTGATGGACTTCTGCGTTGCCCCTTGCAATGAGATTCTTCTACATAGGTATAGGACTCGCTGGCTGGTGTCCTGGATTTATGTTGATAAGTGACGTCCGGCTCGTCATCAGGTTCCTCATCAGAGTACGAGGGAGCCCGTTTCCTCTTTGCATGGCGTAACTCCCTTTTTAGCTTTTCAATCTCCCGCTGCAAATCTCGGTTCTTCTCTGCATGGGACATGTGACTCCCCCCATGTGATTGGTTCTGACCAGGGGGCACGGTGTGCACGCTACCTTCGCGGTCTTGTCTTCGCTCCAGGTTAAAAAAAGGGTCCACATGCTGAGATGCCCTAGACTCCGCTTCTTGTTGACTGTGTCCAGCCATCACCTACTGTTGTCTTCACCCCTGCACAAGCTCTTCCCACAGACGGCGCCAATTGTAGGATCAGTCTTTGTAGCCCAAGCCCAAAAGGTATAGGTTGAAGGCCCAGCGAACTCAGGACAATAAATTTGTAGAAAGTGGGCGAAAGAGCTAGGCTGGTTATGAAGTAAACAATGGTTGGCTAGGTTAATTGGAGTGATGATAACATGAAATAATGTCTGAACAACTCCATGAATGAATGTCCGAAGAGATGTTTTATTAAGTGAACAGTGATTACAACATTCAGAGCTACAGTAAAGCTTTTCTTTCTTTTTCTTTTTCTCTCTCCTCCGTCCCTTATTATCAGGGACCCTTCTTCTTTATATAGCATCATCTCCTATCATCTCCATCGTTCACCTGTTCTTTATCTGCGTATCTACTCAAGTGCATGTCACGTCATGTATCTACTTTAGTTCTTTGTGAGTGGCGGTAGCCGAGGTTACACTGTTCAGGGGTCTTCTCCACATAAATGCAGTCAGAAAAGCTGTTGCAGTGCATTAAATACGGTGGTAACAGCTTTTCCTTTAGATATTTTTTAGTTCTGATCATCTCCGGATCCACCCAGAACTTATCATTATCATTGGGATTGTTAGGAAGATTATTCGGACCTTCCACACGTTTGTTTGATCAAGGCTATTTGTGGCCGAGGAGTAAGACGTCTTCGGACCAGTAGTGACCTCTTCAGACGGTACTCCCCCTTTACTTCTGGGCTTCCTGCTTCAGATGGGCCGCCCCAACCACTTATTGCTCCTCGGAAATATAATAGTCCTTAACAGGGTGTCCCGGGCCCATTAAGTAGCTCTGGGTTTTTTCCCCCCACAACAATAATGTACATATAAATTTAATTGGGCAAAAGATTTTGTAACCAGAAAAAACGTGGTCAGTAAATTTACACTACATTCAGCCCACCAAAAAAAAAAAAAAAAGAGGAGATAAGAGAACCTGGACGTTGCTGTGCTATGAGAATGTAAAGTGATAAGGATGAGAAGAGGCAAAAGTCATCAGGTTATGAATAAAGTGAGGGGTAGGTGAGAGGGTATTTATGTAAAATGCATTTTATAACACTTTTCCCTCCCCATTTTCCTCCCAATTTGGGAGGATAAAAAAAGTGGGCCCGGGAGGGAAAACTTTCTCTCATATTTTTTATCTCTCCTATTTTCTTTCCTTAACCAAACAGTGAAAAATAGCATTTTTCACCCCCTTTTCCTCTCCCTATTTTCCATCCTCCCTATTTTCACCTCACCTAAAGCTTTGAAGGCCATGTGAGGTGAATAAAGAAAATTTGTTTCCAAACAAATAATTAAACTATCATATTTTTTTCTTTAAAGGCAACTCAAAGGCATTACTAGAGAACGAAAAAAAAAACCATTATAGCTGCCCTAGTAGCAATGTTGGAAACTATATGCAGAACAAAAGAAATTTCAATTTCGGACTTATCTCTTTTAGTTTGAAAATTCATCAAAACAGAATTGTTTTACGGTATGACAAAGTTTAGCTTCAAACTCAATATCTTTTTATTAGAGGTAAATTTTGACAAATCTATCATTAAATTACATTTTCTTCTTATATACTTAATGCTTGTAAAATTTCTAAAAAATTAAATATTAATGGTTATGTCATCAATAAATTGTTTAAATTACAAGTTTTTTTTTTTTTTTTTTTTGAGAAAAAGGTAAATGAGTTTTATTGATGAGAAAAATCAAATTGGAAAACATCTTCCAAATCACTAGGTAGTTCTTCTACCCATACATCAATGTCAGCAGATGAAATTGCTCTACGGGCGAGAGAGTGGGCAAGCTTGTTACCATCCCTCTTAACATGCTGAAAACAAGAAAATCTAAGACCTCTCCGTAAGCTCTTAATCTCCCCAACTACATGACCACATAAGGTTAAACATGCCTCCTGACTGTTGACTGCCTGAACAATACGAAGACTATCACCTTCAAACACCACCTGTGAAAGACATAACTCCTGGGCAAAAGCTACAGCCTGATTGCAAGCCAGAGCTTCAACCAACTCCACAGAGTGAGGGTTACGAATCTTCTAACTAAGGGCAGCAATGATTTGCCCTGCTGAATCCCTCACCACAACACCCAGACCAGCCATACCAAGACCCTCAAAGATGGCAGCATCAAAGTTAGCTTTGTACATACCTTCTTGTGGGGGCTGCCAATAGATAGGAGCAGCTCGTCTCACTGACTGAGTAGGCTTTTGAGTGACTTCAAAGAACTCCAGAACCATCTCTTTTGCCCGTCTACTAACCTCATGAAGAGGCCACGTCTGCTGCCTCTCTCTAATTCTGTTTCGTCTCTGCCACAAATTCCATGCAATTGTGGAGAACCAAGCCACCTTAAACACCGAACCCCTGTCAAGCACAGCCTCAAACAAGTCCATAAAGGTCCTGAACTTCCTTTGATACATATAGACAAAGCTAGCTTCAGACTTCCACACCGACTGAGCCTAATCACACAACCACAATGCATGCATCATGTTCTCCTCAGAATCATCACAGAGGGAGCAAGTTACATCCAATTGAATCTGCCGTTTCTTCATATTTTCCTTTGTGGGTAAGGAGTCCTTCATTGCCCTCCATGTGAAGTACCTAACTTTATTCGGAGCTCGAATCTTCCACACACCTTTCCAGACTTGATTCGTAGAGTCTGGATTTAAGGAAGCTAGTTCACCACTGGATGTTTCCATTGCCAACAATCGATAAGCACTACGAACAGAATAATTTCCATCTGGTGTGAGAGGCCATATAAAAGCATCATTCTGATTAGGAACACATACATGGATTCTTTTAATTTCTTCAACCTCCCAAGGAATAAAAATCCTATCTAGCAAACCCATATTCCAAACTCCAGTGTTAGGTACTAGAAGCACCTTGACCCAAACTACATCAGAATTCCCTCTTGGTGATAGTACTTTGTTGTGAGTAGTTAATGACAACCACCTATGCTCCCAAATTTTAATTGAAGCACCATTACCTACCCTCCAAATAGCCCCTTTTAGAATGACCTCCCTAGCTTGGAGAATACTTCTCCACGCATATGAGCAATTGGTCGGCACCCCAACATCAAAAATAGTTCCACCAGGGAAAAATTTCTCCTCAAAGACCTTGAATAGTAAAGAGTCTTTTTGCTGGACTAACCTCCAAACCTGCTTTGCCAGTAAGGCTTGATTAAACTGCTATAGATCCCAGAAACCCATGCCACCGATAGACTTTGAAGTACATAGAGTACTCCACTTCACCTAATGTATTTTCTTTTTATCCCCCTGCCCCCACCAGAATCTTCTGATCATTGCTTTAATATCCTTACAAAGCCCAATAGGAAGTTTGAACACACTCATAGAGTATGCCGGAATAGACTGGATGACAGCTTTAATCATGACTTCCTTCCCAGCTTGAGAGAGGAGTTTCTCCTTCCAGCCCTGCATACGAGACCAAATCCGCTCTTTTGTCTGAGTGAAACATGCCTTCTTATTTCTTCCCACAAAGGAAGGTAACCCCAAATACTTCTCGTAGTGTTGGATGGCCAGGACCCCAAGAGAGAATTTTATCGTCTCTTTGATATCTTCCTCAGTATTTCTACTAAAGAACAATGTAGTCTTATCCTTATTTACCATCTGCCCTGAGGCACTTTCATAAAATGCTAATAATTCCTGAATTTTTTCACATTCCTCAAGTGTTGACCTGCAAAATAGCAAGCAATCATTTGCAAAAAAAGAGGTGGGTTAACTTGGGTCCTCTTCTACAAATCGAAAACCCCTGAATGTCCCCAACTTCAGCAACTTGCCTTAAAATAGCATTAAGTCCCTCCGCACAGAACAGGAATAGATAGGGAGAGAGGGGGTCGCCTTGCCTGAGACCCCTTGATGGTTTAATCATACCTCTCGGCTCCCCATTTACTAAGATAGAATACGATACCGTTGTAATGCACTCCATAATAAGAGAAACCCAAGAGGCCTGAAAACCCATCCTTGCCGTGTATATCCTTTGACAGCTAACAGGGTCAGCACTAGAAGTTTCCTGCTGGACTCGGTCAAAATACACAATCTGATTCTTAACAGTCACTGGTTGCTGACTTGAAGTTTTAGTGAGCCCATGGTTTAGGACTGGGCCGTTGGTCAAAGGAAGGGCATCAATAAGTCTAGCACTTGGCCCATTTACACCCAAGGTACTCGGGCCCATTTCCACTTCAAACTTTGCCAGCTCAGAATCAATATCCGCCAACTGGTTTTGGAAAGTAACGTCATTCGTCCCCTTTTCTAAATTTGAAGCACCACTTACGGGATACGCATTACTCTTAATTGAAAGAGTATCGCCAACTGTCCCCTGAAAACATGCTCTTTCCAAAACAGGATTCTTAGAGTCAACTCCAACAATGGTCATAACTGTCACCGGATCAGCAGATGGTGCTGGAATGTTACCCAAATCCCCTCCAGTCACCTCTATAGCTTCGGTAACATCAACCTCACTACCATGATGCCCATTGCAAAGAAACTCCTCCTCAAAACCCGCCACTCTTACCACCATTTTGCGAGATGGATTCGGGGTCATTGCACGTAACTATGAGCCAAATTGCCTGTCATCATCCTTTAGTGTCCCATTGCTGCTTATCCACAGAGAACATTCCTTGTCACTATGAGTGAGTCTCCCGCACCAATAGCAGATGTTCAGGAGTCGTTCATACATAAAACGAACCCAACTTTCACTCCCATTTGCCAAAGATAACCGTCGTCCTCAGCATAGGGGTTGTGAGTTATTGACATTCACCCTAACTCGAAGGAAGTTGAAACCCCTTCTCTCCCCTTCACTGCTCGCACTTTCTTTCACCTCTCCCACTATTGAACAGATCTCCATTGCTGTATTATGAGACATACGTCCAATAGAAGGTCCATGAAGTTGAACCCAGAAACATGTTTTGCTAAAGTCCAGGGAGGTGATATCCTCATACCTTTCCGTTGGTTTGATGGCTACCAAATGCTTATCAAAAGACCAAGGTTCTCCCTCCATAACTCTTGCCACATCCGAGGAATCGTAAAATGAAAATAGCACTAGATGGTTACCCATATCTCTCACTTCAAAACCTTTTTTAGTCCTCCAGACCACTTTAAAAGTCTTAGCAATCGCCGCTAGACTAAGAACTCGCCTGGTAAAGAACTTCGTAGCCAAGAGGTATTCACCCACAACGGGTTCATCCTTCACAACATACTGACTTCCTTCTGACTCCGTGAGAGATAGCTTTTCCCATAAAGCTGACATAGCCTCCATAACTCCCCTCGAAAAAAGAAACCAAGAAACAAAACTATTCGAACTCAGACTGATCCCAACGTTAACAACCACACTACGAGAGGTGGAACTCTATTCTGCTGACTGCTAGGGTTTTGGGAGCATTTCCTAGGTTAGAGAAACTCATAAATTACAAGTTTTTGTAATTTAAAATTATACATAAAATATAAATTTGTAGATCATATAGTAAATAATATCCGATTGATACACAATATGTAGTAATGTTAATTTTTTTAAAGGAGATTGAAGTTTTAGGGTACAACTAATTTTGTAGTTAAACTTTGTCATTTACATTACGTAGAATGATTCTCCCCACAATCTAGCACTTAAGAGGACTAAGGACTCAAGCTTCATCTTACACGGCTTCTCACAGTTTCAACTTTGCTATCAATTTCTCTCGGCGATGGTGACACTACAAGAGTGATATATAAGATTTCCACAATCTAGATACCTCACACACTCACAAATACAAAGAGAGAGAGATTTCCTATGTCTGTTATAGCCACACCTCCAAGTTGAACAACACCGACAAATACTCCAAATGGCTGTTACAGCCTCTTGGAGTAACGTCTTATGCGTTTCTCTATGTTGATAGAGGGAGAGATACCCACAACGGGTCTCTTCTCCTTTCTAGTTAACTAGAGCTATGAGCCAAGCAAGCATTTAATGCGGGCTCCACTTCCACCTTAATTTCTATTTCCAGTGATGAAAAATTGTTTTAAAAACGCTTATGAAACAACATTTGTTTTTTAGAAACAAACATATAAGGAGATAGAAAGGTGTTCTAATATAAAAGGACCTTACAAACTTCACTAAAAAATCATGATAACTTTTAAGAGATGAAACAACCATTTTAATTTTAAAAAAGTAGGATTCTCTTTTTAATTTTTCAGGATAATAGTGAGTCATAGTGGCAATGTGGCACTTTTAACTAGTATCTAATTTTTAGGCCACACAATTTTTTATTTATTTTTTATTATTATAAACGCACCAACACATGACAAATTACTATTTACATTAGCGTGCGGACCAAATTGGATAGTCTTACAAACTTTAAGAATTTGATTTCTACTTTTAGAACTTGGAAGGATCAAATTGAAAAGGACAAGATTCTCAAAAAAAAAAAGAAAAAAGAAAAGGACAAAGTTTGGATATAGCTTCTACTAAAACAAATTAATAGGATTATATATTTTAAAAATCTAACCATTAGATTATATATTTTTTATGTTCTTCATACACATGTTAAATTTCGTGTTAATGAAATGTTATTTAATATTTGATCCATGAACGTATTTTTTAAGTATAATTTTAAACTATAAAAATTTGAAATTTAAACATTTGATTGACAAAATAGCTATTGATTTTTTATTTTTAGAAATTTTGCAAACATGAAGGATATAGAAAGAAAATGTAATACAATGATGAATTTGTTAAAATTCACGTCCAATTAAAAAAAAAAAAAAAAAGTGAGTGGAACTATAGCCATTAGCTTTGTCCAATTGAAAATGAATCAAAAGTAAAGTTTGCCCTTTTTTTTTTTACTTAAGTGCTGTCTCATTTCACATATAAGTGGCTCATTGGTTGTTAGAGTAGTTTTCTCTTGGCAAAACTCTATTATCTAAGTTTCAAAAATTTTAAGATTCTACCCCAACATTTACTACCAAAAGTTTAAAGAAATATAAAATAAAATTTAGAGTAGACTATATCACTCTCCCTTGACAGTTAACATTCATTAAAATGACACTCTCCATTAAGGTTTGTATAAATCCAACAGTTAAGTCCACACTTCTCGACCATTTAATTTCTAATAGATTGAAGAAGTCTAGATGATAATAAGGTCAAATTAAAATCAAATGTAATTGTATTGGATTACATTTTTTTTTTCTTTTTTTCTTTTTTTGAGAAGAGTATTGGGTTACATTAAAGTTTCGAATGTATCTCGAAGTTAATTCTTTGGCAGTCCACGGTTAATCAAAGCTATTTTTGTTTGTGCAAGTTTATAAATCAAATCCCCCTAAAAAAAAGTTTATAAATCAAATCCATTGATATCAACCAAACAGAACAAAGAAAATCAAACCCTTATTCAATCCGTCCTCACTCCTAACTGAAATTGTGAAATCTTTGATTTCCCCCAAAAAAAAAAAATCGAGAAACCAGAAGAAGAAGAAGAAAAGAACAAGCCTGTGGCTCACACTAACAACGACCACCAATACTGAGAGAAGAAAATTAGAGGAAAAACCAAGCTTGTTGCAATTCTGGACCCTGAAACGCTGAAAATATATGGGCTAGGTGAGATCGAACCCAATTGATGAGCACCCCAATATTAGGCCAGGCTGAGCCCAATTTCTAATAGTAGAAGTGGGATTGCTACTTATTTTTTAAAATAAGCTTCTGATTAATAATATACTCACTGCACAAAAGTATTATTGGAGATAGAGAAGTACTCATATAATTAATTGTTATTATTTAATTTTTTATGAACTAAAAAAATTCAAAGGAATTAGAGTAATAAATCAAATTATGAAATAAGAAATTTTTTTTTGACACCCTAGTTAATTATGCAGCATATTAAATTGGCTATGCCAATTAACCAATTATATAATAAACAATATTATATGTTAAATATCACAAAATAGCATGTCATCATATTATAAAGCAATAAGCATAAATAATAAAAACAAAATGGGGTAAAGAAGTGGAAAATTGATGGAGACCACTTTAAAGGAAAAACCACTACTGGGACACTCTTACCCCAATGAAGAAATTTACTAATAAATGGTAAGTTTACAGTATGATTCAAACCCTTAAATCCAGTCTTTATTCTGTAGATAACTTATTGAAAACCCTTTGAACTCCTTCAGAGACAGACCTAGCCTTGGGCTGGGCAAATTTTGAAAAAAAAAAATTTCTTAGTATGTGTGTACACAAAGAAAATTTTCAATTTGCCCCAAAATATGCAATCTTGGCCCCTTCCCTCCAAAAAAATTATAAATTGGCCCATGAAATCCAAAAGTATATGTTCTATTCTATCCCTTTTGCCCAGTTGCCTAAAGAATAATTAAAATAACCTCTGGATAATAACAAAAAATAATAATAAATAAAGCACAAATCTGGTCCAAAGAAACCCAATTGCTCAAAAAAATATATGAATTACCTGCAGACAAAGAAACCCAATTGCCCCAAAAATAACATGAATTACCTATAGACAAACTAGTATTGACAACAAAAGTAAAGCACAAATTTGGCATTATCAAATGTATGATTTTCAGTTCACATGGTGTGAACTATGAAGTGCTTAATGCTTTTTTTTTTTTTTTAATAAGTTACTTTTTAAAAAGATTTTAGTTGTGTTTGCTGTAATAATAATGTTTATTTTTTTATTAAAAAAATTATATAATGAGTTTGTTGTAATAAATTGTTTGGTAATGTTACTTTTTAAGAAACAAGAGAAATTCGTCAATCTTATGTCAAAATATTATTTAAATGGTTAGGTAGATGGAGGATAAATTCCTTATAATTAATTATTGTTGCCTTTTTTTTAAGATCATGGAAAAATAATGCCCAATTTTGATTTTTTTTTATTAAGAAAAATTCAAAATAATTTAGAAGCTCATATTGAAAATGCAATATTGTCAACATCTAGTTTGATGTCCCAATTTCTAAAATCCATCAAATAAATTTTTGAAAAATCAACATATATAAAATTGGTAATAGTTCATTATAGAATAATCTAGAATTACCACGAATATATTATGATGTTAATTAACACAATGCAATTGAACAAGCTTATGTTAAGTTTGGTCTATACCAATTTTTTTTTTTTTTATATACTTTGGCCACCCTCATTTCCGAATCCTAATTCCGTCCTTGAACTCGTTACTCATGAACTTCTCACAAACCCCCACACATGACTCACACCTTTTGATTGACTCTAAGAATCTCCTTGAATATTTGAACTTCACAATAACAATATTGGGATTAAGGATCTTTGGTTTCAAGCTGTTGAACCAATAAGTTCTTGGTGATTTGTAATGAACCCTTTTGTATCCTCCCTAATCATTTGTAATTTATCATATTTCATTTCTTTACTATTTATACTTTATTGGGGGATTACAATTTGACTCTCTACAACTACTTTAAAAACAGACATGCGTGATGTAATGTCGAATGCCATAAAAAATTTGAGTGTGTCTTTCTCATCACCAATTGGTTTTGAGGTGGAATGACACAGTTCACGGTCCGACAAATGGTATCAGAGCTAAGGTCATAGGTTTGAGTCACGAGAGTATCATTGTGAGGGAGGGACTGTTGGGAGACCACAATTTAACTCCCTACAATCACTCTAAAAACAGGCTCGCGTGACGTGATGTCAAATATCATAAAATATTTGAGTATATCTTCCTCATCACTAATTGATTTTGAGGTGGAATGACACAGCTCATAATCCAACATACTTCTTTCTTCATGAAAAAAAGAAAAAAGAAGATTACACCAACATCAAAAAATTTAGACCAACCTTCTTTTAGGTTTCTTGAAATGCTACTTCCTCAAATGTCTCAGACATGACTTTCCCTTGAGGTTTATATGTGTGTGTATATATATATATATATATATAAAATAAGTTTTTTTGTTTTTTTTTTCATACTGCAACTTTCAAATATAATTTTCTATTTAAATAAATAAATATTTTTTTTATTACTTATTTATACAAATATGAGGAAAAGTGTCGTTTCATCCATAGTTTGGATAAGAAATTTTTATTATTTTATTAAAATAGATAATTCTATTACATAATGTGTTCTGTGAGAGAGCAATAGCTTGAATTTATATAAACTTCAAGGGTAATTATTTCATGAAACATTTAAGGAGGAGATAATTATTTTGTGAAACCTTAAAAAATGTAAATATAATTTACCTATATATATATGTACAATATTTAGATGTTTCTTAAGTTACCCTCTTAAAATTTTGCCATGTGAATTTTTTCTTATAGGATGGAAGTGTATTTTTTAGTTAAGTAGTCACATGATTGAATTCTAAGAGAAAAATCTAATGAACAACACCTAAATATATATATATATATATATATATATATATATTTATTTATTGCCGAGTATATATATAATTCAATCTTTCGCCTCCATAAAAATTGTAATTTGTAAGTATCTAGTAATATGTATGATGGGATGCCTCAGGACCTTAAAAAAGAGTAGGGAAAAGGAACAATTCCACATTTTAAAATCTCGCTAGTAGTAAAATAAGTGATTTTGAGGCAGCCACGTGAAGAATGGAGATTCTGAAAGAGAGAAATCTGGAAGAGGCAAATCCCTTATCCAAGTAACAATACCACGTGTACACTCCTTGTTGGAGAATCAGATACTGGGCTAATCTGAAAGTCGGGCCACCTCGTATAACAACCAGAAAACCAGTGCCACTGTGTCCACAAGTAGATGCTTTGATTGGACCATATTTTCTGCCATTAGTTTAAGGGGCAATCCACTATCCTCACACCAGATTTCATTCTTTAGATAATCAATCATATAGTACTCTAATCTACCTACTACTACTACTTTGATTACAAAACAGAGGGAGAGAGAAGAAGAAGAAGAAGAAAATGGCAACACAAGCACTTGTATCATCATCCTCTCTGACCTCTTCAGTGGAGGCAGCTAGGAAGGTACTTGGAGCAAGATCTTCAATTGGGTCCTCAAGAAAAGCTTCCTTTTCAGTAAGGGCAGCAACCACTCCACCTGTTAAGGTTTGTTTATTCTTCTTCTTCTTCTTCTTCTTCTTCTTCTTATATTATTATTCACTTAAGTGTAATAGATTGTGTACATTTGTGTCCAAACCAGTTTACTTACTACTAAACATTATTCCCTATTTATGTGCTCGATTGATTTGATATCAGCAAGGAGCAGATCGACCCTTGTGGTTTGCATCCAAGCAGAGTCTTACTTACTTGGACGGCAGGTAACTCTTACTCATGCATGCAATTTTCTACATTTCTTTAAGGAGCTTGAACACTTCAAAATTCCTTTTTTTTTTTTTTTTTTTTCAATGCATGCGCATAGTTGTCAGTATCGTATCGTGTGTAAAAAATTTCGTATCATATCGGTGTATCGTAAGTGCTCATAAATCGTACGATACAGTGTGCGTATCATATGAATCCTAAAATAGTACGTATCGTACAATACATAGACAAATGCTTTAAAATCTTAGCATTAACAAAAAATCTTATATTTAGCCCCCGTTTGGGGCCCATAGACAAATGCTTTAACAATTATTAAAATAAAAAGAAGAAGAAGAGATAGTAAATGTTAATGAAAATGAAGTAAATTTTAATGAAGAAATAAGTTTGCAAAATGATAAACATGATGCCATAGATGGGGTTTATTAGGCAATATGGTGAAGATAAATTATTATTTTTGGATCATTTGTAATATATTATCATTTTTGAATTTAAGCCATTTGAATATGTATTTATAAGTACATACTAGTTTGATTTATTTAGTTAGCTTGTTAGATATTATTACATAAGTGATAAATAAATTAGTCATTAATTGCATATATTTTAAATTTATAATGAATATACCATTTATATATGTATATTTATAATTTTTTATAAATTTTATTAAGTGTTTATGTATGATACACGATACGAAAAAATAAAAAATCGATTCATGAAACGATTCACGTTTTGATCAAAACTATGTGCATGAGTATTCTCATTATGTTGGAAGTGAGAAAAAAAAAAAAAAAAACTTTTATTTTAAAAAATTCCTATAATTTCAGATATGTTTTTAAAGATTTTGATGGTATTTTTATTTATTTTGAAGACTTATAAGAAAATATGACATATGTCCATGCTTCATGCTTTATTTTCTTATGGATGTTTAATGCACCTGCCTTGGGCTTCATTTTGATTAACTTCTTTGAAAAATATACAGCCTCCCTGGTGACTATGGATTCGACCCTCTAGGCCTCTCGGACCCAGAGGGTACAGGCGGGTTCATTGAGCCCAGATGGTTAGCCTATGGTGAGGTAATCAATGGACGTTATGCCATGTTGGGTGCAGTGGGTGCCATAGCACCCGAGATTTTGGGGAAGCTTGGCCTCATTCCTCAGGAAACAGCCCTGCCTTGGTTCAAAACTGGAGTCATCCCACCGGCCGGGACATACGACTACTGGGCAGACCCTTACACACTTTTTGTATTTGAGTTGGCACTGATGGGATTTGCAGAGCACAGGAGGTTCCAAGACTGGTACAATCCAGGGTCTATGAGCAAACAGTACTTCTTGGGGTTAGAGAAGTATTTGGGAGGGACTGATAACCCAGCCTACCCTGGCGGACCCTTGTTTAACCCACTTGGCTTTGGAAAGGATGAGAAGTCATTGAATGACTTGAAGCTCAAGGAGATCAAGAATGGAAGGTTGGCCATGTTGGCTATCTTGGGTTACTTTGTACAAGCTCTTGTTACAGGTGTTGGACCTTACCAAAACCTCTTGGATCATCTGGCTGACCCTGTCAACAACAATATCTTGACTAGCCTCAAGTTCCATTAAGGGGATTATATATATTATATTTACTCCTCTTGTTGTTTGGAACAACCCACCCGACCACTTCTCTCTCTCTCTTTCTGCTGTAACATGATGTCTACCTATCTTGTGATCCTTGTTTAGTTCTGTAAGAAATGAGATGTTAAGGACTGAAAATAGACCTGTTAATTAATGCCTCCAGTATGTAATCAATCTTAATATGTAGCTAATCAGAGTATTTATCTTTCTCAAGTACTCGTTAGCATTTTCATCAGGCATAGATCCATGATTTTTTTCCTTCAATGAAATCAAGCAATCCAAACATTAGAGAGAGGTTTACCCAAAACAGTAATACACAGACAAACAAAATTTTAGTTCAAGTAACACCTGGACCCTAACCCAAACACAAACATGACGAAGTCCACTATAACTATGCGGGTACATGCGTGTGAATGTTTGGATTAACCTATTTTCATCTTAAAACAAAATGTACAATTTTTTAGAACATTATCCTTGTCAAGGTATAATTATACTTTTGCACAATTAAACAGAATAAGCTGATGAAAATAAGGCCATCCAAACCTGTCTTAGAACCATACATGGATGCTGAAGACCACAAGTAATGGGTTCTCAGACTCATAACAACTAATAAGATATTCTCCAATCCACACCTTACTAAATCAAAATTTAAGGAATGGACCCTACCTACAGCAATGGAGTTCTAAATTGAGTAAATTCTAATCTCCTACAATGGGGTTCTCCATGAATGCTTATCGTAACCAATTCCACTAATATACAAATTAAAGAGCAACTACTCTGATTTTACAAATTAAAAACAGTCATCAGCATGAGTAAAATCAAATGACCAATCAACCTTTCTATTCAATTATAAAATGAAAGAGAATAAGGATAGAAAGTTCAAACAATTACAACTTCCTAGAACAATTTGATTAAACTGAAACAGATAGTGCAAATGAACCTCAATATTAGTAATTGTGGAAAAGCATAAAAAAAAAAGGACAACAAAGAGAGAAAAGGGGGAATTACAACTTTGCTGTTCTCTAAACTCAAGATGCATAGAAAATATAACAGGCTTTGATAGCATCATTAAACCATCTGAGAGCCTCTTAATATGAGCTGTAAACAGTCAGCCTCAGACAAGTAAATGCCAAAAAGATTATCCGAGAAAATTATTTTCCTCTTCCTACATACCAGAGCCTTCTCCAACTGATTGATGAAGAATACCAGCTATCACTTTTTAATCAATCTTTACGGACGAGAATAGGTAATGAACAAAGTAGAAAGACATAAGGAAGCCAATGGTGCCAGTTGCCAACATGATCGCAAATGCCATGATCAGTGAATAGCCGAGATATAGAATGGCTGACACAGGCCCACTCAAACTTTTCAGGTCAAAAACCAAGTAATTGATTGAGTACAGGAACACGTAAAGGGCAACTGAACCTGAAGCAAAGAAAGCTTTCCACCACCACTGCCAATCCTCCACACATAGATGCATGTAGGTGAGGACCACTGACACTTCAGCACAAACAATAACTAGCAACAAAAGAACAATCAGCAGGAACCCAAACACATAATAAAACCTGCCAAGCCAGATGCTAGTAAGAATAAAGAATAGCTCAATAAAGAGGGTTCCAAATGGCAGGGTCCCGGCACCAAGAACAAGAAGCCATGATGGATATTTGCGTGCAGGAATTTCCCTAGGGATCTGGTTGGTTCGCACAGGGTACTGAATTGCCTCAGCTCGTGTCCCCAATAATCCTCCCAGGAGAGTAAGTGGCACTGAAACGCAGAACCACAGGAACAGCAGTAAAAAGTACAAGGAAATGGGAATGGCACCAGTACTCTTGCTGCCCCACAGAATGAAATTCAATGCCGTGAGGATAGCAAAGACAATTCCAGAAAAGAAGCACGCCACCGACCAGGAAACAGACTTCCAACCTTCTGAAGTTCCCTTTAAGGTTCTCCAGAGGCGTACGCCAACATAACCAGCAGCAATTCCAAGGAAAAGATACAGTACAATCATTCCAGTAAGTAACATTCCCCGTGAAGCCGGTGACAAGAAACCAAAAGCTGCAAAAACAATAGTGACAATTGCCATCCCTAAAATCTGAACCCCATCACCGACCATCACGCAAAGTAGCTTGGGGCAATTTGGTTCTCTGAAGACATCACCCACAACAAGCTTCCACCCAGAAAGCTCCTCATTCATCTGAGCTTGAGATTCTTTGTCCAATTCCTCATACCTTGTTAGATCCCTTCTCACCGTCCTCAAGAATATAACAAAAACTATACCAGCCAGGAAAAAGATAACCATTACCGAATTCAAGATAGAGAACCAGTGGACTCGGGCACCCTCCATCTTCAAATAAGCATCCCACCTCGATGGCCATCTTATATCGCTTTTCACAAATTCAACGTCATAGGTGAATGACACCCTCTCTTGCTCCCGTATTATCTGAGACTTCTCAAGCTCAGAAGGGCAGGTCACAGGAGGAATATTGTCATAAATTTTATGTTTTGACATGACTTCGGGATCATGCTTCACACTGCAAGGGACAACCTCAAAACCAACAATTTCAAACCCGGACGCCTTTTTCTTATCCGCGTCAGTCGAAATCACCCCCATACCTTCTTCCCCAGTCCCAACGATCTCCACACCACTCCCTTCATACTCGTGAACCAAAACCTTGAACTTGAGATGATTAATGATGTAATCTTCATTATTATTTTGAGTGAACCCGACAGGGTACCCGGTCCACTGAATGCTCACATCATTTTGCCTAGAGTACCTCATGGCAGGCAAGTTATCAAGGATCATATTCACTTGATACAAATCACGGGTTCTCTGTTTCAAGAGCTTAACCTCGTTCTCATTCAACGCGTGGGTAGTACACAAGTAAACTGTTTCATTAACATTCATTTGGAAACGGTACGGGGAGTTATCAATCTGATCTCCCATGAGGAGCTCGCCGAGATTCTCAGCACTTTTCTTGATACCCTCAGGGGGTTTGCAGTAAGGGAGACTATAGTAGCTGAAAGGAAGCTCGGTTTCGATGGAAGTCAAGGAATTGACTTTGGCAAATATGGAGTCCCGAGTCGAATATGTGTGCATATAGCTTCCGGGAAGGTAAAACGCATTGCAAGTAGTATGTGCAGAGAGAATAAACAAGAACAGGAAAACCCATTTCGAGAATGGCTTTGATAAAGCCATTGCGAAACTGAAAAGACCCAGATCTTAGAAACAGTGATGGTGGATCTGTGTGTGAGTTACAGCTACAAGGCTACACAAAGAAGAAAGCAAAAAAAAAAAAACAAGAAGAATTACAGATCCGTATACATAATCATTGCTGATAACATGTAAAAGAATTCATTTTTAGAAATAGATCGTAACAAATACAGAAAACAACGCAAAGATAAGGGATTCGGTTATTAAAAATGGAAAAAGAACGAGAGAAATGGCACAGATCTGTGAAAATTTGTACAGGAAAATGAAATGGGAAAAGGAGGAGAAGAAGAGAGAAACGAACCTGTGGAGCGAGATCGGATCAAAGCACAGATCTGATTTTGTTGTTGATCTGAGGATCTTTCTTTCTCTGTCTCTCTCTCTGAGTGGAGAAAAATCAGGGGTGAGCGATAAAAGAAAGGCAAGATTTGGTAGGGGAACCCTATGCTATATGCTATATGCTATATGCTATGCTATGAGAATGAGATAACTGGAACCTTCCTTCAATAAGAAACACGCCACTGATAAAAGTGATGGATGGTTACTACCACGATTATCATATAGATGTGGGTGAGGCGTTATTGTTAAACTTTTTTTTTTTTTTTTAATCAAATTGAAAGGGAAATAAATTTGCATAATAAGTATGTAATAAATGATGTTTTATATTTTACCTTAATTAACACTTTTTTTGATTTAATTAATTAGGTGAACACGTTACAAGTATAGAGTAGAGTAAGAAAAATAAGACAGAAAATTTGAACTCAATTAATTAAGGGCTTCTTTTTAATAATTAAAAAAAAAAAAAGTTAAATGCTATCAACTAATGAATGATTTCTTATCTCCCCCCCCCCAACAAAAAAAAAAAAAACTTGGTTTTTTTTAAATGATGTACATGGTTGCTAATAATTAGTATTTATTTTTTATTTTTTGAGAAACAAACTCTCACACAAGAAAGAGAGAAAAATGTTCTAATACAAAGGCATATCACAACTCTTAAATCTTATATATTCAAATCTTTTATATATATATAGAAAGGATAATCGCATATATTATTTTCTACCTTTTTTTTTAATAAGGGTAAAATTTATTAAAAATATATTTAGGATGACAAAAGGAATCTGTCCATCAACTGCCTTAGTCCCAGTAAAGGCCTATGAAGGGAGGGTGGAGCTTGGTTGCGGTCTACAAGTAAGTACAGAAGGAGTTCTGGCAAGTAAAATTGTGCATCGGCCCATTTAGCGATATGGGCTTAAAAAGAAAGAAAACTTAGAAAGTAAATTTGTATAAGAGGGCTTTGTATGTTTGTGGTGATTTAGTGGAGTTCTCATTCTAATCGGTAAGTGAAATAGGTAAAAACATAATCTGAATTATGACTTATCAACTATCTCAATTCATAGGTTTTTTAAAGGGTCAATCACAATATTAGCACCCCCTTCAATTGACAAACTTAAGACCTTGGTTACACCAGAATAAAGTGGTAGTAAATGAGGCCATTATTTCAAATGAATTTTCCAACAATTTTAGAAGATATTTAAAGATTAATAGGTATTTTGTTCAAGAAGTCAAATAGCATTTAATTGAGGTTTTTTTTAGGGAATATTTAACTTTTATGTTTTAGTTCTCCTAGGCATACAAGTAATTTATTTTATTCATAGTTCCTATGAGTGAGTCAAGGTCTTAAAAATGTAATGTTTTTAATTGCTAATTTCGTTCTCCTATGTTCTAAGCATTATATAAGTCATTTGGCTGAATTGAATAAAAGCATATTATAATGTATTTTCATATTAAAAAGCTTTGTGCTTCAGAAGATGGATTTCTTCTTTTAAACTCTTATCCCTTTAACGGATTCCTTAGGTAGTGAGTTCTAGTTCGGTATTGAAAAGCTCGAATTTGTGCTAAAACACAAGAGCTTGTTTAGACACCCAATTTTAAATTACGGCTTAATTGCTTTTACTCTAACTTATCTAAGTGCGGAACAAGAATAAATGAAGCGCAATAAACTGGAACTACTCTTGTGCATAAACATGAACAATAAATAATAAAAGTAAAGTACAAGAGTAACAAAAGAGAGATGCACATACAAGATAACACCAAGATGTGTTATCGAAGAGGAAACTGAAAAACTTAGCGAACAACCTCTCTGCGACCCTCCAAGTCGAAATTGATCCACTAATGAATAAGTTGGAGTACACAAATAACAAAAGACTTTTCAAGCCTAGTCTATCCAATGTACTTGAGCCCTCCAAGCTCCTGTTACCAACGGATTTCTCGGAGTCTTGTCTTCACTAACTTTCCGGATCCCGCAATACTGCCCGATTGCATCCGCCAAGTCTCACCAGTTTCTTTTGGCAAATCCCCAAAGTTTCCCAAGCTCTAAAACACTTTCTACACTTTAAATATGTGTGGATTGTGTTTGAGTACAAATCTCCTCTCAAGGTATGACAATGAGAGAGGGAAGGAGAAGAGGTTACAATGATTTCTCACTAAGGATGAGTAACTCTTTCTCTAAAAATGTGGGTGTATTATGTTGTAGAAACCTCTCTAGGGTTTTTTTTTTTTTTTTGAATGACCTATTTTACTTTTGTGGGTAATGAGGGTATATATAGTATGGGTGAAAGGTAAGAAAGTCACACTTAAAATCCTCCAAGTAGAGAGTTTCACGGGTACCTCTCAAGATGGCCTGTCTCGCGAAGTACTCACGAAATGCAATCCGGCACTTGACTCTTCAGCTTCCAACATATGCTTCTCATGTGCCCTTTTCGTGGAAACCTTTCTCATGAACTTCTTGTGAGCTAGTAGCAAAAATGCACTGATCTTCATTTCATGCTCGATTCTTTACCAACTTAATACTAAACCTAATACAATAAAATCCCACAAAATACAAGGAAAAAATTTAATGCACTTACAACAATTTTTGTCATGGAATAAAACTAACATAAAATATAGTTGTAAATCACAACTTTATAGGTATCTCTTTGGGCAATGTTTTTGTATCCCATATAGTGATGAGTCATTTATCCCTTTTATTTATTAAGTGTTTTGTTCAAACCATTGTACCATATTACATTCCAGCCATCCTTTACTCCCTTATCGGATCAATTTGGTTTTTCCCTTACAAATTTGGTATCACTTGGTATCAGAGTAAGTTTTTCCTGTTGGATTTGTTGCTATTCTCAATCTGTTCCAAATCTATCTCTTCATTGTATTTGTCAATTTTGTATTTTGTCGTGAGGAATTTGTGCTCATGCCATATATTTTTGGAAAGGCCTATCTCTCTAGTTTCTAACCAAAAAAAAAAAAAGTAGATCATGATTTCGAGTTTTCTAGAGTGAGATATTCACAATTAACTGAACAATTGTCAATTTCTCAGAAAATGACAAATTTGCTTATTCTTGTTCAAGATGGCTCCAAGAAGTGTACAATCTAAGCTGGTTGAGATGAGACAACTTTGTGAAGCTCTTCATCAAAGGATGAATAAACTTGATAGTCAAATTCCAGCCTCTCTAATTCATATTTGTAGGAGAAAGCATGTGATTCCTTGCAAAGAAGTTGATCCTTCAATTTCTATTGCAAAATCTACTATTGAGGGTCAATGGCCTTTGGATTGTTTTGTTCAATTGTATTTGAAGATGGTGAGGATTGCTCAAGAGACAATGTTGTAGTGGATGGTATTCTTCACCAATCTTTGATGAGTACCATGATGAAGAACCAAAAGATGATTTGAATGAAGAATATCAAGATGGTAATTTGTGGTGCTAAAAGTTTTGATATCCAACCAATGATGACTACCCAAGGAAATGAGATAGCTTATTTTAAAGTTGTGGAAAATTACGAGGAACAAGCAACTCATGTTCCAAATGATGATCAAAGCTTGATTGAAAGATTCAATTGCTTATCTCTTGATGATAATGATGATGATACTTTTTTTTGTCCTAATACAAAAGGTCGTTGATTTTACGAAACATAATTGTTCAAAGGTAAGATTCATTGCTTTAGCCATAGAACAGAAGGGTATCAAGATATTATCTCTTGAAGAGAAATATCCACATGATGATTTTCTTGGGGTTGACAAGTATTTATTTCCTAATTATAAATTCGATATTGATCTTATTCCATCAATTGAGATTAAGGCTCCATGTCTTGAAGTAATTCAAGGGGGTTCAATGCTTACAAAGATAAGACCTCAAAAACTGTGTAAAGATAGAAATCAAGGATTAGTAGATCAATATACTGATTTGTTCTTCACCTTTGTTACATGTGATGTATGGAAAAACAAATCACAAATCAGAATTTGTTCAGTTAGGTTTATCATGAGCGAGAAAATATTGGCTAGCAGCATATCACCACATGTATTGTTGAAAATAAAGGCATGAAAAGGAATGATTGGACAACCAATTGATCAAGGCAAGGATCTGAACTTAAACTTAAGGACTAGTTTTCTCAAGAAAGGGAGTGACACCATAATAAAGTGGCAAAAAATAAGGCTATTATTTTAAATGATTTTTCCAACAATATTAGAAGATATTTAAAGATTAATTGGTATTTTGTCCAAGAAGTAAAATAACATTTAATTAGGGTTTTTCTAGGAAATATACTTTTATGTTCTAGTACTTCTAGGCAAACAAGTCATTTATTTTGTTTGTAGTTCCTATAAGTCAAGGTCTTAAAAATGTAATGTTTTTAATTGCTAACTTCGCTCTCCCATGCTTAGAGGGTTGTTATAAGCATTATATAAGTCATTGGTTGAATTGAATAAAAGCATATTATAGAGTGTATTTTCAGATTAAAAAGCTTTTTGCTTAAGAAGATGGATTTCTTCTTTTAAACTCTTGTCCCTTTAGTGGATTATTTGGGTGGCGAGTTCTAGTTCTATATCTTTTTGGGTGGTGTTTCTATATCCCATAGAGTGGTGAGTCATTTATCCTTTTTATTTAGTAAGGGTTTTTTTTAAAATCATCATACCATATTACATTCCGGCCATCCTTCACTCCCTTATAGGATCAATTTGGTTTTTCCCTTACAAATCTGGTATCACTTGGTTTGCAGTTGTTGTAATTGCAAGAAGTGCAGCCTTAATTGCTATTCAAACCAATGAGTGAGTGGTGTCTATTACAGTTGTAGATACCCATTTTCACAACACATTTTTTACAAACCTAACTAGACCAAGCTCAACCTCCTTGTGGACCTAATTGATGTATTATATTATACTTTATTCTTTTAAGCATGACCTAAGCCCATGTAATATAAAGGGAATTTAAGGAAGTGTGTTTTGGAGAACTGAGTAAACCTTTTTTAGGCTTTTTGCATGAGTCCATATCATGTGTGTTGCAAAGTGGGCTAGGGACACTTGTAACACCTAGAGCTCAGGGAAATGGTCTGATACTTGAAATTTTCACATAGTTGAAGGTTTATTGTATGTGGCTAAACATTCTGACCAACTCATTTTAGCCCCTAGAACTTGGCTAAGAATGGCTTCCCAATGAGTTTAAATGACTGGGGAAGAATACCCAATTAGATAGTCAAATAAATTCCTCAATTGTGCTTAAAACAAGCCAATCTCTTATCCAAACAAAAGCAAATTGAACCAAACCATCATTTTAGCATTTTGGTGATCCAAAACTTTAGCCATTAGCCAAAAATTAGTCCTTAAGGATGACCCAAGCATGATTTTAAACCCCCAAATTAGATCAAACACAACCAATTCACGTTTTACCCTTAGACCTAAAACTTCATAACAAAAGCTCATACAACCATCAAGAAGTTACACAATTCTGATGCCCAGGGGTGAAAATAGTGGTACTAAGGAGTCTTCTCTCTTGCCCTCACCACCTCTTTCAAATTCCTCTTCCTCTGTATGTGTAAAACAGTTCTAGATTTAATGAACTATGCATATTTTCCATCTCTTTGTTGTTTTGCACTTTGATTTCATTCTTGTGATGCACCACTAGCTTCTTTCATTGAATATTGAAATTTTGGGCTTGAATCTCTCCAGGTAATCACACTTTAAAGAATCCAATAAGAGTTTTGGGCTTGTCCTAGCATTTTCAGCCCTTGAAACAAAACGTCCCCAACAACAATTTTGATGGATAAGATTGTACTGTGTGAGTCTCTACAAACTAAAGAGAAGAATGGTAAAATCAAAGTTAAATTTCATCTATCCTGAATGTGATCGTCAACCAAAGGTTAACTCTTTAGGGGTTTTAGATTCTCATGCTTCAATGTGGAAATAAAAGGCTTTTTTATTTGTGTAGCAGGTAGGAAGGGGGAAGTGGAGGTATTTTTGAAGATAAGCTTGACTTTGTGCCACTATATGCAATCACAAATGGTTTTAGCTAAGAGAAGAAATGATGTTCCCTCTATTCTATCAAGACCAAGATTTATTGTTGGTTCACAGAAGCATCTGATCCAATCTAGTGCTAATTTCCTAGTTATCGATTCGAGATTGATTGATCATTTTGTGTATCTTCATATAATTGTTTCAATTGGATGTTCAATGAAGATATACACCATTGTTTCATAGCGTCGGTAGTATGAGGGTCGGGTCTTTTATACGTTCATCTTATAATGAATTTATTTGTAGGGGAATGATTTCCACACAATTTTATAGAGTATTAACTTGGGTTTTTCATTGACTTCGACTCCATAGTTTCTTCCATTTGTTGGATTCTTGGTCCACACTCTTGAATCACTCAAGAACATTAATTAAGTAATTAATTAACTAGCCTTTTCACATGTGCTATGTGCCTTTCCAAGGCCTTTACGAAAAATGTATTGATGGTCATTTCAAACAAATTTTCTACAAGGGTAATTCCAACCAAGCCTGACCTTCTTATGGGTCCAATTTATGTATTACATTATATTTTGTTTTGTTTTTTTTAAGCATGACCCAAGCTCATATGACATAATGGGAATTTGAGGGAGTATGGTTTGGAGGGTATGGGTGGACTCTATTGGAACTTTTGCATGAGCCAAGGATATGTGTGCTATTAAGTGGGTTGGGGATACTAACAACACTTAAAGCTAATGGAAAGGGTCTAGTATTCGAAATTTTCATCCAAAAGTGGCCTCTAGCTCTTGTTGTTTGTGGCTAAACTTTTTGGCCAAACCAGTTTTAGCCTCTAAAGCATGTTTGGCCCCTTAGCTAACCTTGGCTACATGCTACCACTAAGAGGAGCTTCCCAAGGGGCTAAATCAGATGAGAATATGCAACCAATCATACTTGGTCAAAATATTTCCTTAATTATACAAAAAGCAAGCCAACCCTTTTACACCAAACAAAGTAAATTTGACCACTACCATTAGTTTAACATCATGGGGGGTCATAGCCTCAACTATTATGCTTAGACCAGTCCTTAAGAGCATCCTAAGCTTGGTTTAAAAGCCCTCGATTAGATCAAACACAAAACTAAACCACATTTTGGTCAAAAACCATAACCTCAGAGTAACAACCCATTCAACCATCAAAGAGTTATATAATTCTGAGGTTTGGAGGTGAAAACAGTGGTACCAATGAGTCTTTTCTCTCTCTTCCTCATCACCTTTCTCAAATTCCTCTTCCTACTATCTGTAGAAAAAAGCTTTAGCCTTGATGTTCTAAGCATTTTTGTTAGTGTAATTTCAATTTTTTTTTCCTCTCTTTTTAAAGCACCATTAGCCTTTGTTCATCACACATTTCGAATTGTGGACTTGACTCTTCAAAAACAATCATATTTAAAGAACCCTAGTGGAGATTTGGGCTTGTTTTACATTTTGGCCTTTTGCCCTAAACTTTGCATGAATTTCACTTTTTGTCCCTAAACTTTAAAATTTTTGTTTTTCGTTCTAAAATTTTTAAAGATATATTCTTTTCAATAGTTATGGACAAAAAGGAATTTTTTAAAATAGTCTAGGGATGAAAAAAAAAAGTTTTCAAATAGAGAAATG
Source organism: Quercus cerris (assembly GCA_963669245.1). Taxonomy (NCBI): domain Eukaryota; kingdom Viridiplantae; phylum Streptophyta; class Magnoliopsida; order Fagales; family Fagaceae; genus Quercus; species Quercus cerris. The sequence continues at coordinate 24,666,416 of OY770007.1, read as the reverse complement.
ATAAGTGACATTTTCAATAGTTTAGAAATGAAAAATGAACATTTTAAAGTTTAGAAGCAAGATACGAAATTCATGCAAAGTTTAGAGACAAAAATAATATTTTAGCAACACAAGATAAAAAAGAGAGAAAGAAACGACATATTAGAACAAAACAAACATGAAAGAGTAGAGAACCCAAAAACTTAAACTTAATCCCAATTAATAAAGACTGAAAGATTAGTTTTCAATTTATTGTCAAAAATATGATGATATGAATAGTGATGAACACAAGAAAATTAGTAGGCTGAATGTCTCAGGCGTTGATCTCAAAGTTGACTGGAATGTCCTGAAAAAATAAACACAAGATCAGAAGAGATCGGGGAAGACCGGCCAAGGATCCTCCGATGATAAAGTCAGTATTTTCTAAATTCCAATTTGTATGAAAGTGTCAGAATGAATTACCTCTTCGTAAGGGAATGCTTATATAGTGCACATGGAATGGTTATTTGTTTAATAACCATTCCTATTGTCAAAGAATTCAGAAGATTCAGAGGTAACTTCCATAACTGCCATGGAAGTTATTTTATTTGTATTGTTGTTCCATAACGGTTAGTTGGACTTGGCTTGTTATGGTGCAATTCATCTCTTACGCCTGGTGGAAATCATGTTCATCAAAAGATCAATATGCTCATGGTCCAATAAACTCGTCCGTCCTTTATTAAGGACGGACAAGGTTATTAGGGATGAGCATGCTTCTCATGTCCCATCTCTCCATTCTTCTCTGACAGACAACCCATATGGACGAAATAGGACTTGTGCATTTTCATTACACCATTAGTTGCCCCTTTGTCTACAAGTGTCGTCCAAAGGGGGTAACCAGGTGTCATTTCCTTCAGACACATATGCTTAGCATCAGAGTTGATGTGCCACGTGTCATCATTTTATTGGTGACTAGTCCCGTCGATTTGTTCTTTCGAGGTGAACACCACGTGTCATCTCCTGATTGGTTGTGTCGTTTCATGTGCCCAAGTCAGTTGCCTATAAATAGTGGAATACCTCCACTAACCTTCACATTTTTGAGATTTTTCGTCTTTGACATTCGTTGTCTAGAGCCTTGTCTAGGAGTTTCTTCGCGTCCATAACCTCTATCCGTCTTAGAGCCAGGTATTCCCTCCTTTCTCATCTTTTAGGTTTCTCTTCAATTTTTTTCAAAAAAATATCGAAAACAGTTATTTCCTCGTCTAGTAATAGCACAAAGAAAGCCATTGACAAGTATAATAACGAGATTAGTTATAGTAGTTCTAGTAGCATTAGTAATAGTAGTGGGGGAAATACCATGGATGAGGAGTATGTTTCTGGCATCCCTGGGTTTCCTTTAGAAGTCATGCAAGAACAGCTTAGGCAAGCCTTAAGGTCCCAGGCAGGCACCTCGTCCAACATCCCTCCGTCTAGTTCTTTGGACAAGGTTGAGATTATTGTTTATAGTTGTGCGGTAGATATTTCTTCCAAAACGGACGAGCAAAGACTTAACAATCTTAGGACATGGTACCAGATCCTAGACGAGTTTAACCATAGGTTTCCCTTCTGTGGAGAATGGTGTTGTAATCCTAATTTTGGAATAGGTGTCTATGAAGCTCATCTTTTGAGGGGTCTAAGATTTCCTTTAAATGCTTTTACTAGAGAGTTATTCGTTAGGCTAGGTTTAGGAGTATGTTAATTCAATCCTAATGCATCGAGATTGATTATCTCTATGCAAATTTTGTGGAGGGAAGTATTCGAAGGGGACCATCCTCTTACTATGGACGAGTTCTTTTACTGTTACAAACCCTCAAAAATACACCAGTCCTTTGGCTTTTACCAATTCATAGCCAGGGGTACAGACTATAGATTGATTAGGTCCCTGGCCTTGTCTGACAGAAAATGTAAGACAAAGTTTTTCTTTATCTCCGACTTTTGGGCTAGGAATCCTGTGGATGTTGGCCAGGACACGTTTGGTCGTTACACTGGGGACTTAGGAAACCTTCGTCCTGAAGGTAAGTCCCTCCCCCCCCCCCCCCCCTTTTTTTTTTAACCTTTACTTGTTTCTTTTCAATCCATGGACGACCTTCTTTGAGCAAGTTCCACCGTGACCACATCCATAGGGTTCGTCTACACACGAATAGAGACTTCCATTCCTTGGTCACGCTCAGACGACTTGCCAAGTGGGGATTAGGCCCTAATCCGTCTGAAGAAGTACTTGCATACGAAATTACAGTAAGAAGAAGTAAGTTTTAAACTCAAACATTCTTGATCTTGTTTACCTTTTGCTTTAATTCTAAAAACTCTTTCCTCCCTTTTTTTCTTTTTCTTTTTCTTTTTTTTTTTTTTTTTTTTTTTTTTTTTTTTTTTTTTTTTTTTTTTTTTTTTTTTCAGGAATGACCACAATGAAAGGAAATAAGGGAAAAGAGGTTGTTAGTGAGGGGGATCGTCCTGAGGCCCAATCTTAAGCTCGTCCATTGACTGGGGATAAAAGGAAATCTCTACCAAAGAATATTAACCTGGGAAGCCTTCCTAGTCGACGAGATAAAAGAGTTAAGCATGGGTCATTACAAATAGCCAAGCCCAAGCTTCCTCAGTCCCAGCCTCCTGTCCTCATAGTAGATGTTGACTCATCTATACCAGTGGAGAATACCCCGTCCAAGACTTCTCCACTAAGGATGACTACGCCTGTCTCACCCCAGCCTCTTCCAAAGGTTCCCACAAATATTATTGAAAATGAAGACTTAGCCTGGGATGAGGACATAAAAGTCTGTTATAACATGTCCCTAAAGGATTTTGAACACTCAAGTGTTCATGATCTTTTTAAGGTAACTTTATTTTCGTCGCCTTTATTACTTTGTAACTTTCCTCGTCTAGCCAACATCTTTTGTAGGCCACGTCAAAATTCATTGTAGCATCCAGACAAGCCACTGACTTGGACAAGACGAGAATCTTACTAAAGACGACAATCCAAAACATGAGGGACGAGAGTAAAAAATGGGCTAAGGTAGCTGCTAAGCCTAAGGAGGAAGCGACGGAGCGTCAAAACTTGATCAAGGAGTTGGAAGCTGATGTAGTGGAGAAGGATACTCATCTTGATCATTTGTAAAAGAAGAATGACGAGTTGAGTACCCTTCTCTCCAAGGCAAAAGAGGATGTAGTTGCTGAGTTCAAGGCATCCAAAGACTTCACAGACTTATTAGATTGCAGCTATGCAACAGGTTTTGAGGATTTTAGGATGGACGTTGTTGAAAACTTTCCTGAAGTGGACTTCAGCTCCATTAAGCTTAACCTAAATGCTACTACCAACTCTCTTCTTCAAACCAGCTCCGAGGACGTTAACGTTGGGGACGATGCTTCAACTCCTCAGGACAATCCTATCGTAGATGCCCCCCCTGCTTAGAAAATATTTTAATCTTTGTATTTCAGTCCCCTTTTTTTTATCTGGTCCACTGTTTGGGACCTTTATTATGTAATTCAAGTACATTAAGCTTGTCTGTGGTTTTAGGACGAGTTGTTAAAACATTTTAAGTTTTATAAGGGTGTTTTGGACGTTGGTCGTCTGCCCTTAAACAACTGAATATTATTATTTTCTACTGTAATATGGACGAAAGTTTCTATTTTCATGAGATTTCGAATTTTGGCTCGTCCATAGGTGGAACTTTGGCTTGTCCTTAGAAGGAATTTCTCCCTTTTAAACATAAACATACACTTTTTCATTTCTTGAATTTCATCAAGTATGATTCGTCTATGTAAAATGGTAATTATCAGCCTCACTCGTCCTTAGACTTAGTTGATTTCCACGTTTTATGAGGGCCCACCTTTCACTCGTCCATAGGTTGGTGTCCTATCAATAAATTAAGCATTTGCTCATGTATTTCCTCGTCCATGGGTTGAACTAATGCAACAATGGCTTTAACTCGTCCATTGTTTGGATGGTTTATGGTTTCACCTATCCAAGGCTTCAGCTTGTCCATGGTTTGGACAAGTATACCTTAGTTTGGTTTACCTTTACAAGAATCTATAGTACATCCCTGCGTTCAAAGAATTTACTCATCTTTGGCCTTAGCCTTTTTGAAACTGAAATTATGGAGAATTTATATATCACATGCATTTGAGAATTCAAACCATATTCATAATATAAAGATCGTTCTCAAGTATGGCACATGCTTAGAAGCTAGTGCCTTATTCATACAAAGTTCATGACTTTGTCCATAGTTAACTTAAAACTAATACATTTTTAAGAAGTTAAAACATAAGATATGATATAAACAACAGAAAGCAAGATAACAACAAAAAGCTAGATAACCCTGGCTCGTCCAGAATGGCAAGTCTCATCCAAGACTGTTGGAATTTTACTGATAGTACCTCCTTAGGTATTCAACATTCTAAGGATGCTCCAATTTCCTTCCGTCTAGGACCTCCAAGTAGTAGGATCCTTACCTTTTACAGTTGATAACTTTATAGGGTCCTTCCCAATTAGGTCCCAATTTCCTATGAGCTGGGTTCTTGGTTGCCAAAGAAACCCTCTTTAAGACGAGGCCCCGTACATTGAAACGCCTGAGTTTTACTATTGCATCATGTTACTTGGCTATGAGGTTTTTGTACCTTGTTGTTTTATGCTCTGCATCCATTCTCACTTCATCTATCAAATCAAGGCTCAAGCGTAGTTGTTCTTCATTATCCTTCTCTTGGTACTTCATGACTCTGTGGTTGGCCATATGCACTTCTATAGGTATGCCTGCCTCACTTCCATAGGCTAACTTGAAAAGAGTTTCCCCTGTAGGGGTCCTTACTGTAGTCCTGTATACCCACAAAACACTTGGTAGCTCATTTGGCCATACTCCCTTTGCCCCCTTAAGTCGAGTCTTGATGATCTTCAACAAAGATCGGTTAGCAAATTCGGCTTGACCGTTTGCTTGTAGATGGGCGAGTGAAGAGTAATGGTTCTGAATTTTAAAGTGTTCACAGAAGCCTCTAAAGAGCACATTGTCAAATTGTCATCCATTATCTGATACCAACACTCTAGGCATTCCAAACTTGCATACGATGTTTTTCTAGATGAAGTTCTTAACATTTTGTTGTGTGATATTTGTTAAGGATTTTGCTTCTATCCCCTTTGTGAAATAATCAATGCCAACTACCAAAAACTTCATTTGTCGTGTACCGAGGGGAAAGGGACCCAAGATGTCTAGTCCCCATTGGACAAAGGGCCATGGGGCCATCATTAGGGTGAGGTACTCTGATGGTTGTCTGAGGATGTTACTAAACCGTTGGCATTGGTCGTAGACCTTAACATATGCTTTGGTATCAGCTTGCATGTTCGGCCAATAATATCCTGCACGGATGACCTTGTGGACGAGCGACCTGGCTTCTGAGTGATTGCCACATGCTCCTTCATGAACCTCCCTTAATATATAGTTCGCCTCGTCTAGAGCTAAACACCTAAGATAAGGCTGAGAAAAGCCTTTTTTGTATAACACCTTGTCCATAAGGACATACTTGGTTAATCTTACTCTAAGCTTTCTAGCCTCGTCTCCCTCTTCTGGAAGTCGTCCATCCTTCAAGTATGATATAATGGGGGTCATCCAATTTCCTCCGCTCTCTACCTGTTGTATTTTTGGGATATTAATACTCGATATGTACTGAATCTCATCAAACTCGTCCGTGGCTTCATTTGCTGAGGCTTCTTTTGCTAAGGTATTTGCTTCCACGTTTTTTTCCTTTGGGATTTGAATGAAATCAGCTTCCTTAAATTTCTTTATGAGGCGCATCACCCTATTAAGGTACTTCTTCATCCGTTCTTCTTTAGCCTCACATGTCCCATTTACTTGGCCCATGATCAACTGGAAATCTCCCAAGACGAGTATTGATTTTGCTTCCACAGACTTAGCCAGCTCCAGCCCTTTAAGGAGGGCTTCATACTCAACTTCATTATTAGTTGTTTGGTATTGTAGATGAACTTTGTGTTTCAGTTTATCTCCTTCTGGGGATTGTAGAACCATACCTATTCCTCTTGCAAGTTGTGTAGACGAGTCATCCACATGGACAACCCATTTCTCACTGTGTTCCATCTCATCCAAATTATCATAACTTAGGGTAAACTCTGCAATGAAGTCTGCCAGGGCTTGAGCTTTTATGGCATGCCTTGCTTGATATCTTATGTCAAACTCACTGAGCTCAACAGCCCATTGGATCAGTCGTCCTACAGCGTCCAACTTGTTCATTGCTTTCTTGAGCGGATGATCAGTCATAACACTGATGACATGAGCTTGGAAGTAATGCCTCAACTTCCTGGAAGCTGTTATTAATGCAAAAGCTAATTTCTCTATTTGTGGACATCGTCCTTCCGCTCCTCGCAATGCTTTACTTGTATAGTACACAGGACTTTGCTCCTTGCCTTGCTCCCTCACCAATGCTAAACTTACGGCATGTGAGCTAACTACCAAGTACAAATATAACTCCTCTCCCAATATGGAGGAACTTAGTAAAGGAGCCATGGTGAGGTACGTTTTTAGATATTCGAAAACTTTCTGACACTTGTCGGTCCATTCAAACGCTTTTTTAAAAACCTTAAAAAATAGCAAACATTTGTCAATAGCTTTAGAGACAAACCTGTTAAGGGCGGCAATTCGTTCGGTAAGAAACTGAACTTCTTTGATATTCTGCGGAGGCTCCATGTTTAGTATCGCTTAGATCTTGTCTAGATTTGCTTCAATTCCCCTATGTGAAACCATGAACCCTAGGAACTTCCCTGATGATACTCCGAAAGCACATTTGTTGGGGTTCAACTTCATGTTATACTGCCTGAGTGTGTCAAATGTTTCCTGCATGTTGTCTAGATGCTTTCCCTCGTCCTGACTCTTTACCAGCATGTCATCCATGTAGACTTCTACATTCCATCCAATCTGTAGACAAAACATGTGGTTAACCAACCTCTGATATGTTGCCCCTGCGTTCTTCAAATCGAAAGACATCACCTTATAACAGAACAAGTCTTAGCTAGTGACACAGGATGTCCTTTCTTGGTTTGCCTCGTCCATCCTTATCTGATTGTATCTAGAGAAAGCATACATAAAGCTAAGTAATTTGTGACCTGCAGTGGAATCTACCTACCGGTCAATGCGTGGCAAGGGGTAACTATCCTTGGGGCAAGCCTTGTTTAGATTGATGAAATCTACACACATTCTCCACTTACCGTTTGCCTTCTTGACCATTACCACATTGGCCAACTAGTCTGGGTAATATACTTCTCGAATAAACTTTGCTGCAGTCAATTTTAGTACCTTTTCTTTAATGGCATTGTCTCTTTCAGGAGCAAACACCATTTTCTTCTGTCATACAAGCTTAGAAGTAGAATACACATTCAGACTATGGGTAATGACACTGGGGTCTATACCTGGCATATCTTCATGACTCCATGCAAACACATCAATATTCTTCTTTAGGAAACGGATAAGATCCTTCTTAGTCTTTTCTTCTATATCTATCCTGATGTAGAACAGACAGCACATGCCTTCCTCGAGCAGCAGGGGCGCAGGAAGTCACAACGCAAGATCACAGGGAGGTACCAGTAGGGGCCATCGGGGTAACAGTGTCGGAATTGCATGAAATTTGGCAGGTTGAAGGGAAACGACGTTCTGATCCAGATTCATTACCATGAACGTCGCCAAAATTTAGGCGAATTCCTTCATTAAGGCCCCGATAACAGTGTTTTTGCTATTTATAGTAAAATTTGTTTTTCCTTAATAACTTTTAGTTTAAAAGTCAGAATAAGGTCCCGTCTGTTTTGGGACGACCCTTAAGGTCAGTAGTTTATGATTCTGCGCTTAACTCAATTTTGCCATTTTTGGTAAAATTCGGTAATTTTGTCACCTAATCGCTTAATTAGTGCGAATTAGGGTTTTAAACGTTTTTGCTTAGTATTTATATGTTTTGTAGCCGTCAGAGGCAAAATAGACTATTATCAATAAACACAGACTTTTGTCAGATTTTCTTCTGGTGGATTCCAGTTTTATCTCCTTGTGGATTCAGGGAAACCCTTCGTGGATTCGAGGTTTACTACCAGAAACTAACAGTTTAGTTTCTGTTCCATCAAGAGAGCATCGTGTGTGTTTCTCTCCAGGCTTCCGCGACATCAGTTGGTATCAGAGCCTTGACTTACCCTGGTCTGATGGCTAACCGGCGAAACGGTAACCACCACAACAATGACGGCGGTGACGACGTCAACAACCCAGTCCTCACTAGGGCTGAGTTCCTTGATTTTCGTGATGAAAATCAACAATTTCGTGATGAACATCAACAATTTCGTGATTCAACCCAGCAAACTCTGGACCAGATTCAAGAAGCACTTGCCACTTTGCTTAACCGAAACCCTAATCGCGTTAATGAAGAGCGACGTGATAACCGAGTGCGTGGCCCTCCCTATCGGGGTCCAAATCGGAACAGGCAGCAAGACTACAACGAAGAAGACAGTGAAGATGAGGAGTATGCAGAGAGAGTCCTTGGAAATCATCGTGGTCCCGCAAGGGATAATGGTCGAGATTATCAGGAGCAGAGGGACTATCGGATGAAAATAGAGTTACCATCTTTTAATGGTAATGTCTCCATTGAAGAGTATCTGGATTGGGTCAGTGAGGTTGAAAAGTTTTTTGACTATATGGGTACAGCAGAAGACAAACAGGTGTGTTTGGTGGCCTACAAATTGAAGGGAGGAGCATCTGCCTGGTGGGATCGTGTTCAATTAAACCGTACTCGGGAACGAAAGCTTCTAATTCGGTCATGGAGGAGGATGAAAAGGTTAATGGCAGATCGGTTCTTACCACCCGATTACCAGCAAGAGTTGTTCAGACAGTACCAGGATTGTAGGCAGGGTACTCGGACAGTTAATGAGTACATGGAGGAGTTTGACAGGTTGGCGAATCGCAATGATTTGGAGGAAACTGAAGATCAACGGATATCCAGATTTGTACACGGGTTACGAGTTTCCATTCGAGATCAGGTATCCTTACAAACCCTATATACTTTGAATGAGGCTGTAACCTTATCCAAAAAAATAGAATTTCAGCATCTCAGGACAGGTTCGAAGTTTTCCAATCGCAGTTCGGAGTCCTCTAGTTCCATTGCCAACAAAGGTAAACAGCCCATGTTTACACCACGATCACAACCCGTGGTTAGGGAGAATAGTGGTGTCAACCAATCCACAGTGGCAGTAGCAGGTTCCGCAGCCCAGCCGATAGCAAATGCCAACCCCTATGCTAGGCCAACTGGGAATAAGTGCTACAGGTGCGGAGAACCAGGACATCGATCCAGTACTTGCCCTAAGCGAGCCGCAGTGAATTTGGTGGTGGCAGAAGAGGGCGAGGTAGAAGGTGAACAGGAGGGTGAAGAGGTGTATAATGAAGCGGATCTGTATGCCTATGATCCCAATGAGGTCCAAGAGGATGAGGAAGGCGTGCCACTAGGGCGGTCTTTGGTGATTCAGAGGTTGTTGCTCACACCAAGGGTGGAATACAGTGATCAGCGGAATGAGATCTTCCGAGCACGATGCACCATCAGTAAGAGGGTCTGTGATTTGATCATTAACAGTGGCAGTGTAGAGAACATTGCGTCGAAGAGTTTGGTTACCAAGTTAGGACTGAAAACAGAAAAGCATCCCTCTCCGTACAAGATAGGTTGGATCAAGAAAGGTACGGAAACTCTTGTTACTCAACAATGTCGTGTTACTTTTTCTATGGGTAAATGTTATGTAGATGAAGTAGTTTGTGATGTTGTTGAAATGGATGCATGTCATTTAATACTGGGTAGACCTTGGCAGTATGATGTAGATGCTACTCATAAGTGTAAGGATAATGTGTATGTGTTTTTTAAGAATGGCAGAAAAATTGTCCTTGGTCCTGTTAAGGAAGGCAGTATACCCAAAGCTTCTAAAGTGGAGGGGAAGCCAGCACTCCTCATAGTGAACAATGAAGATGATTTTGACAGGGAGTGTAAGGAGTTAAAACAGGTATATGCTGTAGTGGTGACAGATGGTGAGCCAAAGAAGGTTACTGAGATACCTGAGGCAATTCAACCATTGATCAAGGAGTTTGAAGAGCTTTTTCCAGAAGAGCTGCCTGCAGGTTTACCACCAATGCGTGACATCCAGCATTGCATTGATTTAGTTCCTGGAGCTAGTCTACCTAATCTACCACATTATAGGATGAATCCTCAAGAGGGTCAGATTCTACAGGGGCAGGTGGATGAGCTTTTGAGCAAGGGGCAGATCAGGGAGAGTATGAGTCCATGTGCAGTACCAGCACTGCTAACACCAAAGAAGGATGGGAGCTGGCGTATGTGTGTGGATAGTCGAGCCATCAACAAGATCACAGTCAGGTATCGATTTCCTATTCCCCGACTAGATGACATGTTTGATATTCTGAGTGGGTCCAAGTGTTACACCAAGCTGGATCTCAAGAGTGGGTATCACCAAATTCGAATCCGACCTGGAGATGAGTGGAAGACAGCTTTTAAGACAAAGGAGGGGTTATATGAGTGGATGGTAATGCCTTTCGGGTTGTCCAATGCTCCCAGCACTTTCATGAGACTTATGAATCATGTATTAAAACCATTTATTGGAAAGTTTGTGGTAGTTTATTTTGACGATATCCTGATTTACAGTAAGACAGAAGCAGCCCACTATAATCATGTGCGAGAAGTATTAGCGGTGTTGCAGGCCAATGAGTTGTATATCAACTTGAAGAAGTGCAGCTTCTTGACTGATAAGTTGCTGTTCTTAGGGTATGTGGTTAGTGCAGATGGGATTCATGTTGATGAGGACAAGGTCCGTGCAGTTAGGGAATGGCCAACCCCAAAGACAGTTAGTGATGTGCGAAGCTTCCATGGGCTAGCAACCTTCTATCGGAGGTTTGTTCGAGATTTCAGTAGCATAGTAGCCCCTATCACTGAGTGTCTGAAGAAGGGGAGGTTTTCATGGGGAAAAGAGGCAGAACAAAGCTTTGCCTTGATCAAGGAAAAGCTGAGCACAGCCCCAGTTTTGGCATTGCCCAACTTCGATAAGGTGTTTCAGGTGGAGTGTGATGCATCTGTGGTCAGGATAGGCGCTGTTCTTTCACAAGACAACAGACCGGTAGCATTCTTCAGTGAGAAAGTTTAGGAAGCTCGAAGTAAGTGGTCAGCCTATGAGCTGGAATTCTTTGCTGTAGTACGGACTCTTAAACATTGGGAGCACTACCTGATTCAGAGGGAGTTTGTATTATATACAGATCATCAGGCATTGAAGCACATCAACAGTCAAGTTAGCATTAATAGGATGCATGCTCGGTGGGTAGCTTATATTCAGCGCTTCCATTTCACATTGAAGCACAAGTCTGGTGTCACTAATAAGGTGGCTGATGCACTCAGCAGGCGAGCATCTTTGTTGACCACCCTACGTACTGAAGTTGTAGGGTTTGATTGCCTCAAGGAGCTGTACGAGAATGATGAGGATTTCGGTGATATTTGGGGTAAGTGTCAGCAAACTCATACTGCTGTCAATAGTATGTACATCCAGGATGGTTTTCTCTTTCGGGGTAACCAATTATGCATCCCTAAAAGTTCATTAAGGGAGCAGATTATTAGGGAGCTGCATGGTGGAGGTTTGGGTGGACATATGGGCAGAGATAAGACTATAGCACTGGTGGAAGAGAGGTATTATTGGCCACAACTCAAGAGGGATGTTGGAAATCATGTGAGGAAATGTCCAATCTGCCAAACTGCTAAGGGTCAATCTCAGAATACTGGTTTATACATGCCTTTGCCAGTTCCACAAGCACCATGGGAGGATCTGTCTATGGACTTTATACTGGGTCTTCCTCGAACCCAGCGAGGTATGGATTCTGTTTTTGTTGTGGTTGACAGGTACTCGAAGATGTCCCATTTCATAGCATGCAAGAAGACTTCAGATGCTACTCGAGTGGCCAATCTGTTCTTTAAAGAAGTGGTGCGTTTGCATGGAGTGCCAAAGTCCATCACCTCCGACCGAGATACCAAGTTCATTAGTCACTTCTGGCGGACTTTGTGGAAGCGTTTTGACACTTTCTTGAATTACAGTAGCACCAGTCATCCACAGACTGATGGCCAAACAGAAGTGGTTAATCGCACTTTGGGGAATCTGATCCGGTGTATCTCAGGCGAGAAGCCCAAGCAGTGGGATCTTGCATTGTCCCAAGCAGAGTTTGCATACAATAGCTCAGTCAGTAGAAGCACTGGTAAGTCTCCATTTGCCATCGTCTACTGCGTGCCCCCAAAACACGCTTTGGACTTGGTACCTTTACTTGAGCTTCCAGGAGTGAGTCAAGCAGCAGAAAATATGGCTGATCGTATTCAAGCTATGCAAGAGGAGGTGAGGCAGAAACTTGAAGCTACAAATGCCAAGTACAAGGCAGCTGCTGATAAGAAGAGGCGTGAGAAGATCTTCAATGTTGGGGATTTAGTGCTGGTCTATCTTGGAAAGGAGAGATTTCCTGTTGGTACCTACAACAAATTGAAGGACAAGAAGTATGGACCATTTCAGATTACTAAGAAGATCAACAACAATGCTTATGTGGTTGCTCTTCCTCCAGACATGAGCATTTCTTCTACCTTCAATGTTGCTGACTTGTATGACTATCATCCTCCTGATGAACCAGATAGTAGGAACTCGGGGTCGAGTTCTTTTCAAGTGGGGGGGACTGATGTAGAACAGACAGCACATGCCTTCCTCGAGCAGCAGGGGCGCAGGAAGTCACAACGCAAGATCACAGGGAGGTACCAGTAGGGGCCATCGGGGTAACAGTGTCGGAATTGCATGAAATTTGGCAGGTTGAAGGGAAACGACGTTCTGATCCAGATTCATTGCTATGAACGTCGCCAAAATTTAGGCGAATTCCTTCATTAAGGCCCCGATAACAGTGTTTTTGCTATTTATAGTAAAATTTGTTTTTCCTTAATAACTTTTAGTTTAAAAGTCAGAATAAGGTCCCGTCTGTTTTGGGACGATCCTTAAGGTCAGTAGTTTATGATTCTGCGCTTAACTCAATTTTGCCATTTTTGGTAAAATTCGGTAATTTTGTCACCTAATCGCTTAATTAGTGCGAATTAGGGTTTTAAACGTTTTTGCTTAGTATTTATATGTTTTGTAGCCGTCAGAGGTAAAATAGACTATTATCAATAAACACAGACTTTTGTCAGATTTTCTTCTGGTGGATTCCAGTTTTATCTCCTTCTGGATTCAGGGAAACCCTTCGTGGATTCGAGGTTTACTACCAGAAACTAACAGTTTAGTTTCTGTTCCATCAAGAGAGCATCGTGTGTGTTTCTCTCCAGGCTTCCGCGACATCATATCCCTACCTTGGTGCACCTCTCGGGATTGTCTTCGTCCAAGGAAATATTTTCCAATGCTTCGGTGGGCTCTGCCACAACTCTCCTTTCCTCAATGCTCATCATCTGAACCTGTTCGTCCATGGCCAACATTGCTAGATAGCATTCTCTGGCTGCAAGTTGATCTCCTTGTACTTGTCCTATTTCATGCTCCGTAGGGAACTTGACTGATAAATGGTAAGTGGACATGACTGCTTTCCAACTATTTAAACTTGGTCTTCCAATTATGGCATTGTAGGAAGACGAATAATCAACCACGAGAAAATTCACGTATTTGGTTACTTGCTATGGATATGCTCCCACCACCACAGGCAAGGTGACAGTGCCCATGGGCTGTACTTTCATTCCACTGAAACCTACCAAGGGTGAGTTTATTGGACGAAGTTGATCTCGTCCAAGTTTCATTTACTAAAAGGCTAGGTAATACAAAATGTCTGTCGAGCTCCCATTGTCCACCAACACCCTTCTCGTTGTATAGTCGGCAATAAGCAATGTAATGACAAAGGCATCATCGTGAGGGTGATGAACTCTTTCAGCATCCTCGTCCGTGAATATGATAGCTTGTTCTTTAGTGGTCTTCGTCCAGAAATTTGGACGTTCTGTACTACCTTCAAGTACGTTTTTCTTAACTTGGACGACTGACCTGTTGAACCACCTCCTACAATAACTCTTATTTCCCTTAGCGGAGGTCGTGACGTCTCTTCCACCTTCCCCTTCAATTTTTCATTTTTGTGATCCCGTCCAAGGAAACTTCTCAGTTTTCCTTGCCTGATAAGATTTTCAATCTTCTGTTTTAAATCAAAACATTTGTCCGTGTCGTGCCCGTGGTTTTTGTGAAAGCGACAATACTTATTCCTATTGTGCTTATTAGGATCTCCCTTCATTTTCTCCAACCATTTCAGGAAAGGATCATCCTTGATTTGCATGAGAACCTGCTTAAGTGACACGTTCAATGGGGTGTATTGTTGATTACGTGCTGAAGAGTCTGGTTTCTTATTGTCTTGGTCTCTCTTTTCTTCTGTTCGTCCCTTCTTTGGATAAGGACCTTGCTCGGAGTGGCGAGCGGGGTTCACTTCTATTCTCTCAGCTCTCTTCCTCTTCTTAGCTATGATAGCGTCTTCTGTGTTCATAAAGTTTTGAGCTGAATGGACGAGTTCGGCCATAGACTGAGGCTCTTTCTCATAGAGCTTATGTATGAATAAGTCAGAATTAACCCCATTATGGAAGGCCGCCAATAGTAACTTATCATCTACCTCATCCACGGTCAATGCTTCTCTGTTGAAATGAGTTATGAAGGACCACAGGCTTTCATTCTCTCATTGCTCTATGGTTAACAGGCTGAATGAGGAACGCTTGTGTCTTTGTCCCCCAATGAAGTTATTTACAAACAACTTGCTTAACTCTTCAAAAGAACTTACTGAATTCAGGGGTATTTTGCTTAACCAAACTCGTGCCGTGCCGTACCTTTAAGGGTGGTAGGAAAGGCTCTATACATAATTTCATCTAAGACCCCTTGAAGGTGCATCGTAGTCTTGAAAGTAGCAATGTGATCAAAGGGGTCACACGTTCCATCATACGAATCCAAGGAAGGCATCTTGAATTTTGGAGGTAAGGGGTGACCATTGATGGAAGCCGTGAAAGGGGAATCCATTTGGTGAACTAGATCTTCTACGGGATTTGTTCTCCTCATGTTCTCCTTCATCTCATCCATAACTTTCCTCATTTGGTCCATTTCCCTCTCAAAGTGTGGCATCCTTCTTGATGTGGTACCCCTCGATTGGCTTTCAGGCTCTGTATCTCTTCCATCTCCCTGGTTCTGGCCTTGTTCTTCTCCATAGGCCTCATGTCGCTACCTTCTAAGATTGATCTCTCTAGTCAATTCTTGGTTCTAGCAGGTTAACTATGCCATAGCGGCTGTCATGGATTATACATGTTGAACAGAGGATGGTTGCATAGAGGGCGCAGATTGACGATCGTGGTGAGGATTACTAGAGGCATCTCTACTCTCTTGATGGCCTGGACTAGTAGCCATCGATCTTGTCCAAACCATTACAGCCTTTTGTCAGAGAAATGAATTGTAGAACTTCAATGATGAAATCTAACAAACTTCTTCTCACAGACGGTGCCAACTGATGAACACAAGAAAATCAGTAGGCTGAATGTCTCGGGCATTGATCTCAA
The DNA here is from genome assembly GCA_963669245.1 of Quercus cerris. Lineage (NCBI taxonomy): Eukaryota > Viridiplantae > Streptophyta > Magnoliopsida > Fagales > Fagaceae > Quercus > Quercus cerris. Next base: position 24,650,840 of record OY770007.1, on the reverse strand, counting down.
AGTTGACTGAAATGTCCTGAAAAAATAAACACAAGATTAGAGAAGACCGGGGAAGACTGGCCAAGGATCCTCTGATGATAAAGTTAGTATTTTCTAAATGTCAGAATGTATGAAAGTATGAAAGTGTCAAAATGAATTACCTCTTCATAAGGGAATGCTTATATAGTGCACATGGAACGGTTATTTGTTTAATCACTGTTCCTATTGTTAAGGAATTCAAAAGATTCAAAGGTAACTTCCATAATTGCCATGAAAGTTATTTTATTTGTACCGGTGTTCCATAACGGTTAGTTGGACTTGGCTTGTTATGGAGCAATGTGTCTCTTACGCCTGGTGCAAATCATGCTCGTCAAAAGATCAATATGCTCATGGTCCAATGAACCCGTCCGGACGGACGAGGTTATTAGGGATGAGCATGCTTCTCATGTCCCATCTCTCCATTCTTCTCTGACGGATGACCCATATGGGCGAAATAGGACTTATGCATTTTCATTACACCATCAAATAGCGTGTAAATTTTCCAAACATCGATAGTTCATTTGCTATCCTCAATAGTAATGATGCAAATATCTAATATATTATTGAAACTTTAGAAAGTAGCAGAATTTGGTGAATCATGGAAAGAGAGAGGGTGGTGATGATTCATGTTAATGGGATGTGTTCATGTTTTGTTGAAGTACCATTATTAAACTATATGAATCAAACTTAACTCAAACCATTTAATAGTAGGGTCAAAATCTATCAAACCTAATATGACCTATTTATTAAGTAGGTTGACGTGACATGACTCACGTGGTACGCTTAAAAAACAAGTCATGTTGGATTGATACATATATGACCCACTTTAACCTATTTGATAAACATAGTGTATTGGGTTGATCTAGACACGTTCCAATTTAACACACACACACACACATAAAAGACCCCAAATAACTAACATATATTTATACCTTCACGACTTCACCATCCTCTGGCTTATATTTGATAGCTGCTCAGGGTTCCAAACTCAACCAACCAAACACTAGGTGTTGGAATTTTCATGTGTGAGCGTAGCAAAGTAATGAAATCCCACATTGTATTGACAAAAATGAGTTAACTAACCATTATTAGCTAACTCAAACTTTAGATGGTTACCTTGAATAGTTACAGCTCCAAGTTCCAACTATGTCAAAAGTTTTGTTGCCATTTTTTTGTCATTAAACTTTAAAAAGATTTCTCCCCTAGACTATGAGATAATAGCTTAATTTTGCATATTTATATCATTATTAGAAAAGCATTATCATACTTATTTTGAGTTAATTCATGCATTTTATAGTTGATTTTGGAATAATGCTGAATAATCAATTTCGTGCTTAATTGAATTTTAATGCGTAAATTTGTCTTTTGTAGGATAATGAAATTAAATAAGTGGATTTGTGCAAAGACGAAAGCTAATGAACTTTAATTTTACAAGGGCCATGATGAAATCAAAGGTTAACCCAATTAAATTCAAGTCCAATTGGAGCAAGGAATCAAAGGAAATTTGCACTTAATCCAAGTCCAATTCGGATTAGGATTCCAACTTGCGTACCAGTTAGTATTTAGAGCATAACTTTCGGCTCAGATGTCCAATCGAGATGATTCAAGTTGGGTAGAAAAGCTAACTTAAAGGGCTACAACTTTTTAGTTTATCAGAAGTCCGAATTCTGAAGTTAATAGGGCCAAAAATGTCGGTTAAGTGAAGCTTAGAAACCTGGGATTTTCTCCAAACAGGAATTCAACTTGTAATATGATTTCTTGACCTATTTAAATGCTTTTTAGGGAAAAATTTAGGGAGAGCTGTTGTAGAACATAATTTAGGTTTTCTTAAAGTTTCTTTACAGTTTTTAGAGTTTTATTTGTGTTGTGGCTTGCTAGAAGCCTTGCTAAGGCAAGAGGTGAAACCCAACCGTTTACTGGTATGTTCTTAACAATTATTTATTGGTTTTAATGTTTATGTTTTTATGTTTTTGATTGTTTTACTTATCTAGAAAAGTGTTTAGTTCTGTATAATCTTTTGATTTATCGTAGACTCTGAGCACGTTAAATGCTTAGTATACCCTGCAAACTAATTCACTAGTTTTGTTTTGCCTAAAATCAATCAATTGCATGAAACTACCTTAGACAATTAATTCTTGATTTTTTATTGTTAAATCATCTGACTAAGATCATCCTTCGTATGAATTTTAGTTGAGTTATAAAATAAATATTGTTAAAACTACCAATAGATGTGTTGTGTGTGGATTCTTAAAACTTAGCGCCTTAATATATTGTTATTTTCTCTCAATTTAAATTACCTTTACTAAACTATCAAAAATCTCTTCAATTAAACTTTATTATTTTAGTTTTATTATCTTATGGTTTGCTAATCAATTCCCTTTTTCCTGTGGATTTGACTTCGGACTTTCCGAGTTATTACTTCGCAATAATCATGCACTTGGGAGCATTATTTAAGTCTCAGCACTATGAAAACGCTACACTTTTTGTCAATAAACTTTAGAATGATCATTTTTTTCATTTTTTTCATTCTTAAACTATTAAAAAAATAAATTACAAAAGAGAAAGAAATTATACATTATTTTCACTCCTAAACTATTCAAAAAGCTCTTCAAAAAGAAAGTGAAGCATTTTCAATAGCTTAAGAACAAAGTGGAAATTTTTAAACTTTAGAAATAAAAAGAAAAGTTCATACAAACTTTAGAGATTGAAACCATATTTACCACTATGCTCTGTAGCCGACGTCTACGATGGCTCACTCTAGCCTCTAGGTCGCCCTCTCTAGGAGGAGACTACAAAGCCAATTACTTAGGGTGGTGGTTGGCTCTAATAGAACTTATGGGTAAAACTCACCATTGAAAATCAGCTTGTAAGAGGAGGGTACCTAAGAGTTTATATACACATGTTTAAGCTTACGCTTAGCAATGCAGGACATAGAATCATAACACTACATGTAATTTTAAACAATCTTACACTACTAAATATTTTTCACTTAGGGTTTGTTTGAAATTCTTGAAACTAAAATTTTTTTGTTGAAAATACTGTAGATAAAAGTAAAAACTAGTACAGTGAGACTCATAAATAATATCAAAAAGTGCAGTAGGGCCATGAATAGTAGCAAAAATAAGTTGAATAGTAAAATAAGCTGGCTTTTTAATTCTTTTGATACTATTCATAGGCCCAAACAGACCCCAAATGAATCATTGGGTTAGATTTTTCTCTGGGTTAGATTTTTCTCTTTTACTCTCCATACTTGTAAATTATAAAGATGAATTAAGATCAATAAAATATCTCATCTATAAAAGAATTAAAATTTAAGTTTTTGTATTTAAAATTAGGTATAAAAGATAAGTTATAACTTTATATATCAAATTGGAAACAATATTTGAGATGAATTTTGGTACGCCTGTTAACATGCAACAGGTAATTCAATGGGCAACAGCAGTGAAAAGAGGAGTAACTTATAAATGTGGAGCTTCTCTTTATAGTTAAGATTGGTGGCGATTTCAGAACTCCAGTAAAACTAGTAAAGTGGAAAAGCTGCATCCAATCTGGCCATAGCCCATGATCACATTAATCAACACTTTGAATTTAATTTAAAATAATTGAGGCCAAAAGCTCCCATTTTTTGAAAAACAAGAAAGTGTCAAACTAGCCGTTGCATTCAAAAAAAAGCCCAAAGCACCATACCCACGCTCTCTCTTCTTCTTTACTTCTTCAACCTCTACTCTCAGATCCTCTCCTCTCCTTTCAATCAAGCTTTGCTCATTGCCAATTCCTTTTTCTCAAACCAAAAAGCAAACAAAAATGTTCACCGAAGGCCTGGATGAAAGCGCAATCAAGTGGGTCAAACAGGTACATTTTGTATTGAAAAAAATTATTCTCTCTTTTACAGAAATTTGAGTTCTTTATTCTTTGTTTTGTTCTCTTCTCCCTTTTCTTTCTATTTCAAATTATGGGTCTATTTCTAATCTGCTTTTTTCACTTTCATTTTGATTCTATTTCTTCTTTTCATCTTTTGAGTTTTGGGTTTTCAGGGATCAGATTTAGAAGTGGAAGAACCCCCACTAGTTCGATCTCCTCTAACAGAGAAGATTGGGTGTGACGCATTTCCAAAATCTTCTCTTTCGCACAGATCATTCAATGGGGAGACTTTCATGTCTCCCCATGTATTGCCTCCTCTCAAGTTCCACTGTGGCCTGCTGGCACCACACAGTTTGGTCACTCCTTGCCTCGACGACGATGATGAATATGAGAGCGTAGCTTCGGCTCCGGACGAGGAGGATACTAATTACTCGGATTCAGAGGATGAAGTTGATTTCTTGGATAAGCCAATCTTACAGTGCTATAATGATGAAGACATTTTTGGTTACACTTCCAAATCTAGTACAAATTTCAGTAGAGCACATGGGTCTTCTTTGAATAAAGGAGGGTTGTCCAAGGAAAAGCTTAAGATTGAAGTACCTGAAAATTTCAGAAGATATACTACTGATGGTGAATTGGGTACTAGCAAATGTGCTCAGAAGGGTTCCACTACAGCCCCAAGTGGTGGTGGCACTGAACTTCATAAACGGGTTCTATTCAATCTACATGTAGGACTTGATGTACTATTATTAACATTTAAGACAGTTGAAAAAACTGTGTTAAATAAAGAATGTTTCTTTCTCATTGTGATTAATGTTGGTGATGATTTTAATTTAGGGTCCTCCAACTCATGGAAGTGTGCAAGGTTTAGAGGACTTGGGAACTCCAAGTGCACCTCCCATAGTTGCTGATATCGGACGAGAAGAGAGAAGCTTTGAGGTCGAGGTTGACAGTCAACAGCGGAGAGCTTCTGAAGGTTTGTCAGAAATTGATCTACATGATGAAGGGTTATGCCCAACAAGAGTATCAGATAGATTTTTTGAATGTAAAGAAGGTTTAGCAGAATGGAAAGCAGAGTCCTTTGAAGCCAATGAACTTAGGGAAAGGTATTGTAGTTTTTAACCTCATTAGACCTTTCTCATGTGTGGCCTAATATGTGGAATTTTCACTTTTAAATTGGAGGTTGAGTGGAGACACGATTCGAACTTAGGACCACCTGCTTGATACCATGAATTATAATTTGTCACAAAAGCTTAAGCTGATAAGAAGGGGTGAATTTAATCATTTTACCATTATTCTAACAACTTGAACATTTTGTTGCTCTTTATTTCTCCCTCAATCTTGTATTGCAGAGTAGACAAATCCATTAGTGGTGAAAAGGAAACGCAATTTTCTTATTTTCAAGCCAGCCAATTGGATCATTCACCTTATTATAACACCAGGTACAATCTATGTGAAATTGAATTTGATATTAGTCATTAGGAGATTGTTGTCTACTGCTATATCCACAAAAATTAATCCTTTTGTGTGTATCATCTCTTTATTTTATCAACTTCAACCAATTTTATTTCCATGTCAATATTGGATTCTAAAGTTATTGTTTTTCAATTGAATCATTGCAGTGGTCAGTATGCCTGGCAAACACTGATTTCTTATGATGCTTGTATACGCTTATGTCTAAATGCGTGGGCAAGAGGCTGCACCGAAGCACCTGAATTTCTACGTGATGAGTGTATTGTTCTCCGAAGCGCCTTTGGGTAGGTTATCTTTGGCTGATGCTAGTGAAAATTAATATAACTGTTTAGGTCATGGCTAGTTACAACTTGTATTGAGTATTTCTCCTTGTTCTTTGAATGTATAGTTTACACAATTTTTTGTTACAACCCCGAGCTGCACAACCAATGGAAGGCAGGACTACCAAGAGTGTTGAACAAATATGCGGTTCTAAGACAAAGAAGGTTGTTGGAAAAATAAGAGTGGAAGGTAAAATCTGATTGTTGTAACTGTACAAAATTTTATATTCAAATTAACTATGTGGAAAGATGTGTTTTGAGTTACATAACATCCCACTAGATATATAAGGCCACAAGATTATAACTTGATTTGGATTGTCTTAATTGGTATACTTGCTTCGTCTATGGTTCTATTTCTTTGAAGGTCCATATATACATTAAATATGTTCAAGTATTTCTTGAAATTGCTTAAAGGATTCTATACTGATTATGAATTTGCTATTATCATTTTCCAAACAGAACATGTGAAGAAAGCAATTCTTCTTTAGATTTAGATCCTTTAAAATGTATTCTTAATTAGAACTAAAGTGAAGTTTTTGGATAATGTCAGTGAGGAAACTTCGAGTAATACCAAGGAGGAAGCTTAAGAGCACATATTCACAGAGAGGTGCAATCTACATGCAAGCGGGGGCAGAGTATGTTCGGCATGTTTCATCACTGTTGAAAACTGGCATAAATTCTCTGAAGATTGCCTCATTCTCAGTGACATCAGAAGGTTTGTTCTAAGAAATATTTTGTAATATGTTTTACTTATAAATGTGACTATAAATACACTTGTTGAGCCAAAGATAATGAAACCTTCCAGTAAATCTATCATCTATAGTAAACAATACAAGCAACTAGCTCCATTAATGTTTCTCTAGATCTTATTAGAGTCAAAATCATACTCATTAAAATTTTGTAACAATTTATTGAGCAGGTCATTTTGTACCTTTCTCAATCATAATCCTCAAAATCTCCAGAGATCAAATGCTAAAAGAATTATACTCCTCAGGATGCTTTTAGTGGTTTTCACTTCATGTCAATCTTACATACCTTAACAATATTAAGGATTGTTTATACCTTTAAAACTTCACGCTAAATTGTTTCAGTAGACATCTCATAATTATCTTTTCATGCTTGTAGAGCCACTGTCATGCTTATTTCAATTGAAGAGTGCTACAGAAGATACTGAAGTAGAACCAGGTTCTGCTATTTTCTTGCGCCCTGGAAGTGGTGACTGCCATGTCTTGTAAGTAGTTATTATTATCATGTCTTGTATGTACCATTGCTTGTGCCCTGGAAGTGGCCAGCTTTAATATTCTTTCAGTTCAGATAATTAACATGCTTGACAGGATCTGAATTTTAAACACAAACTTATTAGTCTGAAAATTCTTAACAATATGATGGTCTTGATGGAAAGAATTGTAAATTGGGTCATTGGCTTTTGATTTCATGTCAAAAAGTAGTAAAAATTGGACCCAATAGGTCTTGATGTTATATTGGCGTTTGACTTAAAGCATGTCCTTTTTTATGCTTGTTTAGTGGTGATTTTTGAACACTGTACATACTTAAGGTTGTTATGTTATATTCTGAAGCATAGCTTACAACAACCAGACCATTGGTGAACCCCTTTAAAGGATGTCACTTGAATTTTTAGCGATAAATGTTATGCAATGAGTAGTGAGGGAGATCTTACACATGTATGTAATTTCAGTTACCCAGAGAGCCAAGGGGATGCTCTTTTGGTGGAAGTCCAAGACGCAAAAAAATCAGTCCAAGGTCGAACTACAATTCCAGTTTCATCCCTTACTGACAACCCTGTACGTATCCTTCCTTCATCTTCAATATCTCATATTGGTATAGAGGTTATCTTACACGATCCTTGTGGTATTTATTGTGGCTGTCTTACCATGCAGAGTGACAGAATTAGGTGGTGGCCCATATACCATGAAGATCAAGAATGTGTTGGAAAGATCCAGCTTTTTATTGGGAGTACAATCACAAACAATGAGGCTAATCACATAAAGGTTTCATGTCCTTCAGCTCAACTGATTTGACTACCACAGATCTTCACTTTCCAGTATAGTAAATAACATATTCATGGACAGTTGAATGATTTAAATATTTATTCAGTTATGAAAGTGCAAACTACTAGTTTATACTTTTTACTTCATATGAAACTTGTTTAGAAAGTCTCAATAATGGATGTAAGTGATATTTTAAAGATAACATCTTAAGTTTGTCATTGTTGTTGTGCTTTTAGTTTTTGCTTTTCCTGTAATAATGCAAAAATTTATAAGGATGTGAATTGTTTCAGAAGCTGTATGTGTCAGATATCAGAATCTTATTACCAGAATTCAAAGAGATTATGGATTCAGTAATTTCATCTGTGTTAGGAGTTGGACTGGAAATAAATACTATTCATTTTATCCATATTCCAAGTTGGATCAGATAGTATGTGTGTGTTTGATCATTGCAGCTCTATATGTGGAACAGTTTCTACCTTATTGTGTTTTATATTAGATTGTGCTCAGTTTCCATTAGTAGAATAACAAACTGCAGTACAAGTGATGATGATATGTGAGTGTGAGGCAGGGAGCTGGTGTCTGTGCTTGCTTGTGTAAATCTAACTTCAATCTGTCTTTTCTTTACATGTTACAGAGTGCACCTGTTGTAGAAACTCTAGCCTATGATTTATTGCTGGAGGCAGCAATGCGTGCACAGCATTTTCATTCCCGGAACTTGCGGTTACAGGGACCTTGGAAGTGGTTGTTGACTGAATTTGCAGACTATTATGGTGTTTCTGATTCATATACTAAGCTGAGGTACAACACAAATGTAAATTTTGTCAAGTCAGTTCAAAGTTACTAATAATAGTTCACTTTGTTTTTAAAGAAGTGACTAATAAATTTTAAACTGAGCTCTAACCCTCTCAATGCTTTCACTTACCTTGGCTTTTTTTGCAGATATCTTTCTCATGTCATGAATGTGGCGACTCCAACAAAAGATTGCTTAGAGCTAGTGAATGAGTTGCTTGTACCCATAATAAAGGCTAGAAGTGAGAGAAGTTTGACAAGACAGGAGGTAAGCATCTTTAGAAGATCCACATCGTGTCCCTTACCATTTACTGATATTTTAAATTAAATTGTGTGCTTTTGATTTACTAATAAGTGATAGTGGCCAAGTAGATGTTTTTGATGATGATTGCTTTTTTTTTTTTGTGGTAAAAGCTTGAAGTGGTAAGTACCTGGTGGTTGATGCAACAAAATTAATCAATAGAGATCATTGCAGGGATTAATGGGAAAAAATTATCTACCTTTGTCCATTTGAGTAACAATGCTCGCCAAACAGGCAGAGCCTCTTGATGTTGCTAAGGAGTGAAATGATGATAAACTTTTCTTTTCTTTTCAGAGCTAGGGCTTCTTAGATTGTGGAAGAAACATATGGAGCCATGTTCTCTATGTTATCTTTCAATTTCCATTTGCATTCCTACTGCTTTTCTGTAGAATTTGGGCCAATTTGAGATTGATCTTGTTCTTTTTGTCATAAATTGGTCCAAATTATGCCTGTGAGAATTTCTATTTTGTTCATGTATGACCCTGTGGAAAAGTATCTTAGTTAACACTTTTCTTGTCTTGATGTCTTGCAGAAAAATTTACTATTGGATTGTGAAACCCAGACAGAGAGTCTATTGGAAAATGTTTTTGAGAACTACAAATCATTAGATGAAGACTCTCCTACAGGGTTAGCAGACTTGTTTGGTCCAATGCAAGAATCTGCAGCACCAGCTCTAGCACCTGCTGTCCAAGTCTACACTCTCCTTCATGATATCCTTTCTCTAGATTCCCAAAACACGTTGAGAAACTATTTGCAGGTAAGTTAAACTTGTCACTAATGATAACATACCGTTATACACTACTTTCTCAAATAGGCTTACAAATATAAATGCACATAGAAGATGGAATTTCTGGTTTAATGTATGTTCAACGGATGTACCTGTCCAGACAATATAGGACCTTCCATGCAATATTCTGCCTTTGGACATTTGTTCTTAAAAATTAGACTAGACTAGATAGCCGGAGAGAAAGAGAGAGACTTTCATGCAGCCTGATGCAACTGACCTCGTAGCTCCTACTGAAATCTTCCATGCGTCACATGACAGTTTCCCAACATATTTATTAGTGGGATAATGGGGAATGGGACTGAAGGCATGGTATATAAGTGATTAGCCATATAATATCTCATTGCATGAACTAGCAGCAGGACTTGTCTGTCTCCTTTTGCACTTTTCTTTGTCAAATCAGGCAAAATGAAACTCTAAACCAAATGGAAGTTATTTGCAGACAGCGGCAAAAAGGAGATGTCGGAAGCACATGGTTGAGACTGATGAGTTTGTCTCAAACAACTCTGAAGGTTTCTTGATGGACTCCATTACTATCTCCACAGCATACTTAAAGATGAAGAATCTATGTATAAACATAAGTAAAGAAATTCAAGCAGACATCAAGATCCACAACCAGCATGTACTCCCCAGGTACTGGCAATTTTTCCTTAGAACACTTATAAAACCTTAAAAGTTTCAATAACTCATGTATGACACAGGAAAGGATCTTAATTTTCTAAGCTCATAAGACTTGAATACTTGTTTCCTACACACCTATACTTCCCAAGTGCCTCAACTGCCAAGACCACATACCAGAAGAAAAAAAAAATCCTTTTATTATTTTAATTTCTTTCTTTATTTCTTTTTATTTTAGATGGTGAGTCGGCTTTAGCTACCAGATTTCTGTCAAATTTTGCTTTCTTTTTTTTCCGTATTGAGTTTTAAAATCATTTTCTTTTTGTCAAATTTCAGTTTATTAATGGATTTACAGTTTTAGATATTTATAAATTTCTAAATGTTTTAATTTTGCATGCTTTTATTGTATCATATATCTTCTGACACATATGCTATTTCCAGTTCCATTGACTTGTCAAACATTGCCGCTGCCGTTTACAGCACTGAGTTGTGTAACAGGCTTAGAGGTTTCCTTGCTGCATGGCCTCCAGCTAGCCCACAGCCACATGTAAATGAACTGTTAATAGCAACTGCTGATTTTGAAAGGGATCTTGAATTATGGAATATCAGGTTTGTGAAAGAAAATCCAAGCTCCTTATTGGATATACTAGAAGTTCTCATATATTTGAATTACTGACAATGTAGCAAAAATGTGGTAGCAATACAACTTGCATCCTATTGTAGAAGTAGAAGCTTCTTTTCTGACATGCTATTTTCTGTTTCTTTAAGTCTGGTGCAAGGTGGTGTAGACTCCAGGAATTTGTTTCACAACTATATAATGGTGTGGGTGCAAGATATGCAACTTAATTTACTTGAGCTTTGCAAAGCGGAAAAGGTATATGCATTGATCTGAAACATAGAAAATATATTAGTGTTAATGACGAACTTGATTAACTTATTCAGTCCAAATTAATGATGCAGGTGCCATGGTCAGGAGTGATGACAAATCATTCCACTTCACCATTTGCTGAGGAAATGTACGACAAGATTAGAGACAGCCTTAATCAGTATGAGGTGGTAATCAATCGATGGCCTCAGTACTCATTGATCTTGGAAAATGTAAGTTATGATTTTCTTCCTACAATTACCATCAAAGCACCTAGAATTCCCTCTTCCCCCCCCCCCCCCCCAAAAAAAAAAAAGTTAGAGACACGTGTGTTACAGATCTTTAGTCCTATCTTTGTAAGCATTTGTGTGCTTCTGTATATGCACTTTTTCCCACAATTCTTGCATCTGCTAACACTTTGCAACTGGTTTATTGATTCCTGAAAGGCTTCTGCAAATGTGGAAAGAGCAATCATAAAAGCACTGGAGAGGCAATACAATGATATTTTGACACCTTTGAAAGATAGCATTCAGAAGAAGCTTAATTTGCAGGTTCAGAAGCTCACAAGAAGGCAATCAGTGGCAATCTATTCTGTTCCTAATCAAGTGAGTGCTTTGCATGCAATTATTCCAGAGCATGGTATTAATATATGGTCAACAGGAATTTAAAAAGTTGCCTGAATTGAACCGAGTTCAAATTTAGTCAGTAACACACAGACAGACATATTGGTGTTTGCATGTGTATCTGTGTGGGACTTGCAGTTCTTTATATATTAATATATCTCACTGTTATTTTTTCTTTTCAACAGTTGGGAATTTTTTTAAACACCATGAAGAGAATTCTTGATGTCCTACACTGTAGAGTGGAGGAAATTTTAAAGTCATGGGCAGCATGTCTTCCTGTAATGGGTGATAAGAAGTCACTATTTGGAGAGCAGATGAATGGGATCACAGTTCTCCTAAGAACAAAATACAAGAATTACTTGCAGGCAATTGTAGGGAAGTTCATTAGCAATGTAAGCAATCCAACAACCGTTTGAGTTCTGCCCCACAGTCAAGTGCCTTTTTACTAATTTCTGTTCTATTTTACTACCATTCAATCTGCTTGTAAATGAATTTCAATGTGTTGTTCTTTGTCATGTGGCTGATCTTTACTCCAGATGAGTGAAAAAATAATCAACATAAGTTATAATTTCTTTGAAAATGATTGTATCAGATGCAAGCTAATAGAAATACACGACTCAAAAGGATTTTAGAGGAAACAAGGGAAGAAGACGGAGAGGCTGAGGTCCGTGAAAGAATGCAAATGTTGACCTCTCAACTAATTGATTCTATATCCAACTTGCATGAGGTCTTTACAAGTCACATATTCATTGCAACCTGTCGCGGATACTGGGATAGGATGGGACAGGTGAAGAGAGTGTCATATTTTATTACCTCATTTACTAAATTTCTTTTCAACTCTAATTCGTTTCAAATTTTAAACTGTTTGAACTAGATTGTTCTGCATTTTCTTGAAGACAGAAAGGAAAATCGAGTATGGTATAATGGATCTTATTATGCTCTTGGGGTAAGTGAATTTAAGATCTAGTCTCTTCTTTGAACTTAGTTGGCATCATTAGTTGATTGTATATCACGATCATTATGCATTTTGTATCTGCTCAGGTTTATGATGTGTGCTGCAGTAGTGGAGTTATTTCTCATGTTTCTTCGCAAACTTATACCATTCATCTGATTTTGTTTTAATTTGCAGATACTAGATGACACTTTTGCATCGCAAATGCAGCGATTGCAGGGAAATTCCCTCCAAGAGAAAGATCTTGAGCCCCCTCGTTCAGTAATTGAAGCTCGATCAATTCTTTGCAGAGACACAGCAAATACAACAGATTCATCGACCTTTTACTATGTTTAGGATTTGACACTTCTCCAACACCAAATTCATGCATCAATATTGTTATATATTCCTACCTGAGTTGTATAGCACTACAATAATATTTTTGTGCTGAATTCATTATATTCTTTTTGTGTATTTCTATGATATTTTGGGTAATAAGGCCATGTAGGTAAAACACCCCCCCCCCCCCCCCCCCCCACCCCGCAAAAAAAAAAAAAAAAAAAAGGAAAAAAAAATAAAATAAAGGCTATGTTTAGATTGCACATAATTTTTTGCTTATTATCAAGAAATTAATTTCAAAGCAGATGTTCTTATTTCTGTGTCTTTTTGTCAAATTACTTTCTTATTCTTCCTGTCCTCATGTAGAATCTCAGGAATACTCTTACAATGGTAAACATTTGCTGGTACAGGGCTGCATGTAACTGCCGTACCCCTGCAGCTAAGGAATCATTTTCAAAACTTACTGCCGTACCCCTGCAGCTAAGGAATCATTTTCATCCTTTCATCAGTGCATTACCATTTATTAAAATTTAGATTTTCAACAATGTAAAATAGAGCTCAGCTCATTAAATCTCTGCATGCTTCTTGTGTCATGGTCATTTATACCAATTCATTTGTGCTCAAGGGATAACGAGAGATAAAAATCCATATTTTAGGTAAATGATCATGACATACAAGAAGCACGCTAAGATCTTGATATTAGGGACCTCTTTTCAAGTTAAAATCAATATGGACCCCTATTCTAGAGAAGATGGAGTGTAAATTATCTGGTTGGAAGAGACTTTACTTGTGGAGCTTTCCTAATTATTATTTATCCTTATTTACCATCCCAGCTAATGTGGCGAAAAGGATTGAGAGATTATAGAGGAACTTCTTGTGGGTGTGTAGGAGGTGCGTTCTACAACATTTGGTGGGATGGGTATGGTTTGTATGCTTGATGTTCACGGAAGCATGGATATTAGGAAGCTTGCAATTTTTAACCAAACTTTGCAGGGTAAGTGGCTTTGGCGCTTTGGAGTGGAGGAAACACGTGTATGAAGGAGTGTATTGCATTGAAGTATGGCGTAGAGTGGGATAAAATTTTACAGTACACCCATTTGGATGTAGGCATTGGTAGTCTGATTTGGTGTTGGCATGACCATTGGTGTGGAGATCAACCTTTGAGGATGAGTCATCTTCTCTTGTATAATTTTCAACAAATAGAAACAAGTTAGTGGAGTCTTTGTGGGTGAGATAAACAGAGGAGGAACGAATGAGATGGGATGTAAGATTTCGTCGGGATTTTAATGATTGGGAGCTAGAGTTGGTAGCCTTATTTCTTAGTCTTATTTACTCTAATGTACCTCTTAGAGAGGGCTGTGATAGAACGAAATAGATGTTGAAGAGGAGTGGGGTTATACATGGTGGCTTTACTTTGAGTGGGGAAACATCCTTATTTATGAGTAGTGGGGAGACAATAGATCATCTGTAAAGCTTTGAGCTGTGAAGCTTTGTTTTTCAATCCTTTGGGATTTAGCGTTTGTTACTGAAAAAAGGTCATTAATTTGCTATTTGGATGGAGAAATTGACTTGCTAAGCGTTCACTGGAGATTTGGAACCCCTCATCAAGGGTGAAAAGAATGCACAGAGATAAAGGCGCAAAATAAATCGGATCTGTTGGCTGTTAGTGCTATTTCTTTCTTTACAACACCCCACCATAGTTCAAAGGCCCTTCAGCCCCAAAGCTCAAATAAGAAGTCAACTTCCCATATTAAAGTTTTGGGTCAGCCCATATCTTCATAAACAATGGGGTTCCCCATTAAAAATGGTGACTGCGTGTTATTTAAACCAATTACAGTACCCCTATCATAACAAGAAAGAATGCAAAAAAAAGATGTTCACATCATGATGCAACTAAGCAGGAAAGGACACTGGCAGCTTCAATTTCTTCCAAAAATAGTGGCCATAAGAACTAGCTGGTCAGTTAAGTCAGAATGAAACTTAAAACAAGTAGCATGATCATAAAAAAAATAAAAATAAAAAATCAATCAAGATACAGCCAGTCAGCAGCTGACTAGAAAACCCAGAACCTATTTGCAATTTATACATAATTGTAAATACCAAGATCCTTTGCAAAATATATAGACTGTAGCCTTCTCCTAAAAAGTAATTTCCATTTCCTGCACAGCCGGTCAACTTCATTTTCCTTGTTGGATTTGCTGAAGAAGAGCAGCTGCCAGCTGTAATGTTGCCTGCAGTCGTTTCTGTGGATCTGCTTCTGCTTCTTCCTGTGCAATATTATTTTGCAGAAGTTGATTTCCCTGAGCTGCTGTCTGAAGTTCTCTTTGAACCATGTGAGGTGCTACAGGCGCATTTGATGTCCACTGTTGTGGCTGCTGAAACTGTTGAACTTGACTAAAATGCGATGTTGAAAGCTCAGAATTAACTTGATTATTCTGTGGAACATATCTCTGGGATGTTCTTAATGGGTTGTCAGACTCATTCATTGTGTTTATCTGCCTAAAATCATCACCCATAGATAGATTTGGAGTGCTCCCAGACTGTCTCTGCTGCCCAAGAAGAGATGATGCCAACTGTGCAAGTTGATCTGGTTGCAGGGCTCCAATAGGCATAGACATAGAAGCTGAAGTTTGGGTTCCCTGAATAGATGACTTGCTATTTCCAGATAATGGAATACCAGAAATTCCACCTTTATAATGACTTTCTTGCATTCTGTTTGGCAGGACTGAATGATGCTCCTGAACAACAGGAACAGCACTATTGGATGCTCGTGATGGTACATTTCTGGTACCAGAAATTGAATTCTGCGGATGGTGAGAAGAGAAATTTTGTCCCAACATAGGGTGTCCCTGACGTGGTGGATAGTCATGCCTGTTCCCATTGTAAGAGTCGGATATGCCACTGACTGCATGAGCAGAACCTGAAAATGATGCAGGTGGAGCTGATGTAACCACATTCCCTGAAAAAGATACATTGGGAACTCCTGCTAATTGAGGAATAGCTCGCATAGGTGTTGATGGCTTTGTGTATGATGAATCCCTGTTAATGGGTACTACATTTGTATTATTTTTCTCATTTTGATGGTGAAGAGACCCAAAATTGGAACCAGGGTGCTCTAACCTCAAAACAACACCAGAGATACTCAGTTTCCCAGGTACTTTAAGTACTTTCTGTGAAAAGTCTGATGGGGGTACAAGAAACAAGGTGGTCTTTTCATCCAACTTAGCAACTGCTGCTCGCTGTTTCTCTCCAAGATAATGCATGAATTCATTATAGAATCCCATGTCAGCATCAGTTTCTGGTACAAAGAAGACAACCCAAGCATTAGCCGCTTGATAGTAATGCTTTGAGAGCATGTCTAGACCAGTTCTTGCTGTGCAATCTAAGAATTCAGGCCTGCAGCACAATATTAGAGTTGTTAAAAATGAGTTAGAGTGGGAGTGGGAGTTCAACAGCTAGGTGGTAAAAAGAAAAAAGAAAAAGAGCATCTGTATACTCTACTCTGAGTTCTATAGTCTCAGCAACTACATAACTGCATTTGAATTTCCCACAGAATTAAAACATACTACTATATCAACAAAATATTTCAGAACAAATTGTCATATATAGAAACCCTTATATGCATTGAACACTGGGATTCTATGGAGAGCAAAAAGGATATTTTCCATTTCCATGGGGCACATAAATGCATCTTCAATGAACATATGTACTTACAGATAAAAGAATAACATGATAGAAATTAATGCATTTACTTGTATAAAACTAAGTCAAAGCCTTCTAGCAACTATAGAAGGAG
Source organism: Quercus cerris (assembly GCA_963669245.1). Lineage (NCBI taxonomy): Eukaryota > Viridiplantae > Streptophyta > Magnoliopsida > Fagales > Fagaceae > Quercus > Quercus cerris. Next base: position 24,634,113 of record OY770007.1, on the reverse strand, counting down.
ACAGGCGCAAAAAGAAAACAAACGGGTAACTGGAGGCCCTTTTCACATCCACACTCCTGTTTAAAGCATATCATGACAACTATCCAGAAATCTCCAATTAAGAATGCTTTTACTACTTACAACATCATGTCCAGGACTTTTCCCACAGGAAAGCAGCGAGCTCGACAGACGGGAGTTCCTCCCTTTGCTATAGTCCCTTCCCATTTCCATTCAGTCATAGAAGACTGATCAGATTCAGGTGTAAATCCTTTTTTCTCAATAGGATTTGATGGCAGAGAACCAGAACCCATCTGGAAATTTTCATAAGATTCTTTCCAGTGATCACTCCTTTCTCCATGAGGTACAACTAAATTCATTGTGCGATTAGGAATCGGTTTATACCCAACAGGTACAGCCTCAAAGCTTCTATCAAAGGCCTCAGGTTGGGGAAAATCAGAGAATACCTTAGGGAACATATGTTTCTCTTGCTCAAAATCAGAAAAAGGATGCTCTGGAAGGTCTTTCTCAGGTGGAAAGGAGCCAGTCTTCAATTTCTTGGCTCCATGAAAGAATTGGACATCTTCTGGTAAGTCCCATGGCTCATCATAGAATGGACTTGTTTGACGAAATCTCTGAGGATAATCATGTGAATGTCTCTCTCTTGTAGGACTACTGTGATGTTCATAGATGTCCTGTGATAGTCCTAGAGAATCCACTTCTCCAAACCTTCTCTGCTCAGATGTATCATTTCCACCAGCCCATAAAGTGCGCTTCCTATTAAAACTATAGGCATCAGAATCTCTAGGATCCATATCTGATACAAATTGAGGAGATCTTACGCCAAGATCTCCAGATAAGCTACCAAAATTCCTATCCTGCCGAAAGTTCTCAGACGATCCTGAGCGAACATTTGACTTGAAATGTGGTGACAGCGAGGAGTTCATTGAGCTCCTTCCACTGTTGGATGAGCCAGCTTCATTCTTTGCAAAACAAATATGTACACGGGGATTGCCAAATAATTTTCCCTGGAGAGTTTCTTTTGCCCTGCAAGCTGACATTACACTCCTGAATCGAACAAAGGCATAACTACGACCAGGAAATGCAGTAATCTTCTCAATCTCACCAAATGGTGAAAAAGCCTTCCCCAAGATCATTTCGTCAACCTTCAATAATGATGGAAACCCTATCCACAAAACTGGACTAGGCTCTAAATTTTTGTCGTTCAAATTGGATTTGTCAGGATAAAACGGATCAGGACTAATTTGGCGTGCTCTGAACTCCCTTTGAGAGAAAGGAGATCCTCTCAACACTGAGCGCTGTTCATCTCGACGTTGAGAGTAATCTTCATCACGTGATGCTGTTGATGCCTTGTCCTGTGGTTAAAAATCTCATTAGGTTCAAGTGCAAAATCTAACCTGTATTCAAAGCAGTCAAATTATCAAATACGAGTTGGACTTATGCTTCAGAACACATTTCAGAAGAAACTAAAAAAATTGCAACTAAGCTTCATCCTAATAGAATTGAGGGTCTCACAATAAAAGAATTGGTACTAAGCTTCAAATATATGATGGATGGAAGATGGGAGAAATAGAATTAAATTTGTATTGAAGTGTGTGTGACTAACAACTCTGTTCCAGAAACTATTAGGAGGATATATGGGATGATTAGTGGCAAGGCAATCTTCATAACTTATTTACTTAACAAATAAAGATGGACAACTGTCTCCTACTGATTTTACAAATTCAAGATGAATCCACCATTAGTTTTTCTTTTATTAAGTTTCTCTACTGCCAGAATCTTTCCATATGGCAGGAATGCATCCACTACAAAGCACCCAAAATACTAAGTGAAATTGTGCATATGACACACCAAATCATCACGTTTATTAGGTAGGTCAGCCCATCCTGATGCAACCTTACAATATAAAGCACAAGCACAATATAATACTAATCAAATACAGGCCACGTGAATTTGTAAACTTAATCAGCACAAAAGACATTGTCTAACCATTATCTGATCAAGACAACAACTACAACAACAAACAAACCTTAGTTCCAAAATTCTGGGTCAGCTATGGATCTTCAACAAAACTAGTCAAGGTCGGCCACATGTATTCTTTTCCAACATTCTATTCTATCCAAAGTACTCTTTGTTACTTTTTTTAATTGACATGTCATTTTTTACTACTTCCATTAATGTTACTTTTGGTCTTCATCTACCTTTTTTTGCTCCCTCACTTGAATCAACTCACTCTTTCTCACTTGTGCATTGATCGTCTTCCTCTAAACATGACTAAACCATCACAAGACTATGTTCAAAATCTAGCCCACTTAAACCACTAATGAGTAGGGAAACCAAGATTCAGAGAAGACAACTAGGATGTATTTGGAAGCACCCTAATCATGCTCTTATAGAAAATAAACAGGCGATGAGGAACAATTAAAAACCTCTTTTGCATTGTCAACAAAAGCCCGCCCTCATTTCATGAAGGAACCATTTTCAGGACAATGATTTTCCTGTCAGGAGTTGAGAGAGAATACTTTGACATCTATGTCAAATACTTGAGCCACTCAGGAAGAGCAAAGTAGGAGTGAAACAAGAAAACTTGTCAAATGTTTGACAAGTATGTCGGCAACAATACCTTCATCTCTTCATAAAGAAATTAAGAAGGGCTGAAGTCATTTTGGCTGCTTTCAAACAAGCTTGACCCTCAATTGATGAATGAACCGTGTTCAAGACAATGGTTTGCTTTAATTTCCCAATAAAAGGGAAGAACAAAGAAATCTTCTCATTAGTTCGCATTACCAAAAAAACTACCACTTCAAAACAATAAAAGTCCTACAAGGAGCATAAATTGATACAAAGCTCATGCAATAACAATGCTCAGTTTGCTCAGTTCCCTAGTTAAACTATCACTCTCTCTGTCTGCTTCCTCTTCAGTGGAGACAGATTTGAACTTCTATAATAAGTGGAAACCTTCTAATGAATGAATAAGCCTGGCCAGAAAAAAATATGCTCCACCATGAACAACTCAACTAATTAACCCCACATTAGTATTTTTAATCTCATACTGTTTTTCAAACAGGCACCAAATATAATTGAAACGTATGCAAAGAATCCCAATAATTGCTCCAAGAACCAATAAAGGTATCCCAACAATATTTTCAACCAGCTCACTCATTACAAGCCCTGATTTTTAACCACCTATGAAATATGAAAACAAAAGCAGAGGAGACAGAGGCAGAAGATATTAACATATACTTTAAACAAACAAAAGATGAATCAATTAGACATGACATGGAAATGCAATGCCACCAAAGAATTGATGCAGAAAAAGCCAATACTGTGCTTATATAGACAACTAGGAATAAACCCTAATTCTAACTGACACAGGAAAACCCTAATTCTAATTCCAATTTACTAAGGAAACTTAATTCTAAATGACTTGGGAAATCCAAATTATTGAATTACACCCAATACCTTTGACTCTAGGAAATTAAATAAAAATACTAATTACACCTAATTAACTACTAATACCTAAAATAAAATACAAGTGGTTCCATAACTAAGTAAAACTAAATTAAAATAAATATTTTTTGTGCTTCCCCCATCAGGGATGTTCCATCAGCTCCAATTAATGGGAAAATATTTCATCTTAATCAAGTCAAACCACAATTTTTTTTCATCGAGCAACTGTCTATCTGTGCAGACTTGCAATTCCAAAAGGAGTCGCACAGAGAATTATATTATGTAGAGAAGAGAAGGCAAAAGGCACAACTTCAGAAAGGGGCATTCTCAAACCAAAAAGATTTTATGAATAATATTAGGCTTAATCTTGAAATTGATATAGGGAAAGAAATTAGAGGTGGAGAGGGGTGATAAATCTCTACCTGCATGAATGCTATTATATATTCCTTGGAAAAAAGGCCCATGAGTAGCAAGATCTCACATTTGCTTAAAACGGAATCATACCACAGACCATGTCATTAAAGGATCTAGTTCTTAACAACCCAAATTACAATAACATTAAAAAGAATTTGTCTACAGGAATAGAAAGGGTGATCTCCCACCATTGGAAATGCAATTAGATTTAATTGACCAGTGATTGCAAGATCTTATTTAACAGTGCTGCTCTTAAACCCATGATACTTTGCAATTCCACAGTCACTTCTAAGTATCTATCAATTAAAGCAACAATTGCAGTCAATATCTACAATTCTGTAATCTCATCAAAGCTAATGAGATTTATGAACTGGATCATATGTCCTTTCACAACTCCATGAAACTTGGAGATATGATCATATATACAACATTAGTGATTCTGTTACTTGATTTTATATTTCTTTCACTAACAATTTAAACCATATAGAAATATATGATATTTAGCAATCTCTATCATATGCCTCTTCACTTCCACAAACTGTGAAGCTTATTGCACATTTCCCAATAAATATTGTTTTTTATAAGCACAAGATCATACAAGTAGTATAAAAAACTGTGCTCATCTCAATAAAGACATAGTTCACCCACTAATTTGACATTAAATAATGTACCTGATCCTTCAGTGACTACTTTGTATTCTCAAAAATTATAACTATATAACTACCTTTGTGCAACAATATGAGCTCCCACAGATTACCATAAATATGGTCTGTGGAGTGTGGCAAGAGAAGTGATTTACATGCAGTATGTCAAACTAAAGGATAAGAAACAAAAGTCAACTTCAGATTTCATATACAATTAAACAACATGGGAAAATGTGTAAAAGAAATTCATGTATTTATTTTTGTTCACTTAGTCATAGTAAAATAAAAGAAACCAATAAGCGGTTGGGGCCAATACATTACAGTATGTGCAGAAACTCTCTTTTTTGCTCAGGCATAGGAAATTTCATGTAATTCCTTATTTAAATACTTTTTTTCTTGATAAGTAAGAATGTTATATATACGAATGGCTACTCTATGCATGAAAAAACATAGAGCAAACCCAGAAAATACAAGAAGAAAAACTGAAAAAACAAAAAAGAAAACCAAACAACAAAATAATTACAAAAGAGAGAGAGAGAGCTAAGAAAAGAAGGGAGAGAATCACTAGTTGTGAGTCTCCATGCCCGAGACCAATCAAAAAGAGTTCCACTAAAAGAGGCAACCATCTGAACACCTAAACTATCCAAATCCTCAAAAGTCCTGCGATTCCGTTCCTTCCAAATACACCATAGGATGCACAACGGAACTAAGTTCCAAATCTGAGACGAATGCTTCCCCAACCAATTCCACCAACCAAAAAGCAAATTTGGGATCGATCTAGGCATAACCCAAGACAAACCAAAAGTTATGAAGACAAAGCTCCACAACTGATAAGCCATCTCACAATGAAGAAGTAAGTGGTCTACCGTCTCTCCACAATGCCGGCACATAATGCACCAGTCCACAAAATCCAATCCCCTCAATCGTCTCAAGTTATCACCCGTTAGGATCTTATTCCAAGCTACACACCAAACAAAAAAAGAAACTCGCCTAGGAGCCTTTACTCTCCATATTCCTTTCCAAGGAAAGACAATTGAGGGAGAATCCCGCAATTTGTTATAATACGACCTGATGTCAAACTCCCCATTAGGCTTCAACTTCCATCTCATCCGGTCTCTACTATCCATTGGAGGAGTATTAGCTCCCAATATACTTCAAAAGCCTTGTTTTTACAATTTCCACAGTTGCAAAAAATATTACATTGCATTTTATATTGTGTATATGTACAAGACGCACATGGTACATACACATGAAAAAGATTAAGAGGAAGACTCAGGACCCCAAAAAAAGACCAAAAATTAAGATCACTGGGATGTTAAGGCAAACCCAAAATAAGTAGGTGTTGTTTGGTAGAGTATACTTGACCAGAATTTGCACTCTCTAAGCTGCTGCTTTTGTGCTACACTAAATACTCAAACATTGAAGAACTGCTTAGAGTGCATCATCATTCAAATTATACTTGCAAATTTGTATCCCACAAAACTCTGCATTGAATAAATCCAAGCGCTAACACTGCAGATCAAATAATTTGTATTTCTATCACCTCGCATTTTTAACCTTCTTTAGAAACAAAACCTTGATTGAAAGTCCCATTAAAAAAGACTTGGTTGTTTAACAGCAACTCAGAGACCACTACAGAAGGAATAAACCAATGATTCCAACCTCTTCCCTCCACCTCACAATTGAGTTTCTATTGAATAAAGCAATCAATTATCAATTAAAAGAATTACTGTGTAGGCTAAATAATTAAATATGACATGTAGCCCAGCAGGATGCCTGTTAAGAAGTATTTGATATGCTATGACATTGAGGTAAAATTTAGCTGCTGCAGTAACATTATCAGATGCACTAGGCCATTACACTTGCACACATTTCATTCCTTCCTCACCATTCCCAACTATAATACCATATATTCAGAAGCATTAGTTAGCACAAAGTGGAACAACAGTACTTTTGTTCTGTAAATTGCATTCCATGGATATGTAATCCTTTTTTTATACCCTCATATAAAAATGAATTGAATTATTTCAAAATGGATAATTCCTACACAAAAGCAGCTATGAAAAATTTTGAAACAAGGAGATATGGATCATGGATATCTGATGAGTGTGAAGCATCAATTTTATAAAAGCATTAGTACCTGCAGGATAACATCACTTTTAGATTGTAATTTATTGGTGATTGTTTAGCAGAAAGCAAACAGGACTTCCCAGAATATGGGTTTCCCAAGGATAATATTTAAGACCTTGGTAGACAAGTTACAAGGTGCTTTTTGTGTCAAGAAGATGAGTAAAGTGCTCAGAGGATCAAATATGAAAAGATAATAACAATCTGCTCTGGCTATGATGTTATGCTGAATGGCGTATGCCCCTTTTCTCAACTGATATGAGCTCAATTAGATACACTTTCAGAATATGTCAAAATTACTACTCTGAGGATATCCTGCAAGTTGCATTGTACTTAATTTTGTGATTAAAATTAAGAACAGATTTTATTGGTGGACAGTTATCTAATGCATGAAGCATCCTCTTTTTAATAAAATCTTAAAGTACTTATTAATAATTCTGCCTAAAGCATGAGGCACCAAGTTTGTTGTATCTTTATCATAACTGATTTGCATTGCCTCTTTAAATTCATTTTTCCCCTCATTATTTGATAAAAATAAGAAATCTCCAGAAATTTTAGAATTCATTCAAGTGAGTATTTTCATCAATTGGCCACTGAGCAGGCGCAGTCCCATCATAACCAAGAAATGTGATGAAACCTCTACCACAATTGGCACAGATATGTCAGTTACACTCAGATTTTCTGTAATAGGTTGCAGTGCATTTGAATCAGCCATATGGATGCTTTGAGGAAATTGACCATAATAAATTATATAATCATGATTTATATGGCACCTCATGATCTTAAAAATTGTGTTCTGGACATGTTTATGTGCATACAGTTTAGTAATCCAAGAAGCAACTCAGTGACTATGGAACCATAGAATATTGATTATTAACACACACAAGATACTGTGCTTATTCCAAGAGACTTTACTTCCTCTTGTGACTCAAGCTTTTGAACGACAAAGGATGTTTCAGATATACGTCACTCTGGAAAACATGTGCAAATCTGAGATTAAGGAAAGAAACAGCAATTGAACATACATTGGACCTGTGGTGGTCCATATAGAGGACTTATCAAATGCACTAAGATATTGGAAACGAGACTTTATTTGACAGTCATGATAATCTGTAACTCATATTTCATCAATTCCTCCCCTGTCTAGGTAAATGAAAATAAAACTTCTTGTATTCCTCTCATGAATCAAGTTGTAATGGCATTGAATGAATTTGGAGAGATGAACCCTAAATAACTCATGCAATGTGGACTTTTCACCTTCTCAGTTTTTGGAGTACAATGGGTAATGCCCAAGAGTGTATTTGAACTACTTTCTGAATGGAGGAACTAGTTTGGGAACTATTCTTCATTTGCATGGAAAGGAACTCTTTTATTCCTTTTTGTGGACTTTGTGGAAGGAAAAGAACCGATGTACTTTTGAGGGTGTGAATGCCTCAATTTCTAAGCTAAAATTGTCTTCCCTAAGAACTTTTTTTTGAATGGTCTCATGTTTTGGGACACGGTGATATAAATTCCATTGCAGATTTCATTGATCCTCTTTCATTTAGATTGTAATATCACTTTTTGCATCTCTTGAGCACTACTTTGTGTACTCGTGTATGTGAGATGTTCTTTTTTAATAAAATATCATTGTTTATCAAAACTCTTGTAAGGATTTCAGTCAAATTGTTAGCATAATGATAAAGCAACATATAGTGGTTCTTGCTCTACTAATGACCTATATCTCAACTATTACCATATAGCCGCCTTTTAATGAAAAGCAATTCCAAACTTTCCACAAGTAGTGTCTATTCTAATAAATATCGCTTCACTTCTCTAGCAATTTCTAATGATTTTAAATACCTAGCTGAGAATGTAGGGAGAACACCATCTTTGGTCATTCACTAAAGACTATAACCCGCTACAATACATCAATCTACTTTTAAGGTGTTTGTCCAGATGGATGCGCAAGAACTCAGCCAAATACAAACATGTTGCCCCATGTACAACAATTGGAAGAATAAGTAAATTGAATTTCTCCAACCTGTCATCACAACATAAAATGTGCAACCGAAAATAAAAATTTTTAAGCACTTCAAATATTCAGGAAGAATTGCTTTTTAGATGATAGATTTTTCTGTGCAAATTTGATGATCTACATCAGTTTTATGAGAAGCTCCTTCCCCATCAAGTGTGAGAAGCTGATTTTTTTTTTTTTTTTTTTCCTTCTGACAATGTCAGGTTTTTTTGCTGCTGCAATTTATTTTCTCCAACTTGCATTTGGTTTCAAAGTATTAAAATTAAGGAATGTCTTGATGTGGAAAATTTTCCTGCAAATTGACCATACTTCCCAAATAACTATGCAGCTACCAAAACAATTCACACACACTCATTACAATTAAATCTGTCACCTATGCATTGGGAAGATACACTGCTTTGCATTTTTTTTATTTTTCTTTTCGTTTCCTGATAAATACTTTGCTCGTGGTTCTTTCTGTTAATTTTGAGACTACTGGGAATCTGAGACCAGATTATATATGGAATTCCTGGGGAAGAGCACATAGAAAAGGAAGTGGAAAGCCAAATAAATTGCATGCCTCTCCAATTTGTGATATAGAAGGCAGAGTCGAGCCTTATTAGTGGGAACACTAATGACCTAAGATTTCTAATATTAATGAACATATGGACATTGGTGTGTGGAACCTGTCAACCTGATGATAATGCTTTGCAGTTTTTTTTTTGGATAAGTATAATGCTTTGCAGTTTTTGATTGAATATTTAATTGAATGGAGGGTGGGGTGGCAATGTTGTTAACTGCAATATTGTGTATATCCTGGAATGCTTTCATTGGTTTGGTAAGTGAGTTAAGATGAGTCACATTTCTCTTGCTATTGTTCTTGCTTGAAAACAATGAAAGGAAGCTGCTATTATGGCATTGACAAAACGAATTGCAATTTAACCAACAGTATATATTATACATAGATCCATACATAGACACATACACAATAAACTTAACCGAGAAAAGAAAAGCATTGCGAAGAATGTAACAACAGGCAAGACAAGAAGTGTGGGGGGCAGGACTAACCGCCTTGGTAAACTCAATTCTAAGTGGGTTGCCGGCAACAGGGAAACCTTGAAGCGCGTTAATGGCGGCGAAAGCATCATCATCCCTCTTGAAATTGAGGAACGCGTAGCTGCGTCCGGGCTGGAAAGCCACACTCTCGAGCTCTCCAAACTGCAAGAAGTGATTGGTGAGCTCGTGCTCTAGTATGCTGTGGGACAGATTCCCAACCCAGAGATGCCTCGAGGCCGGATGGCCACTGCTATTACTATTGTTATTCGAATTGGAATTGGAATTAAGACTACGCCCGGAACCCGAATGGCTACTCATCTTGTCTTCGAATCTCGATGGGTAGTCCCTTCGAAACCGGTCCCGCCCTCCTCCTCCTCGGCCCGACTATAATGCCAACACAAACACAAATTGCTACTCAAAATACTTAATAAATAAATAAATAAATCCTACAATTGTGTGTTGTAGTACATAAGATGATAAGAATGTGAATATTGTGAAGTGGGTTTTGGTTAGTTAATTGATGAATTGAATCTTAGTAAACCATTAGAGCACAAATTAAACTAGGCTATGGCTATGGCGATTTTGTGATGATTTGAATGAAATCTTAATCTGGGGTGGTACTAGAATTGCTAAAAGAAGTGATAATAGTTTTGATTGATTGAGAGTGAGTGAGTGAGTGATTGAAGATGCAAAGAAAGAAAGTGAAATATGTACAGCTTACCATTTGAAATATGAATTGAATAGAATTGGAGCAAAGCAAAAAAAGCAATAACGTAACGAACCAAACAATATATTCGGTTACTGCCTCCTCCTTAGTCGTTTTTCTAGTCTCGCCACTCTTGAGAAAAGTTTTGTTGTTTTTTTTCTTTTTAGCTTTTTAGGGTTTGGAATTGTGCTGTGGAAGAGAAGAATATATTATCCATTTGAATGTGAATGTGATTTTAGTTTTCTCTCTCACACACACACTCTCTCTCTTCTTCTTTTTTATTTTTTTAAAATTTTTTTAATAAATAAATAAAATCGTAAGGTATTTAGGAGATGAGGTCATATAATACGTGGCAAGTGCGCAGTGAGTTGACTCTCTCACTGCTTGCGTGCGGGCGAGAGTTTTGAGTTTCATAAAATCAATTCAACAGGCCCAATATATTCAAAACGGAGCAATTTGGCCCGCTTGTTATGGTTGTTTGGAAGTGTTATTACGTGCGCTTAAAAATATATGTTTTGTTATTTAAAAATATATATGAAAATATGTGTGAGTAATATATTATGTAAAAATATATGTAATATAATTTAAAAATTAAAAATATGTGTTTGAGTTGTTATATCAAACGGGGCCTAAATACTGAAATAGTGTTTAAACAATATTACACATATTTTCATATTTTTTTACCTACACGTATTTATAAAAAATACAAATAACGTTACTAGAAATCTTTTATCAAACGGGCATTTGATTTCTAAATCTATTTTAGTCCTAAACGTCTAAACCATTACTCATTTTTCTCTTCTCTTACTGTGATTAAGGATCAAGTTTGTAAGTTTTGAAATTTCTTTGATTTGGCTGAGATTAGCCTAAACCTCAAGAGTATTATTATATTTAACCCTACAATATATACCTATAATCTAGACTATTATAACTTCGTTTATTTTGATGGAAAACCTTGTGTAAAGATAATTTTTCAGTGTTTGGTAGTATAAAAAAAAAGTCAAAAAAAATTATATTTGGTCAACATAAAAATTATGGCTTATTTTTAGAGATTGTTTTCCACTAAATCTTTTTAGAAAACAATTCAATCTCAAAGCAAGCTAAATAACGGAAGTTAAAAGATTGTTTTTCAACTCATTTAAGATTACTACCAAACATAAGAAAAATGAGATAGTTTCATAGAAAATGCTTTTTGAAAAATAACTTATTTTTTAGAAAACATTATTGTTGAAACAAACAGAGCATAATAATATTTAAGCAGCTTCCAAGCTCACTTCTATTCAGTGGACTAAGTTTCCATTTGGCTTGAGTTTATTTGTTAAGCTTTATAGCTTTTTAGAAACTTATTTATTTTCTCGCACTTTCAAAAAACAAATATACATTACTACATTTTCAACAAAAAAAAACAAAATAAAGATGATGCCAAACCCACAATAACTCCACGTTTTTAGCAATTTACAACCTCCTCATCTCTTAACATTTTTCAAATTGAAACGAACTCATGTCGATATCATATTCTGTCTAATTTCAAATTTCGATAGAAGTTTTAGCCCTAAATTAAAGGATTTCATGACTTTAACAGTTGTACCCCATTTTTTGTTGATTTTCATCCATTTCTATGTGGTTGGCTAAATTTGGTTGATCTTTAATTGAATGATAACCGTTTAATTAGGTTAATTTTGGTGTTATATATAAGATCGTGATATTACCTTTAATTTGACTACATATGGGCAAAAATCAGGCTTCAATTGAATGAGATATAACTTAATTAATGAAATTTGCATTTATATTGTGGAAAAAGTATGTAATTTTCTAAAGAATGCATGCTAATATTCTTCCCTAATTTCCATGAAAATTTGGTACTAAATATACGATTTTGGTCTCTCTTTCATTGAGCATGTCTTTAAGATTTGAGCATTAAATTGATTAAGGAATTTAACTGATTTTCTTAAAGTACTTATGTTGTTTTTATTCAGATCCATTTACTTTATCATATTTGATCCCTTTATTTTTATCTGGTCATACATGTGATTTATAAGAAGATCAAGTTTATTTATTTTAATTAATGGGCATGTCAAATTTTATTGTGAATTATTAACGGTTGATTTAAAGTCCATATAGTTCCTTAAGTGCACTGCAGTCCAGGTTTTAATCCTCGCACTAGTGAATTAAGGAAGTCCGTTGATATGATATGTGTTCTAGTTGATAAAATATGCTAGTAACATCATTCATTCTTATCCTATTCCATTCTTATCCACAATCCCTAAAACCCTAGGGAACCCATATATAAACCCTCACTTTTCCCGTTCATCAAGAATCATCAGCCCCTTGGAATTCCCAAAATTTCATAAATATTCTCCCATACCCAAGGCTCCTCAGCCCTTCCCCTTTGGGTATTTATCCTCCAACATCCCTGACCTCTATTCTACCCAAGAACCCCATACATTAGTCATCTTCAACCCATTTAAAAGCTCCAAAAAACCAAAAACCCAGGAATAAATAGAAAAATCCCACTTTCTTTATCTACCCGAAAATTCTCAGAAACAAACCAAAAAAAAAAAACTACCTTCCACTATAATCCAGACCAACCTCTTCCTATAAAAAAGGAAACCCTCCCCTACATAACCAGAAAACCACCTTAGAAAAATCCTTCCTTTTTCCCTTTCTCACCAACACAAAACAGCAACTACTTCAATCTTTTAGAAATCCAGCCCAGTTTTCCTAAGCCCACAAAACTCACTCAAGGCCTTTCCCTTCACCAAGCCCATCATTCCCTCTCCCAACGTTTGGCCCAACCTGATAACTTCAAGCCTATTCGCATAAAACTCCACCAGCCCATTCGGACAAAGCACACAAACTTCAGCCCACTCGAAGAGTAAAACGATCAAGAGATTCAAGACCAATTCAACTTAAAACTCAACTCTTCCAAGCCCATGCCTCAGTCAAGCCCAACCTGAAAATCAAACTAAATTCACATAAGCCCAACTCGTGGACCCATAAGCATACAAATTCACAAAGTTACACCTTGACTCCCAAAACTCTCCAATTTATACTTGTTTATTTGGAAACAACTTATCTAACTTTTTGTTGAATTTTTTATTGTTGTTGAAAGTGAGTTAAAATATATGTCTATTTTGAAAAAAGTGAGGTTTTAAAAAGTTGTACATAAAAGCTAAAGACTAAGCTTATAAACTCGTGCCAAACGAACATTGAACAATTTCCAAAATTATACTTGGGCCCCACAATTACCTGAAGTCACTTTCAACCCTAAAATTTTTCAAAATTATGCATCAACCCCAAAATTTGTAAAGATTGCATTTCAACCTTAAACTTTCACAAGATTATGTTTTTAACCCCAAAACTTTTCCATAATCACAAAAATGACCTCCAAAACTTTTAAAAATTGCACAAAAGACCTTGGATCATAAAAATGCATTTTTAATTGTTTTGTGCCCAAATAAAATATTTTCCTTAAAAATAATAAAATTAATGATATTATTATCAAACTTTAGAGTAATTAAACATTTGTGTCCCTTTGCAAGAGATAAAATACTTTGTAAAAGGGCATTGCAAAATTAGATTTCTTAGGCTATGCTTTGGAGTGATGTTAGTTATATTTAATTCAATAATGCAATTTACCTTTTAATAAATGTCATCCAATTACTTGCTTAACTATGCTATTTTGATCTTGCTTTCCAAAGGATAAATTACACATGTCATTTGTTTACATATCATCTTAGGATAGACTACTCGTCATTCATCTACATGTCATCCTAGGATAGATCATACATGTCATACATCCACATGTTATCTTAGGATAGGCTTGCTTTGTTTTATTGCACATGCACATGCATAATATCATTTCTTTTTAAAACCAAATGTCAAATATTTTAGCTATTGTTTAAATGGTGAAATTTAAGATTAAATTCAAAATGAGGTACTATCATTTTGGATAAGCATTGTGGGGTACTTAATACCTTCCTCACATGTATAATTTATAAGTTTTCTAAATTGATTCATTAACAAATACTCTAAAAGTGTCCATTAACCAGACCTAATTTTATTTTTGAAAAAAGAAATATTTTTAATTAGAAGATATAAACAAGAAAGTCCTTATGAAAGTGATTTTATAAATTTTGGTATTCTTTATCATGCGTGTTCATTTTATTTAGTTCAAAATTTCAACAGACTTCTGATTTTCCTTTAGAGATTCAAGAGATTAGTGATATCAATGCTATTTTCTTAGTCTAGTATTGATTTTGCAATCCCAAAATCTCTTGTTTCTTTAAGGCTTCGGTTGGGAGTTGATACGGGAATAGAATGGAATGAAATGTAATGATCATAAGAGAATGGAAATGAATGAAATGGAATGAAATGTATTTAAGTAAGGGAAATGAATGGAAAAGAATGGAATGGAATGAAATTAAGTAACCTTGATTAGATGTTTTAAAATAAAAGAATGTAAAGGAATGAAAATGAATGGAATGTAAGTAATCTTGTTTGGGAGTAACATGGAGGGAATGGAATGGAATCATTTTATGACAATATTACTATTAGAACCCAATTTTAAAATAAAATGTTAAATATATATAGGGGTATTTTGGGAGTTTTAGTAAAAAATTTATTAAATCTAATTCCATTCCCTCCCATTTCTCCTAATTTTGGAGGGAATGAAAATTTGAGGTTTTAAGGGAATAGAGAGGAATGAGTGTTCTCTCCTACCCATTTCATTCCCTCCCACTTAAACTCCCAAACAAAGAAATGGATTTTTCATTCCCTCTATTAAAACTCTCAAACAAGGGAAGGGAAGAATATTCTAAAATTATAACTACAAAAAACGCATTTTTAGCTGTGTTTTACAAAAACAAAGCTACAGGGGGTAATTTGAACCGCGTTTGTGAAAAACACAGCTCCACCCTTGGACGTATAGCTGCGTTTACTAAATTGGGCATCTCAATCTTTTCTTGAGCCATTTTCTATGGGTTTGCATGATCCTTTCCATTTATATAAACTTACATTTTGGCCTTTTGGATCTCTGTTTAACTATAAAGTATCATTATAGAAAGCTTATGATGCCTATTTTCTAACTCCCCATGTCATTTTTTAGAAGCCTGAAAATGTATCTCTGTGGATTCTCTTTGTTTGTGTGAAATTTTTGTGGTCCAAACCTATCAAATTGAAGCTTCCCATAATATATTTCCAAAAATACCTCATTTGCATCAAACCGGTGCCAGTATAAGCAACAAGTTAGGGAAGAGGGAGGAAATCATTCTTGTAAAAAATCCTTGTATATTTTTTGTGATGTACAAAATCTTGTATATCTTTTGGCAATTTTTTGTTGGGAACTTGTGATTTTGTGATGTAAAAAATCCTTGCTTATGGAACTTGTAATTTTGTGATGTAAAAAAATCCTAAGTTTCTGTTTGTGATAGCAGGGAAAAAAAAAAAAACCTATATGCGCGTTTTTAAACGTAGCTTAAAGCGGGTCTATAGCAGCATTTTCTAAAAACGCAACTAGTATAGGCCTGGTTTGTAAACGCGGCTATAAGAAACGCAGCTATATCCTATAACTGCATTTTTGGGGTCTAAACGCGGCTATAGACCCCTTTTTTTTTGTCGTATATTCTTTTTATTTATTTCCATTCCATTCTATTCCCTCCTCCCAAACGAGGCCTAAAGAAAATCCCCTCTTGTCTGTTCTTTTATGCAGGTATATATTATTCTAATCTTGTTTTAATTTGTTTGTTTTGTTATTAACATGCTGTAATTCTACTTTATTATTTGTTCACGTGATGATTATTTTGATCATCTGTTTATTTTATCGTTTTTTTATAAATAAAATCAAAATTAATTTCTTAGATTTATTCTTTTCCAAAATAAATTCCAGATTTGTTTTTCTAAATAAATTCTAGATCTTTTTTCTACCTAGCTTTTTTGGATTTTCGTTCTTACCTTGTTCACACTGAATTTTGGGTTGAGAAATCCTCCTACGGCATCCAACTCTCCAATTTGCCCCCCTTCCTCCCACTTTTATTTATAAAATCTTAGTAGACTACACTAGGCCGTTAGTCGCATCTAAATTTATTATTAATTAGTATTATGCCCGTGCGATGTACGGTTTAATTAAAAATTATATATATTGAAACTATATTAATAATTTGTGAGCCACATGATAAAAACTAATTAATTTTGAAACATGTAATACATACATGTATTGAGTCACTTTTTACTATGGTAAAATCTAAATAAATATTAAATTTATTTTAAATTACTTGAAACATTTGGTAATAGAATTTTAAGTGAAGTATAATTTAAAAATTGTTAGAACTTAGAAAATATAGTTTTATTCATAGTAAATTGTTAGTAATAGAGTTTAATCTTCGATAACAAACTTAATAATAAATGAAAGTATAAATTATATATTTTACTCACATTATCAAAATTATCTTAACAATTATTGAAGCACTTCAAAGTTGAAAGTTTAACAGAGTTTCACCTAGAATAAATCAAATGGAAATTACTTTAATACTCTTTTAATAAATGACCATTTTGAGGAGATAAAACATAACATTTTAGCACTATTTCAACTTTCTTGATGTATCACCATGTACCCTTGGCGTGATGGTTACTTTACAAGTATTAATTAAGTGTTTGTGAGGTGTGGGGTGCAAAGGTCGGGGTTTAGGTCTCTAGAAGATAGTTTCACACATATATACACTTAGATTAAGTTAGAGTAGAATTTCTATATTGGATTAAAAAAAAAAAATTTCTTGATGTATAACGTAAACGAAGAAGGAATGAGTATTAACCTTATGCATTTAGTAAGCTTACTTGAGATGATTAAATATGAGATCTTTACATGCCTTCTTAGTTTATGTCAACCTCTTTGCTAATCTAACAAAACTTCATGTTTAATAAAAAGTTATCTATATAATTCCTCATCTTGTATTATGAACATTTTCTATCTTTCACACTCTACAATCCTATCAACGTTTATAATTCTAAGAATTTATTGTTATGCCGATTGGGTCTCAACAATGTTTTTGACAAATAAGTAAAACCCACCAAAAATTTGGGAGGAAAATAAAAAAATACCTAGCATTTTATGCTCCACATGTTTGGTTTCATAAAACCCTCTTTTATGAATCTCAATAAATCAAGTGATGAACAAAATGGAAAAAAAGAAAAGAAAAAAGGGAAACAAAATTTTAGTTAAAATAGAATTTTAGTTGAAATAGAATTTTATATTTTTTAAAACTTAGCTAATAGGGTTTATTCTTTCTTTAACGTACAACTATTTTTTTTTTATCTAAAAAAAAATGTTCTCATGGATTTATCCAAAAAAACCTCTTAGCTACTGGGCTTGAGTCTATTCAAAAATATCTCTTCGTTGTAGGACTTAAATTTCTTTGTTTTTGTTTTTATGGGATAAAAATTGTGTATTAAAAAAAAGAAAAGAAAATTTGTAGATTATTTATAACGTGAAGAAAAAAAAAAAAAACTTGATATTAACATTAAGTTTTTGTGTCTATCCAAAGATAAATAGAGGAAAGTTGATAAGAAAATTAAAAATTTTGTGTTTATACGAAGATTATAAACGTTGATAAGAACAAATAAGATGCTTTTGTGTCTATCCAAAGATAAATAGAGGAAAAATTGATAATAAAAATAATTAAGAATTTGTGTCTATCTTAAAAATTGATTTTAGGGTAAATTGCAAATTACATCTCTAAAGTTTGGGAGTGATTGAATTTTACACCCTGAAATTTCAAGATTTGAATTTTACCCCTTGAAGTTTGGGATGTTTGGATTTTATACTCTGACATTTTAGAATTTGGATTTTACCCTCTAAAGTTTAGGATTGTTTGGATTTTACACTCTCAAATTCTGAAACTTTAGGGTGTAAAATTCAAACATCCCAAAATTTTAGGAGGTAAAATCCAAACACTGCAAAAATATAGGGGATAAAATCGAAATTTTGAAACATTAGAGTGTAAAATCTAAATATCACCAAACTTCAGGGGGTAAAATCCAAATTCTAAAACTTTAGGGTGTAAAATCCAATCACCCCCAAGTTTTATTTACAATTTACCATTGATTTTAAATTGCTGCAATTTGGTGTAGTCACTTGATACAGCTACGGCTTCTAAGTCTAATTTTTATTATATAATATATATGATAATATTATTTATTTTATTTTATTTTTTTGATTTAGGCTGAAGCTTAGGGCTTATAGCCCACTAACATATTTTCTTCTAGGTCATAACTCTTCCTCATTCTTGAAAAAAGAAAAAAGAAAAAAAGAAAAAAAAAAGGAAGGTCTTAACTCTTCCTTAAGCCTTAAAACCATCAAGTAGGCCCAAAGACATAACACCCAAACTTATCTTATAAACTATTTAAATATTTTTTTTTAAATAAATAGGATAAATTTTCAATTTATGCCCCTCTCTATGATATTTGTTCTTTATAATCAAGTTAATACACCAATTGGTTTTGAGCATTTTGGTGTAGGCAAGGTTCGAACCTTCAATGTCTTATTGGACGGTAAGAGATTTTACCAATTGAGGTAACTCGAGCCCATAACTAATCAAATAATTCTTATACAAATTTTTGGATGATTAAGAATTTGTTTAATGAAAACACTGAGTATACAACGCTACATACAAACCAAAAGACAAGCTCAAAACACAGACACAGAATCCACAAGCAGTATGAGCTGCAAACAACCCAGCATACAACATATTTATAAGGCCTTTCGACCTCAACTAAAACCGTACCACAGATTTTAACATGTAGTCTGGAGGATCAGCATATGACAGGCCTATAGAAGAGGTATGCATTGAATATTAATGACACAAGGGTTGAAGACAGTGCCGTTCTCAACCACCACAGCCACCACCACAACCACCACCACCACCACCACCACAATCACCACCTCCACCTCCGCAGCCACCACCATCACCACCACGTTTGTCTTTGTTCGTAGGATCTTTACCATTTGGACCATCAACACATGCAAAAATTATCATTGATATGATTGAAATCACTAGAAAAATTTGGCTAAGTAGCAGAAAGCAATCAGAGAGATTACCAACAATCTCATCCCCCATGTTTTCCAAGGGTCGCTCCATCTATGTGAGCTGAGATTTACACTTTCACAATCCTAGTTCTGAAATTCTTACTATTACACTCTTCCAATTATAGAGGAGGCCCTCTCCTGAGTAATTAAAGCTCTAAACACGACAAAGTTCCTTGTATATTCCAACAGCATACTACACTGCTATCCTCTTTTTCATTTCTTTCCAGGCAGTTTCCTTGTGATAAAAACAAGGATTGAGAACTTTCTTTAGACTTTACTTTCATGACAGGAATCCGAAATAGAACCAAAAAGAATGATCAAAGGACAATACAATTTTTGTCCTACTTGATAGGAAAAGGGGTGGGGGGGGGTGGGGAGGGGAAACAAAAACAAAATAAAAAAAAACTCAAAATTAAAGCCTAGACTAGGAACAATATATTCTGGTAGAAGGCTGAGTGGCAATCCATTTAACAATGTTAAAATAGTAGACAACTTTCCCAATG
Organism: Quercus cerris; assembly: GCA_963669245.1. Taxonomy (NCBI): domain Eukaryota; kingdom Viridiplantae; phylum Streptophyta; class Magnoliopsida; order Fagales; family Fagaceae; genus Quercus; species Quercus cerris. The sequence continues at coordinate 24,614,141 of OY770007.1, read as the reverse complement.
TGTATATAATATGTAATAATAAGACCTCTCCATAGTATACACTATACTTGCCTTGATTAAATGGAGAAGTAAGAGACAAAACATATAGATGAAAAAATAAGTCCACTTTGTATCAGCAGTTACTAGTTAGTAACCAAAAAAAGAAGAGTATCCTTGAGACTTCTCACATTTTGACTTCAACTATTCCTACCCTGTGAAATTCAATACAAAACCTAGATCCTATATTCAAACAATTTTTCTTTAGTTGTCCGTGAGGGACAAGAAAGTATCCATTGCCCACCGCATCAAAGAAGTGCACTAAAGAACACCTTAAACTTGGATCTTGGAATGGTTCAATGTTGGATGCTATGCACTGACAAGATAAACCTTGAGCTTCCAAATATCAACCTTCTTAAAGTTTACCCATGAATTGACTATGTTTTAGGGAGTTTCTGCAAAAACACTTCATCACTGCACAAAGTGGGGCTTGATCTTTAGCAGATTCACTTTATAATACAACGTCCTCAATGACTTGGTTTAGGGGGCTTGTCCGCTGCAAAACCATATTCCCAGTGTGCTTTAGTTAAAGCATAAACAAAAAATTTAGAGCACACTGATGTCTTTGAGAGTGTGTGTGTGTGAGAGAAACTGGCAATCCATTAATTAAGAAATTATTCATCTTTGTTTTCCAAGAACAAACTGATTATCCAAAATGTGGAACTACTAAAAAATTATAGTTTTTCTTGTTGCAAAAGATATTGAAAGCATAATATTTAAGAAATAAAGTAACTCTGTGGGCATAAATAGTAATGAGTGAACACAATTCAAAATTTCTAATAGTTATGTGTGAAATAGGTGATAACTAACCAATTGAAGAAGGGTCTATATGTACAAAGAAACTTGCAGCAACTATTAGGTAGCAAAGAACGAGCATTAGTCCTTTTAAGTAATTAGAAGTTCCATCCTGCATGGTCAAAATGGTAGTTATGTAAAGAATAATCCACAGAAGGTAAAATTTTTCAGACAAAAGGCACTACAAATTTTAATGTTTGGTTGTGTCTGTCACATTTTGTGTGGTAATACACTATTAGAACATTATAATCAGAAAATGTCTTCTCATTGCTAAATATTAATGTAGATTGATCTTTTCCAAGAATAACAGTCATCTAACTCAATGAAGGCTCAGCTGCCTACCTGCACCATGAAGGCTACCACCAGAACAGTTATAAAAAGTGTAGCTGTCTCAAAAAGTTGAAAATTTAAGTCCATGGGACGCCCCATGACCCAACCAGCGACCACACAAAAGGGAATCTGCAATCATAGCAACCATTTTATATCAGTGGATACTTAACCAAAGAGGGCAAGAAAAAGTATTACATATAACAATGGACTACCCCATAGTACTGACAAGGTTTGTAACTTTGGTGCTTAAGCATTTTAAGCAGATCAAACACTCCTTAGGACTGTTACAAAACTATAATAAGCTTTTTTTTTTTTTGAGAGAGTTTTAACCTAATTGGCCAGACAATGCAAGAATATTTCCGATCATCATTCCAAAATAACCATTCCAAGTTCTGCCACAATCAACAAAGAGAAAAAGAAGCACCTTTCAACACATTTTCAGCAATTCACAAGAAAGATGAAAAATGTACTTCAGTTCACAAAGATCACATCTTATATTAAAAGAAACCCAAATAAATTCTTCCTCTCTATATATATATAATTTTTTTTCTTCTATTTATTACTTTTACAAAGAATATAGCTAGGATCATTTCCTCCAAGTTGGAAAAATGTATACATCAAAGCAAGAATAAAATGGTTTTTTGGGTAAGGGACATAAATAAAATATGCTATGGTTGCACTCAGAAAGAAAATGGCATTAAGAAGAAATAAATGATCACTATATAATGTTTGAAACTCACCCCAAACATAGCTATCTGTGTTGATGAGCCTATTGCCACTCCCAAAGATATATCCTACATAAGATATTGAGTAAATTAAAACTTCAGTACATTAAAAAAGTATGATTGGTCATGCATAGTTGTAGAATTCCACTAGCAGTATAAGCACTTACAAGCTTGTCTTTCATGGCAAACATAACGGCACCTGCATGCTCTGCTGCATTCCCAACGATTGGGAGCAGAATAACACTGATAAATGCTACCGGGATTTTTAGTGAAGCAGATGCCCCCTGAACACATAATGATTAATGACTTCTACTGTAAGAACATCCCAGAATTACATAAAAGATACAAACCAATTCCCTCCACTATACAAAAAACTAAAAAAGATATTTATTATATAAGAAGAAATTTGCTTAAAAAGAAAAGCAAATTATGTATAAATTAGAGGAAGATGAAGGGTTCTTTTTGTTGAAAAAACTACTGGACATCTGATGAACAAAATCCATCAAAGATCAATAATAAGTTAGTTAAAACAGTTTTAAAATAAAGAAATAGACACACCATTTCCACCAAGGGGTAAAAAAAATATGAGTTTTCATCTTCAGAAGTTACCTCTATCAATATCCATCAATATCCCAATAGAAGATATATTAAAGATGTGCAAAGAACAGCACAGATTCACAACATATAATTACCTCTATGGCATTAACTAAATATTCTGAGAGGAATGAAACCCATGCAGTCAATATAGATAGCCATATTATTGATTCCCACATAGAGATTTCAGGAGCTTCTTCATCATCCGAACCTTCTTCAGTCTGAGTCTCTCCCTGAATTTATTCCATTTATCAGACAAACCATTAATAACAGATAAAAGTAGAAACTTGAACAAGCTTTCAAGAGCTTATATAAGAACTGAATGAATATTCTATTACAGCGTAGTCTATCCATACCAATCTACTGTTTGCTTAAGCTTACACATTATATGCTTCTTATTTGATCATGGACCGGATCTTCTTATTAATCTCACACATATCATAAGAAATATACAAACTTATCTAATACATGTTGATCTGATGCAATTATAAGAAACTTACTATGGGTAGAAACAGCTAGAAAAGCAACATAAAAAATTTAGTACTAGTTCTAAGCATAATTTTTGAACCTATAAGAATTCTTCATGTGTTTACAAAACAATAAATTGGTAACAGATCCACATTTCAAATTGTGATAATACAATGATTTAAACTTTTACCAGTACCCTATAGAAGATTGACGGTCTAAAATTATTAAACATTGTGTAATGTGTTCAATGTCAAACATCAAAAGCAAAGATCCAAAGAGAATGTATGTAAGAATTTGATATCAAAGTACCCACCCCATCAACTCGGATGTATTGATTCTTCTGCCTCTTCAGTTGATAAGCAAGATAGGAAGCATATGCCACAAGCATAATACAACTACTAAACCTTGAAAGAGCTAACTCTGACTTCCCAAAATGTAACTCTGTGTGTGTAGAATGAAGGACAGCGGGAAATAGCAGGCCCATGACTGCCATTAACAGCAAACCAGAGTCCACTGAAGCAGTTGCCTAAGGAGAATAGAATAATTTGAACATTATTTTTAACCAAGATTTGAATGAATCAAGAGAGAAACTGTAGTCAACCAAATAAGGTTCTTTTGTTTCAAAGGCTAAATAGTAAATATGCTCCTCCAGTGATGAAAAACATACCTTATCGAACACTTGTTCCTTCTCATAAAACACAATTCCACCACTGAAAAATGCGCATCCAAGTACCAACAACATGTTAGACAAAATTGAGCCCAGTAATGACTGTTGAACAACACGTATCATGCCACTCTTCAGTGCATAAATTGATATTATCAATTCTGTAATATTTCCGAAAGTAGCATTTAGAAGACCTCCAACTGCAAAGCTCAAATGAAGGGATAACAAGTTATCCAAAATAAAAAATTATCAGTCACAGTGACACATAAACATACAAAACCCATGTAACTTGTAGAAGTGGAGATTGTGGGAATAAGGTTTTAATTCAGCCTCCATCAGTAAGCAATTAAGCATGGTTCAAGGAACCCATTCAAAAATGCATAGCCTAATACATCCTAATTGGCCTGATCTAATCCAGATTTATTGTCAATAGACAGGATGGATTTCTCTAGATTATTGGAAGAAAGGATAATATATTATCAAGTGAGCCATCAAGACTAACATAAATTAACACACAACATTTAGCATAGAAGAGACAACACATAAACTGACTTCTCTCTCTCTCCTCAAATAAAAAAAATATTAATTGCTTGTCAGCCTTTTTTTTTTTTAATAAAAAAACACACACATACCAAATACACAATTATGTTTTTCACACACTGAAATATGTAATTTAAAACATGTTTTCACAACACTTTTTAAACCACAGTTTTCATATCATTTTAAACAACAGTACTAGAAATCTTCAATCAAATGGGCCCTAGAGGAAAAAAGAAAAGAATCTTTTGCATGAAATGGAAATTATTATTCTCTCTTGCAATATCATGTAATAAACTTCATGCTAATCGTGCATACTTTCAAGATATTTAGATTTAAGGTATAATAAGCAACTTTCAGTGCAGTATTAGTATTTAAGACGAATACAACAACATATGAAAACTAGCTTTTTACCAAATAACATGTAATGATGTGCCTTACCCAATTCATTAGTTCAATGTAAGTGTTTATGCCTATTTTTAAACTATGCTATTATTGTTTTATCAGTCAATACTCTGTTAATGTTAATGAAACAAAGCTTAAAATCACACAAAAGGACAGAATTTGTGTTGAAATCTTGCATAACAGATCAACATAAACTAAAACTTCATGTTACACTTACTAAAAAAAATTCATGTTTTATGAATATTAAAGATTTACAAGTGGAGAAATTTAGCAATAAAATTACCTATTGGTCCAGTAAAGCAAGCCAGCTGCCTGCATCAAAGCAAGCCCAAGCATTGTAAAATACTTCATTTGTCAATCCAAATAAATGCTAAGTTAGAATTGCACTAAAACGAAAAAGTACTCGGCTAACGTTATAGATAAGATGTGAGATAGCTTACTCTGTAGCATAACCTAGACGTTCAGCCAAAGGTATAATACCCAATAAGCTTAAAAAGAAGACCCAACCCTGAAATGCAATTGAAGAAACAAATAATTAAAACAAAACACAATATATCATCCATATAAAAATGATGTAGAAGAAGATACTAATTAATGTGCATAAACACAGTTTGCTCACATGACTGCCAGACATTTTATCAACCAAGATTGCTAGAGGGCCAAGTGGCATGAGTATGTTGATTTTGGCTGAGAAAATTACGATCTTGATGCTATCGATCACACTATTCCTCATGTATTGTTTATAACCTTTTGCTGAATTAGCAGCAGATATATGTGTAATCTCATGAAAAGAATTTTTGTTTGTAGAAACTGATGCAGCAGCAGGACTAACTAGGCTCTCATCCTCAAATTCAATCACTGCTCTTCCATCTAAGGACCCCATCTGTCATTAACAAGGAAAAAAAGTTGGCAAATGCCACACATATATATACTATAGTTTTTAAGAACAAATTAAGAAGAAGAGTTAAGAAAAATGAACCTCCAAATTGTAATGGATCGGAACAATTGGCGTTGTATCGTCGTTATGGTTATCCATGAGATACAGCTAGGCCAAAATAACGAAGAAGGGTTCCATTTCTATATTCAAGCATCACGTTCTTTGCTGATTAAATCACATAAAAGAAACAGACTTTGTAACAGACAGTTGAAACAAATGTATGTACAAAAGCCAATTTCTTTCTTTCTGGTAAAATAGAGATCTGCATAATCATCTAGAAGAAAAATAAAAAGAAAATGGAATTCTTGAAGTGGGTTTTCATTATTTTTCTTGTTTATGTGTATCATTCAGAATGAAATTGTGGTTGGGACTTGGGACCCAGAAGGTTGAGAAGCTATTATTGGCAATGGCTTTAAACCGTTTGATTGTTTAGAAAATTTTAAAAAATAAAAAAATAAGAAGAAGAACGCGGAGAATTAGGTGACATAATCCTAGAGCCACTAGATCCCGGAATGGTCGGCTTTCATATTCTATTTTAAGACAGACATAGACATTCTTTCTTTTGTTTCATTTTCTTTCTGTTTAAACAAACAAAATTTTATAACAAAAAAAAGAAAAAAAGAAAAAAAAAACCAAAAACCAAACAAAAACTAACTCGTGAACAATATGAACGTTGTTGTTTGTTTCTTTCTCTTTCTCCGTTTCAGTCAGAGGAAACGTTGGATGTCAATCCCGTGGTCGCATTTACAACCTCTCTCTCTCTTTGCATTTTATTAAGTATGCACGTGAAGTAATGTCAAACGGCTTATATATCATAGAAGACTAGAAGTTGTATATGGCTATGGCAAAAAATAATGCTACAACTACAATTTATTCATATGATAAGTTGTGAGTGATTAAATTATAAACTCAAATGGACTCCATATTTTTTCCCTACCATTTACAACTTACAACATAAATAAATTGTAACACAAGTTGTAGTCTTGATTTTTTTTTTTTATGACAAAAAAATCCAAACAACAAAAAGTCCATACGTACACGCTATTCTATAAACTTTGTCACAATTAAATAAGATTCATTGGCTTTTGTGTAAGAGTTGGTCCTAAGTGGTAGGTTATGCATATATTCATAATAAATTCTAAATAAAAGATTGTTTTTGGTTGTTAATAATGAAAAAAAATAATAGTATATTTAAATTAGAATCAATAATAACTTATCATTTAAAATTTATTGTGAAAATATTATGAAGATATTGTGAACTATTAAAAATAATTGTGCACCCAATAATGCATTTGTGGCACTTTAGATACAACTGTCTTTTGCGGCGAATTACTGGGAGAAAAAAGGGGAATCTATGTGATAGTCACATCATTGTTTGCCGCATAAAGCATTTGTGAGTTGCAGTTGCGACAAAGAGAGAGCGTGTGTAATAGCACCAATATCGCCCCAATTTGTGTCATTTCCGTGTCTCTCCAGATCTATGCCCTCTCTCAATTTTACACATTCTTTTTAACTTTGACTTTTAGCATTTTACTTTTGACTTTTGCATTAGCTTAGTCGGTGCTTTTTACGCATCAATATCGCCCCAATTTGTGTCATTTCCGTGTCTCTCTAGATCTATGCCCTCTCTCAATTTTACACATTCTTTTAAATTTTACTTTTAGCATTTTAGTTTTGACTTTTAGCATTAGCTTAGTCGGTGCTTTTTACACTATCACTTTCCTTTCCAACCACATATTATAAGTCTTCTCTTTAGATTACCCGTGCCCTCCTTTCCAGTCTCATATTAGGATTTGGCTCTCTTCAAAATCTATCTTTGGCTTAGAGCATTCACAATTGGTATAGCATATGCCAAATATAAGGAAATTTAAGCATGAGAGGCCTAAAGTAGCTCAATAGCCGGAATGCTAAACATGTAAAAATGTAAATTTTTTTATCATAGTGCTATAGTACCATCGTAAATATATGATGGTAATGTAGTTAAATGGTATAAACAAATATAATTTTTTAATACACTCTCTCTCATACTTTTTAATTCCCCGAAATTTCTCTCTCCTCTCTCTCATTATTTCTCTTCTCTTCTCTCTCTTCCTTCTCTCTTTCTCATCTACTCTCTCCTCTCTTCAGACCCAAAACCCCATCTGCTCTCTCCGATGACGCTCTCTCTCTCTCATAGACAATCACTTTGGGAGTTCAACCTTCAAAAAGCAAAGAAGCTTCTTTCACTTCAACAATGGTGGAAAACTCCGAAGAACCTCCAAATCCAATACCTCCATAACCACAACCATAACACACACACACCAACAATTCGAATCAAACTTAGACCCTAAATCAACAATTCGAAAAACCAAACCTGGACTTAAGTGCCTCACTCTCACTCTCTCAGTCCTCATCTCTTTCATCTTCGCTTTCTGTTTCCTCTACAAATTCATCGAAATCCGCTGTGCTCCATTTCCCTTTCATGAAATCGATTCCCTCTTTGTCCCAAATCGGATCCAGCAATAACCCCTCGCTTTCATTCCCTTGCCATTTCTAAGCAATCTTTGTAAATTTCAACAATTCCAACACGGAAACCCTAGAGTCTTTGATTTTTGATGAATTGACCAAATTGACTTCCAACACAACCTCACAATACAGTACTTTATCAGTAAAACTCGTGAATTTTGGTCCAATTTGGTCTTTGATTGGGGCCGTTAATTTTGGCGGTGATGATGAGAGTGTTGATGAGGCTTTGGTGGGTGTGTTGGGTGGTGAGAATGTGTATAGTATGGTGGTGGTGAAAGGGGAGAGTGAGGAGGTGAAGGGGGTGGTGGGGAAGTATAGGTGTGGATGGGTTGTATGGAGGGTTTTGGAGGTGGAGGCAGCGGAAAGGGTGGTAGAGATGTTTGTTAAGGTGTTTGTGAATGGTGAGAAGATGTTTGTTGGTGGTTTGTTGGTGATTGGTGGTTTTCTGATTTTGGTTTGTTGGCATGGTGGTGGTGATTTTGCTATGGATTTTGAATTTTGATTTTGCTATGGATTTTGGCTGGGTGGCAAGATCGGTGGTTGGGTTTGATTTTGCTATGAATTTTGGGTTTTAATTTTGATTTTGCTATGGATTTTGGCTGGGTGATGAGACTAGGATTCTGGGTGGGTGGGTGGGTGATGTAACTATGTTGCTTAGCGGAGGTGGGTGGTGTGACTGAGAAGCTAGACGGTGGTGGTGGGGGTGGTGGTGGGTGGTTGAGATAGTAAGGGTGTGTTTGGTTGGAGGGGTGGAAAAGTGGGAGGATAGAAAATGGTGGGAGGATAGAAAAGGTTTTAATTTCCCTTATTTTTGTTTGGTTAGGAGTGAAAAAGTGGAGGGATGGAAAAAGTGAGTTTGTAGAAATTTACTCATATACTCTTATTAAAAAATGATGCACAATTAAAATAAAAAAATGACAAGTAATTAAAAAAAAAAAAACAATCACCCAAATTTATTAAACAATAAAAATTATGTCCAAGAAAAAAAATCATGTCTAATTAAAAAAAAAAAAAAACCATAACACTACGTACAGCCCAGAAAATCAAAAGAAAAAAGGATTAAAAAAAAAAAAAAAAGAGAGTAGGCATCGTTCTCAGAAAGTGAAAATAATAATAATAATAATAATAATAATTGATGGTGCAAGGAAAACACCAAGTCAATTACTCGTCCATATGGCCGTCCATAGCAATGTACAAAGCGGAGAACGAATGGTTGGTACACTCGTCCTTCCTTAACCGTCCTCTTTCATCCTCCATTCACTCGTCCAATGAAGGACGAGTAAGCAGTGAACCTCGTCCTTCCTTAATGATGGACGAGTGAGTATGGACGAGTGAGGTTCACTAAGAGTTACACTTCAACACACTTCCAACCAAGAGTCATGTTGAAAAGTCATATTGTTTGAATCTCAACACAGGTCCCGATAAGGTGACTCCTATGACAGTTATGGAGGTTACCCTCTGAATCCTCCAAACTCTACGACGATAGGAGAAATAACTGATTTCTAACACTATATAAAGACCCTTTGGCGCAGAGGTAAGAGGACTTTTTTCTCTCTTTTGGAATTCTAGATAAAAAAATTAGTGAAGCCTTTGAAGCCTCTTTTTTCTACTTCAATCCACTAACTTTACCATCGAAGGATTAAAGGCCGGCTTCCACCGGTCTTCTCTGATTTTCTTTGGTTTTTCAGGACTCATTCTTCAAGATCAACAGCATCCGAAGACTTTTCAGCCCACTGATCCTTAAGAACTTATCAATAATAATAATAATAATAATAATAATAATTAAAAAAAAAATTCCTTAAAAGGAGCAAACGCCTAGGAAAGCAGGCAGAAGAAAAAAAAAAAAGACAATGGGACGAAATTAGTGCAGTGGGCAATTTTGTCATTTAGTCATAAAACTCCTCCCACACTATTTTCTCTCCAATTTGGAGAGACAAGTTTTAGGTGGGCTCGGGTGGAAAATGCCTGGGCCCCACCAAAAATTTTCCTCTCCCTCCCTCCTTACCAAACAACACCCTTTCTCATTTTCTCTCCTATTTTCTCTCCAAAATTTTCCATCCTTCCTAAAATTCACCCATCCAAACATAGTGTAAGAGAAATAGAGATCAAAGAGAGAAGTGAGAAATATTTTTATATTATTTTATATTATTTTAATGTGTAGTATGGTAAAATAAAAGTTGAGATGCTAGGTGTATTGTAAAATGGTATTGTATAATTGATAAAGTAGTTTTTTGAGATGGTAAAATAGGATAGGATAGGATTTGCAGTTGTGAATGCTCCTACCAAACACCATTTTCAAAGTGGTATGAAACTTTGAATAAGAATGGCGTTGACAGCTAGTGTTTTTATTTGAAGGTACAAAATTCTTCTTTAGTTCTTCTCCTTTTTCTATTTATTTATTTTTTATTTCTACTCTCAATGGGCCCACACGATGCACGAATAATGCTGTAAGTTGTTAAATAAAAATGTTATCTATAGAATGTTTAAAATATTTTAAAGTGATAACATGAAGTAATGTTGCCATAACATGAAGAATGTTTTTGTTAACTTAATGATGCATTACAAAATTAAGGGAAACAATAATTTAGACTATAGAGTAAATGTTATAAAATTAGAAGTTAGTTATTTATTTTTTTTTTTTGGAATAAGAAGTTAGTTATTAAGTGGTGTAATAAGTTAATTATTTGTTTAATCACATTTTTTGTTTCTTCAATGCATTGGAGTTAGCATAAATGTTTTTATAATATAATGTTAATGTTTAGTTGGCTTATGGAAGCTAGGATGTGACCTGTGCAATGCATGGGATTTGTTATATGTTATTAATATTATTTTTCTAAAAAGAAAAAAAAAAGGGATGAAGTGTGTCGAATTGAAATAGTTTAGCTTGCATCTTCTTTCTTTAAAACGATTTGAGTTGTGTTTTGGATTTTTGGGGACCACTTCTTATTCTATTAGTAATAACTAGCCTCTGAGCATGAGCTCACGCGCGTGCTCAGAGGCTCTTTTATTTTTTGATAAAGGTTAATAATTTGCATATATTATAAATTGGGATTACTACATTTTTCAATCACAAAAATACATAGGAGTGTGATGAGTGTTATGCATAGAGAAAAGTTAATAATTTTAATATTTGGTACAAATGCTCATCACACTCCTAGGTATTTTTGTAATTGAAAAATGTAGTAATCCTAATTTATAATAGATGCAAATTATTAACTTTTACCAAAAAATAAAAGAGCCTCTTACGCACGTGCTTAGAGGCTAGTTAATATTTACACATTTTAAACTACTAATATGACCAAAAGTGTCATGAGAGTCACTCCAAAAAATGAACACCGATATAGCATTGAAAACATATGTTCGTATGTAGATTTATGGAACAAATTCTTACTAAAAAAAACTAAAATTTATGGAATAAATGTTTCACCCTACTACCGAAAAAAGAAAAAAGAAAAAAAAAGAGAAGTGTTATGTCCATAACATTTTCACAACGAATTATAGGTGGCACTTAAGATTTGTTGTAAAAATATTGTAAACATAACATTTCTGGAAAATATATGTACAACATGACTCAACTCCAGTCATAACTTCTTTGCTTTGCACTTGAGATTTCCGTTCCAGTAGACATAGACATAAAATAATTGAAAGACTTAACACCTACCAATATAAACAATCGATTAGCAGAAACAAACATATGACATAATCATGAATATGTAGTTTACTATAATTCCAATGACACTCTTTTATTAAAAAAAGAAAAAAAAAATCATTTGAAGATAACTTTTTATTCACCTTTACATGAGATTGTAATTTTATGTGCCATTTTTATTGGCATGTACCCAAGGCTAGAAACTAAATTTGTTAGAGGAATATCTTAGCACGAATGAATTTCTCTTTTTTTGAAATAATATCATAATTTCTGGCATTTTTCATTAAGAGCAGGTCATTTCTATTCAATTTGAAAAGGCTACATGGAAAAGAACCAATAACACATCAACAAATACGTAATAGTTAAATCAAGTTCTGCATTACTAACCTTTGTATGCATTTCTCCATCGATTCCTATTGCATGTTTTCAAAGTTTTAGTTTTCATTTATAAATGTAGTTGAATTGATGAAATTAACTTAGGAAAAATCCAAACAATGGGAAATGTGCAATTCAGGGGATCTTAGGAATTGCTCACCATCATCGTGGGCTTTGGTTGAAAAAGCAAGAGTTGAAGAAAATTCTTTAAAATTGTTTGATGGAAGGATAGATTGGTGAGTCACCAGGCCTATAATTCATTCTAATTTTTCTCTAGAGTAATGGAGTAACGTGTGCAAGGTGAGAACTGAATCTAAAATAGGAGTAGAATGGGATTATTTGGAATTGAAAAATGAGTAGAAGAGCAAGTAAAAGTGGGGGAGATAGAGATATAAAAGTAGTAACTGATCCTAGGAGATTTTGATTTAGTGGGAAGTTAGTGGGATGGTTGTGTATGGTGTTTGAATAATGGGAGTCAGTTATTCAAGGAGCAAATAGTTTGTAAAATGCTTTTTTAAATTTTGCTAAAATTTAGGAGTCTCTAATTAATAAATTTACATATATAACCCTACTATTTAAGTTTTACAAATTAGTAAATTTGAGGGTATTTTGGGTATTGAAATTGAGGAATCCAAACAGAGAAATCCCCTTAAATAATACTATAGATAACGTGCTATGATTTAAAAGTACAAATTTAGTGTTCTAGAGACCTCTAGCACTTGAAAGAGCTAAGAGAGGGAGAATATTAGGTAAAAAAAATCACTCTAGAGATCAACGGGTATGTGAGAGAGAGAGAGAGAGAGAGAGCAAAGTTTTGAACCCAATAACTCACTTGACAAAAAAAAAGAAAAAGGATGGACACGTGACATGAAATTGTGAATCTAATTGGATTCTATGTTAATTTATTTTCTCATATTACTTTTAAGTATTCAAATGATTTGTTTGAATATTGTATATTTATATTATTCTTTTTACTTCATATAGTAACGAGAATTTATTGATTATTATTATTATTATTTTTTCAGAAAGAATTTATTGATTATTTTAATTGTTTTACTTGTTTGGAATATATATATTTTTATGAAGTAGTTTAAGGTTTTTAGCATAACAATGATTATAATAACTATAATACCATACTTGAACAAATAAATCGAAGCTAAGCATGGAAAAAAGAAGAAGTATATCTTACATATACATTATATTTTCTATGTTAGTCAAATATTTTGTTTAATAAATTAACTATTTTTTTATTATATTAATAAATATTTTAAAATAAAATTTATTTTCTGTTAACATGTATTAGGGTATGTGGGCTTTAGGCCCACCTTGTTTACTTGTATAGCATACTTACTTGTACTGCACACTCTGCCTCCTATATAAAGGCACTCGTGTATATTCTATTACTAGAGAAATACAATACACTTATTCAGTATTTCTAACATGGTATCAAAATCACTGTTCTAACTTTTTCTTAGCAGTCTTGTCTTTATTGGTGTTACTCCATTCTCAACATCGTTTCCACCATCACAACAATCGCCGCAACTTCTCATTATTGAACCTCCAACGTCTTCCAGTTGTCGTCCTTAGGTTCCGAACCTGTAGCAGTTGCTGTTGAGGAGTTTCACACTGCAAAAACCACTTCTCTTTGCATCACTGCCGCAAATATTTCTCCAATTAATTTCCTGCAGGTACCATGAGATCGTCTTGCGCCAATCTACACACTCATGGAAGCCTCGTAGCCATCAGAGACCACATGCGCTGCCCAAAGGTTTTGCACTACAGCTTACACGCCCCAAGCGCCTCCATGCGCCACTGCACATCTAGGTTGTATCACCATGCGCTCCCACGCGCCGCGTCTTCAGGTTACATGCCTTTACACACCTGCACGTGCCTCAACACTACTACTGACCTCATTACTGACATCATTCTGCCACGTTAGCCTTAGTTGCGTCATAGTTGACGTCACTTGCTTGTGTCAGCCACTGACATCATCGTTGACTTCTGCCAGTGGATTGTTGACTTTCAGCGAGTTTGACCGTTGACTTTCAACAGGGGTTGATCATTGACTTTTTTCTAGAATTGACTTTTGTAGTCTAGGTGCTCCTTACCCGGTTTTTTGCATAGATTGCATTTTTGTAGTCCATTTTTGCATATTTTGCAAATGAAGAATAAGGACAAGTCTTCTTCCTTTTGCAATAATCGTCGTCGACAATCTAACAAACGTTTTTGAAATTTTTGCGAATGATTTGGCCATAATATTGAGACTTGCTATCAATGCAACAAATCAACTATTTCCATTTCTGTTGCTACAGTTGCTAACACTGAGAGTGTCCAACCCATGGTTCCCGTCTTTGCACAGTTTCAATCTTCTGGATCCACTTTCACCATTTCCAGAGATGACCTTATAAACATCATCGCTAATGTCATTCATATGGTTGGTAATGCATCTTATTCCTCTTCTCTCTTAGCTTTATTTGGTATATCTCGTACCTCTTGGCTTATGGATTTTGCTTGTTGCAATCACATAACACCTCATTTGTCCTTATTTTCTGACCTTTAACCCTCACCACACCCTCTTAATATTCGCACAGCAAATGGTTCCACAATGTCTGGTCATAATATAGGTTCCGTTTTGACCTCCAACCTCTCGGTTCCTGGGGTCTTTAATGTTCTTGATCTTTCTTACAATTTATTTTTTGTGGGATAATTAGTTGAGTTGGGTTATCGCATTATATTTGATTATTCTTGGTGTATTTTGTAGGATCCGAGGACAAGACAGGAGCTTTGGATTGGTTCCAAAGTTGGGCATATGTTTCCTATGGACAACCTTCATTTTCCACTTGTTGCTCCTGTTTTTGTTGCTACAGCGGCTGCAATTTCTTATATTCCTCCCCTTGCACTTTGGCATGCCCGACTTGGTCACGCATTTTCCTCTCAGGTATAACACTTGGCTTCTAGAAGTTTGTTAGGTTCAGTATCCACAGAAAATTTTGATTGTATTTCATGTCAGTTAGGAAAACAACCAGCTTTGCCTTTCAATACTAGCTAGTGAATCAATGTCCACTTATATCTTTGACCTAATTCATTTTGATGTCTGGGGGCCTTCCTCTGTCTCTAATATTGGTGGATCTCGATATTTTGTTGTTTTTGTTGATGATTATTCCTTCTATAACTGGATTTTTCATATGAAACATCACTCTAAATTATTGCAAGTATATTCTAATTTTACAAAAATGGTTGAAACTTAATTTTTCAAACGTATCAAAATTTTTTAATAAGATAATGCTCTTGAGTACACTCAATATGCTTTCCAAGTTGTTTTGCATTCCTATGGCACTGTTCATCAATTAATCTATCCAGGTACCTCTTAGCAAAATGGTAAAGCTGAACGAAAACTTTGTCATATTCTTGACACTATTTGTGCCAAAGTTCCTGCCCCTTCGGTTCTGCTTGTTCTTGCTCCTTTTTAGGGCAAATATGCTCTTCATGTTGTTCATGCAATTAATTACATTCGAAGTCCTGTTATCCAAAATCAAACTCCATATAAGCACCTTTTTGGGTTACCTCCAGACTATCACCACCTTCACTCCTTCGGTTCTACTTGTTTCGTTCTTCTTCAGCCATATGAACGTAACAAACTTGAGCCTCGGTCAAGGCTTTGTTGTTTTCTTGGCTATGGCGAAACTCAAAAGGGGTATCGGTGTTATGATCCTGTCTCTCATTGTTTTCATATCTCCCGCAATGTTGTCTTTGGGAACATCTCTCCTTTGTCGAGCTCTTTCACTTCTGTGCCTCCCTATCTTCCTCCTCTATCTTAGATCCATTTCCAAATGAAGCACATATTACTTCTGTAGCTGCTCCTGATCCTCATGTAGTTGCTCTTGATGTTCCTATAGACTTCTCTATCCAACCATTATATACCTTTGATTCATTTCCTAGTTCACCCTTTAATGAATAGGTGGAAGATGCACAGGTTAAAGACGAGCTACCCAACCTTGAGCTTGGGTCCCTTGCTCTTGCTTCACCTGAAGATCTTGCACACGACATTCCATCTTATCACTCAACTCGGGTAAGATCCATTCTTACACATATACTTGACTATCATTGTTACACTGCCCTTGCTACACTGCACAAGCCTCACACCTATCATGAGGCTTTCACTGACCCTTTATGGTAGATTGCAATGAAAGAGGAATTTAATGCATTATCTAAAAACCATACTTGGGATTTGATGACTTTTCCCCCTAGGAAATCTATGGTTGTTTGTAAGTGGATCTACAAGATTAAGGCTTGCTCTGATGGGTCCATTGAGTGCTACAAAGTTCGTTTTGTTGTAAAAGGTTTTACACAGGATTATGAGATCGATTATGAAGAGAACTTTGCTCCAGTTGCTCGTATCTCATCTGTTTGTGCCTTCTTAGCTGTTGCTGTTGTCAATAAATGTGACCTTTTTGATGGATGTTAAAAATGCATTCCTTAATGGGGATTTGAGTAAAGTTTATATGCAACCTCCTCCTGGTCTATCTGTTGAATCAAACAAGGTTTGTCACCTTCGACGTGCACTTTATGACCTTAAAAAAGCTTCACGAGCTTGGTTTGCCAAATTCAGCTCTACCATCTCTCTCTTGGTTTACATGGCCAGTCATTATGATTCTGCCTTATTTCTTCATCGCATTAACAAAGACACTATTTTACTTCTCCTGTATGTGGATGATATGATCATAACTGGTGATGACCTTAGTAGCATTCAAGAACTTAAGAATTTTCTCAGTCAGCAGTTTGAGATGAAAGATCTTGGACATCTCAGCTACTTATTGGGTTTTGAAATCACTCATTCTACATATAGACTTTATATTACTCAAACCAAGTATGCCTTTGAACTTTTGTCTCGAGCTGGACTCACTGATAGCAAGACTGTTGACACTCCCATTGAGTTTAATGCGCATCTGATTCCCTCAAGGTGGAAACCATTGTCTAATCCCTCCTTTTACAGACACTTGGTTGGTAGCCTAGTTTATCTCATTGTCACTCGTTCAGACATTTCCTATGCTATTCACCAGGTAAGCCAGTATCTGTCTGCTCCACGATTGACTCACTAAGCTGCTATTTTGCACATTCTTCGATACCTAAAGGGCACTCTCTTCCATGGTCTTTTCTACTCTGCTTAGTCTCCTCTTGTTCTCCATGCATTTTTTGATGTTGATTGGGTAGGAGATCCCACTGATCGTAGGTCCACTATTGGTTATTGCTTTCTTTTTGGTTCTTCTCTAATTTCTTAGCAAAGTAAGAAACAAACTCATGTGGCCCACTCTAACATTGAAGCAGAATATCATGCTCTTGCTGGTACCACATCTGATATCCTTTGGCTACAATGGCTCCTCAAAGACTTAGGTGTGTCCACATCCTTTGCTACTCCTCTTTATTGTGACAACCAAAGTGCCATTCATATTGCTCACAATGATGTCTTCCATGAACAGACTAAACACATCGAGATTAATTGTCATTTTATCCGTTATCATCTTGTCCATGGTGCTCTTAAGCTGATCTTAGTCTCCTCTAAAGATCAACTTGCAGATATCTTCACCAAATCACATCCTAATGGATGTTTTCGTACTTTGGTTGATAACCTTAAGTTGGTCTCACATCCACCTTGAGTTTAAGGGGGGCTGTTAACGTGTATTAAGGTATGTGGGCTTTAGGCCCACCTTGTTTACTTGTATAGCACACTTACTTGTACTGCAGACTCTGTCTCTTATATAAAGGTACTCATGTATATTCTATTACCAGAGAAATACAATACACTTATTTAGTATTTCTAACATTTTCAATATTTTATCTTAAACTTGCCACCCTTACCTAAAATTTTGGTTTTGTCATTAGCAACAAGCACCATTTGGTATCTCAAAAAAAAAAAAAAATTTTGTTTATACTTTATACTTTAAATCTCTTTCCAATTATCACAAAAGTTTTCATTGGTAGGTTATTCACTTGTAGGAACATCTCACATGGGGTGGGTTTTGCGTTTGTGGAGTTCACCCTATGTTACAGAAATCTATAGTCAATAATTTACAATATACTATATAAAATCAAAGATATTTAATGTTTGAGACACAAGTCTCCTCCAATCTATTACATAGTGATTGAGAAAACCATCCATGTACATTATTTAAACAAGTCACATAACTCATAAATTAAATAGGTCATGTGACTAAAAGTACATATGGGTATATGTTTTTTTTTTTTTTTTTTAACCACCACGTAGTAAGTTGGATGAATTTTTTTCCAAATAGGTTTGAAGGTAAACTTTTTCCTAACTTTTGGTCGACCTCATTATATTTTGCAACATAAACTTTGAAGGTCTTACAATTTTACATATTTATATTATAATACATATTTTTTAAACTAATTTAAATCAAATTTTATATTTAAATATTCCATTTGATTCTTTCCACAAATTAAAATAAGAAACTATTAATAATATTATTACCATATTTTAAAATTTCAGTCTCTGACAATAAAAATAAAAGAGTATTAATGACTACTATAATTATTTAATTTCATATTTAGAAAATAAAAATGAAAGACTATTAATACTATCATAATTATCAAAATTCATATTTAGACAAAAAATCTAAAATTAAAATTTTTACTATACATTGTATGGGTTAGTGACTAGTGATTATATATATATATATATATAGAACAAAGTTTAGTTACAAAATTGGTTGTAACCTTACGCTATAACTTTACTCAATAAAATAAGCATTACTACATATTTTGAAAATCTAACTGTAAAATTACATGTTCTTGACACTCTTAATACACATATCAAATTTTGTATTAATAAGATATTATTTATTATATTATCTATAAGTTTATATTTTATGCATAATTTTAAACTACAAAAACTTGCAATTTAAATAATTTATCAATAACATAGCTATTGATCTTTAATTTTCTAGAAAATTTGCTAGCATGGAGGATATAAGAAGAAGATGTAATCCAATTATGGATCAAAATTCACCTCCAATAAAAAGATATTGAACAAAGTTTTAATAAAGTCAAAAGAGAAGCCTATAGAGCCAATCACACCAGGGAACAAAAGAAAGAAGTCTTGGAAAAATGGAAAGAATTCATGAAAGAGATATCTAGCAATGTCTATTTCTTTGAATACTTTTAGAACCATTTTGAGTGGCACAAAAAGTCTTGTGTCGTCTCCAAAACCAACTGGACCATAGAAGACAACAAAGGTAACAAGTAAGTTGTTTGGTCTAGTCACCTACCCCAGGAAGCCATAACCTTCAAACACTGTGGAAGTGATGTAGTTGCCTCTTCGTTCAAGTGTCCTACAAATGAGGAAAAAATAGTCAAGAAGGTGATAGAGCAAAACAACTATACCAACCAATGTTTAGGTGTTATAGGAAAGCAGCTTAATAGGATAGAAGATAGGATAGAAAACAAGGTTATCCTCCAGCTAGGAAACCCTAGTAAACCTGTCTAAACCCTAGAAAAGCCTTTGGTCAAGCTTCCTACAACTAGGCAAACCAGTCTTAGTAGTTACCCTAAGGATAAAACAGCCTTCGAAATAGTCACCTAAAAGCTTGAAGAACTTATGAAGAAGGAACTAGTCACCCCTTCACCAGTTACTACTTCAACCAGTGTTGATCCTCGACTCAAACTTAATGTCATAGATATCCACATAGCCTCTAGTAGTTCCAACAGAACCTCCTCAGACAATGATAAGGAGATTGGACAACTAGAAAACCAGTTTCGAGGTTTAGAGGTGAAAAGGCTTCACGAACCCAACCAAACTAGCTTAACCAAGAATTGGTATCCTAGACCTACCCTTCCTGACCTCCAGTATGAGGAAAGAAATGTTAGCAACCAATTCTCAGTGTCTTCCAGTAAACTCTATGAGTGGAACATAGATGGTTTATCAAAACAGGAAATCCTAAACAAGATCCAGCATATGACCATGGTAGCCAATAACTACCTAAATGAAAGACGTCCCCACACAGAGGTCATAGAGGTCATAGTCTTAGGATTCACAGGAAAACTTCTGCAATGATGGAACAACTAAGTGTCTAGAGAAGACATCAAACACGCAGTCCAAAAGGATAAGGAAGGTCTCCTCATCTTTGACGAACGCATAGGAAAAGGAATTCCGGACAGAGTTAACACCCTGATCTATATGATCATGAAACACTTCGTAAGAAAACCTAGCAACATCACATCTAGGATTTATGACCAGTTAAGTAACCTTAGATGTAAATCCCTTGGCAACTTCGAGTGGTATGAAGATGTATTTACCACTAGAGTCATGCATAGAAGTGATTATAACTCTCCATTTTGGAAGGAGAAGTTCATCAATGGCTTACCCACACTTTTTGGCGAGAAGGTCAAAGAAACCCTTTGTAGCCACTTAGGTGTCATAGATTATGATAACCTAACCTATGGAGATATCTCTAGCACCATTTGGAGTGAAGGAATGAAGATGTGTAGAGATTTGAAGATCCAGAGCAAAGCCAGCAAAGGCAAAGCCAAGTACAAAGTAGGAAACTTATGTACATAGTATGGCTTACCCTCAGTTATTCCTAAGAGAAAATCTAAATACAGAGGCAAAGAATCCTCTGAGAAATTCCACAGGAACAAAACTGCAACCAAGTATTATAGAAAATAGAAGTACAGCAAAGATGATTTCTATAAGAAAGGAAAATCCAAATCCACAGGAAAACCCATACCAAAAGCATCAGGAAAATGCTTCAACTGTGGAAAGAGAGGTCATTTCAGAAAAGAGTGTAAAGCTAAGGCTAAATCCCTTATCAACACTCTAGTTAGTGACCAAACCAGTAAGGATGAGATCTTTAAGCTCTTAGGACTTGACTGCCCAGAAAGTGAGTCTTCCAATAGTTCTAGTGACCGAGAGATCCGTCAGATATACCAGCCATCCTTAGAATCCTCTAGAGCTTCCTTTAGTACCTCTAGTGGCCTGGATGAACCCATGTTATGCAAAGATAGTTGTTGTAGGAACAAGACTATCAATGTTCTTTCTAAGCAAGAAGAACTCCTTTTAGATCTCATAGAATAGATCGAAGACCCAGTCATCAAAGCTCAAAGGCTTAGTGAATTCCATAAAAACTTCGTTAGGGAAACCAATAAATTCGAACCAAGGATTCAGGAATTGAAAGTTGATTTGGAAAAAATATACAATAGGTTTACCAAATCCAAGAAGGAAGTTACAGTCAACGACCTTTAAAGAGAAATCAAGGAAACAAAGTCTGAGGTTAGAACCCTAAAGCAAGAACTAACCATTCTTAGGGTTGATCACAATTTCCTTGATCAAAGAGTTAAACATTTGGAAAATACTTCTCATCAAGGCAATGAGGAAGGACCCTCATTTCAGAACCCTTCTGATGATGAAGAGAATGAAACAGTTAACCCCACTGCAGACATGGTTCAAGAACAATCCAGTGACAAGTTCTTAGTAACCATCAGTAGGATTAACTTTCACAAATGGCATTCCAAAGTCAAGATTATCATCAGCAAAGATTTTGAATTCGAGGTCATAGCCTTAATAGATTCAGGTGTTGATCTCAACTGTGTTCAAGAAGGAATCATTTCCTCTAAATACTTCAGAAAGACCAAAGAAAGGTTACCTTCTACAAGTGAAGGAAAAATGCAGATTGAATTCAAAATCCCAAAAGCTCATGTGTGTTAGGACAATACATGCTTCAAAACCACATTTGTCCTTATCAAAAATATGACAGATAGGGTAATTCTAGGAAACCCATTCATGTGTCTGTTATATCCTTTTACCACGAATTGTGAATGAATCACTACCCATCCTTTTGGCCAGTTTGTTAAGTTTAAGTTTCTTAAGGGTTTTGAACCTAGAGAGATTAGCAGTCCAGGAAGTTTCTGTCTCCAAGACCCTTAATCTTATTCATGCCAAAACCTCTTCTTCAACAGTTTTAAATGGTCACATTCAAGCCAAGAACCTTAATCCATTTGAACTCACCATTCCTCTCATAGTTGATGATTCTTTTGGCCCAATTTAGTTTCGAAAATCATCACAATATCCTATTCATTACATTTATCATAAAAGTATTTGCTTCATGACATCACATGCATTTGATAAAGACATTTGTAAAAATATGCAAATTCATACTACTTATCTTTGGCAGGAAAAGGAGCAAATAACTTATAATATTTATAACACTAATATGTGGAGAAAATTGACTTCTTCGGCAGAGAAGAGGAACAAGGGGAAAGCAGCTACACAGGGCTATCCTCAAGACAAAAGACTACCAGGGGGACAATCTTTTGTAAAGCATGAAGGTGAATCCTCTAAGGGAAACCAAAGAGGATCAACATCCCTTCAGGATTATGTCTTGGCAGTGGAGACATACTCCAGTAGTGACATGGCTGTTATTTTGCAGGAAGTACTATCTAGTTCTTTGCAATGGAACAAAGGAGCCTATAAAGATTTGCCATTCTCCATTAAATTTATCCTAAATAACCTTCAAGCAGCCTTCACCCTACATAGAAATGTTCTTTTCCAAAGAACACTCAAAGCACTAGAAATTTACCTAGTTAACCTTGAGGCAAGAAATGAAGCCATCACTAGTCAACTCTTTGGCAGAGAGGATATCCATTCAATGGATAAAACAACTATCATGAGTACTGATTATGCTAAGTTTAGCCTTAAGGCTCAAACTATTTTAAGAAGTGCTATTGCCAACTTGCCACTAGAAATACAAAC
The DNA here is from genome assembly GCA_963669245.1 of Quercus cerris. Taxonomy (NCBI): domain Eukaryota; kingdom Viridiplantae; phylum Streptophyta; class Magnoliopsida; order Fagales; family Fagaceae; genus Quercus; species Quercus cerris. The sequence goes on along the minus strand of OY770007.1, from coordinate 24,591,359 downwards.
CAAAATTCTTGGTTGCAAGGCTATGTTTGAATCATTTAACTGATGGTTTGAACATTTAAAAATTTTGGTCACCACCACATACCTCGATCTTGCTAACTCAGATGATACAGATGATATCTTTGTCCAAGCCACATGGGCAGAATACTTTGGAATTAGTCACAGGTTATTTGAGAAAAAGCATCCTTTCCCTGGCCTTATAGTTAATTATGAAGATGGGTCAGATGAAGAGAATAGAGATTCAAGTTGGCTTTCGCAGATGTTTAAGTATGGCTTTGTTAGACTAATCAAACCAACTCATCATGGTCAAATTAGCCAGTTTTTGCAAATCATACAACAGGTTGTCACCAACATTAGGAGTCCTTTTGTGTCCATTAGGTGCTGGAGCACATTCCTACAATGGGACGACAATAATTGGATGACTGTACTACCTTCTAGACACCTGGTACTCATCAATGGCTGCTCCCACCAAGGCCTCTGGTATGAAGGAGATTCTCACTTGTCTTATAGAGAACCCCATGCTCTTGTAGATTGTTGGAGAGGCTACTTCAATAATGAGATTATTAGCATTGCCCAAAACCTATGGAAAAATTACCATTTCCTAGGAAGCACTGGAAGAATTTTAGTATTTACAACCAGGCCTTATTTCACTGCAAGCCTTGAATCCCAGTGGGTTAGCCACGATAATCCAAGGAAGTTTATCACTAGAAAACCAGACTATGAACCCTTGACTTATTGTGGATTCTGTAACTAGTTTGCTACCTCTTATGAGCACGACTACAATTACAATCCTCCCTGGGATCCCCATGAGCACGACTGCAATTACAAACCTCCCTTTAGTGCAAGGTCCAGTTTTACAAAGCAGCCCTCTCCTTTACAACCCTTAATCTTGTAATCAGTTGGCAAACTCAGTTCACATTTCAGTTTACACTTGTAACACCATAGTTGGTCTTCACAACTATAACCTATATTTCTGTAACCCCATGGCCTCAGTCGGCCTCCCCTTTTACCTGTAACTTACCCCCCATGTTTTTGAAAAAGATGTTCAAAACATTGCATCAAAACAAATTTTTGCATGATGGCAAGCCATCCTTTCAGTTTTTGACTTTGAGATTGAATTCATTGAAGGAACTCAAAATAGTATTCCTGACTTCCTTACCCGTGAATTCTTGCAGAGTCCAAATTAGGATGTTCGGGAAAAGACCCGTACAACCCTAACCCCCAAAATTGCCTAAATAGTATACTACTAGCAGTACTAGTCAGGCAAAGAACCCTCCTGGTCAGTTAGTTCCCCTCTCTCCATTAACCATTGCCAACCGTTATGTGGTATCCACAATCCCAAAACCAAATTACCAGAGACCACCCTATGGGCAACCTAGTTATAGTTCAGCCTTAGCTACCCCTCCTTTTAAGGCAATCACCCCATATACAGTTGAAGAACCTTTTGGCCCCATAGTACCCCAAAAGCCTTCTTCCTCCTACCTATCTAGAAAAAGGTCTTCTTATGTCAAGAAACCCTTTTTCTAGCATATCTTTTATATTGAACCACATCTAGTTCATATAACAGATCTTTTAGCCTTAGCCATGGAAGTTTTGCCTCAAGGATGGCACTTCCTTCCCAAACACCTAGAGAAAAGTATCAGGTTCTATAAGAGCATCCTCATTCAAGAAAAGTCTGTTCGTATAGAAAACATCATGAACAAAGGGGACCCTTCAGAAGTCCTCTATCACAAGTTTATCATCACAGGTTTTGTCAGTTGCAAAGAATGGGAACAACATCCCTCTTTGCTCAAAACACTCACAGACATCAAGAGTCTCACAGGTTTAGAACTCCATTACAGCTATTATGACTACATGGATGCCTTTGAGAAATTTCTCTTTTACCAAAACAAGAACTTTGATCATTCATGGTTCTTAATGTTTAATAAGAGGTTTTCCAGTCCGATACCTTCATGGTTCTTAAAGTGGTGGGAAATGTTTGGTTTAGTACCCCAGATCTTCCCAGAACCTTTACAGGATGCCGTCAGGTATTTCAGCTCCAGACTTCAGACTTCAAGTCATGGTTCACAGTTCCCAGCAATTCTGCATATGATGGTTTAGAAATCTGCTATGTAGTTGAAAGATCCTAGAAATCTCTGAAGCTGGGTTTTATCTAGGATTTCATCTAGAAACAAATTTGCAAACTGGATAGCTCTATCTATGGGTCTGATAACACCATGATGAATATCAAAGCCTAAGAATCGAACTTTAGTTTGAAAAAGTTTGACTTTGGGAGCTGAAACAACAAGACCATTGAGCTTGATGGTATGGAGAAATGCTCTCAGGTGCTTCCAATATTGATCTAGGGATTTCGAGAAGATGAGTACATCATCAATGTACACAATTGCATGACTGGAGAATGGATTGAAATTCTCATTCATGATATTTTGGAATTCTGAAGGTGCATTTTTGAGACCAAAGGGCATTACATTCCATTCGTAATGGCCAAAGGGTGTGGTAAAGGTTGTCTTGTACCTATCAGACTCTTTGATTTGTATATGCCAAAAGCCACTCTTCATTTCAAACTTACTGAAAACCACTGGTCTAGAGAGCCTATTGACTAAGTCTTTTTTGTTGGGAAGTGGGTACCTTACCCATTCTAAGACTTTTGTTAAGGGGCTTGTAGTTGATGACTAATCTAGGGACACCTCTTTCTATCTCAACGTTCTTCTGGACATAGAAGGCTAGGCAAGACCAAGGGGACCTAGATTTTCTGATGATTCCCTTATTAAGGAGATCCTCAATTTCAGCTCTACAGGTACCCATAAGTTCCTGGTTCATTTGGATGGGTTGAGTTTTGGTTGGGATGTCTTTTTCTTGGAAATCTTTGACATATGGGATAGCAACTTCGTGCCTCTTTCTATGCCAAAAGGCTGTGGGTAGATCAGCACAGACTTCTTGCTTAAGTTTTTCTTCAAACTTTCTGATCTCGGTTTGGATGTTTATACAAGCTAGCTGGTCCTCAACCATCTTGTATTTCAAATCCTCCTTAAGGTACTTAAGATGTTGGGTCTTGGCATTAATCAAGTTAAGAGTCTTGGAGACAGAAACTTCCTAGAGACTGCTAATCTCTCTAGGCTCAGGGCTCCTAAGAAACTTAAACTTAATTGGCTGGCCAAAAGGATAGGTAGTGATTCCTTCACTATCCATGGTGAAAGGATACAACAGACACATGAATGGGTTTCCTAGAATCACTGTATCTGTCATATTCTTAATAAGGACAAATGTGGTTTTGAAGCATGTGTTGTCCTGACACACATGAGTTTTTGGGATTACGAATTCAATTTGCATTTTTCCTCCACTTGTAGAAGTTAACATTTCTTTGGTTTTTTTGAAGTATTTAGAGGGAATGATTCCTTCTTGAATGCAGTTGAGGTCAGCACCTGAATCTATTAAGGCAATAACCTCAAATTCAAAATCTTTGCCAATGACAATCCTGACTTTGGAGTGCCATTTCTGGAAGTTAATCCTACTGATGGTTTCTAAGAACTTCACACTGGATTGTTCTTGGACCATATCTGCAGTGGGGTTAACTGTTTCATCAACTTCATCATCAGAAGGGTTTTGAAGTGTTTTCCAGATATTTAATCTTTTGATCAAGGAAATTGTGATCAACCTTAAGAATGGTTAGTTCTTGTTTAAGGGTTCTAACCTTAGACTTGGTTTCTATAAGGTTAAGTTTAATCAACCATTCTGTTGGCTTTATTCCGTGCCAAATTTGCTTGTAATTCAGCATTTAGAAACCTTGTATTTAGGTGGGAATCATGTAAGGGTAGTGTGTGAGAGAGTATGAAGAATTGCTTAAGATTGTGCAGTGAAGCAGGGACTCGCGACTGGATCTCACGGATAGCTCGCGGCTTGCAAGCCGCCAGAAGATGCTCACGTGCCAAGCAAGTAGAGAAGCTGAAGTTTCATGCTAGTTGGAGCACTACAGGACAAAAAGTCCAGACTGGCCATTAAGTTACCTCGCGGCTTGAACTCGCGGCTCAGTCAAGTTGCGAGGCCAAGCTGCCAGCCAACTCTGTTTTGGAAAAATGACTATTCGCATTTCAAACACCCACCACTATATATAGACCCTTATACCCACAAAATGTAGAGAGCTTTCAGAGATAATTTTGAGAGAGAAACCCTAGAGAAAACAAGACTGATTCATCCACAATCTTTACATAAAGACTCTTCAAATTTCTCTATTCTCACCCTCTCCATTGTTATATCCTTGAGAGGTTCTTACTCAAATCCTTTTCTCACTATACCTAAATCTGTGAGAAGGCTATTTGGTGCTTTAGGAAGCAGTTAGGAAGGGACCAATGTTTATTGGTTGATGCTATGGGCTATAGCAGAATTCGGTAAGCTAAAGAAGATAAAGGTTCAGCGCAATCTTGGTGGAGTAAGAAGTTTGGAGGGCTTAGGTAGACTGGGTAGATTAGGCTTGGAGGGTCTTCTGCTGTTCATGTATTCCAACTTCATTCTTTAGTGGATTATTGACCGCTTGGAGGACGGCGGAGAGGTTTTACGCCGAAAGTTTCGGTTTCCTCTTCGATAACATTTCATTGTGTTGTCCTCGTGTTTGCATCTCTCTTCCCTTAATCTTTGTCATTTAATTTCTGCTGTGGATATGATTTTATTTGGTTTAGATTGTTTATTAATTATGGTATAAGCTTATATTCATTTTCTGCACATACATTGTTTGATATTTAGCTTGAATTGGTAATTTGTAATTTTGGGGGGGGGGGGGGGTCTAGACATTCATAGTGTTATATACACTATTTGAACATTCAGTTTCCTTGATTTCTCTTTGAAGGTCGTTGGCTCTAACTTCCTTCTTGGATTTGGTAAACCTATTGTAGATTTTTTCCAAATCAACTTTCGGTTCTTGAATCCTTGGTTCGGGTTTACTGGTTTCCCTAACTAAGGTTTTATGGAATTCACTAAGCCTTTGAGCTTTGATGACTGGGTCGATCTATTCTATGACATCTAAGAGGATTTCTTCTTGCTTAGAAAGAACATTGATAGTCTTGTTCCTACAACAACTATCTTTGCATAACATGGGTTCATCTTGGCCACTAGAGGTACCAGAGGAGGCTTTAGAGGATTCTGAGGATGGCTGGTATATCTGATGGATCTCTCGGTCACTAGAACTATTGGAAGACTCACTTTCTGAAGGTCAAGTTCTAAGAGCATAAAGATCTCATCCTTACTGGTTTGGTCACTAACTAGAGTGTTCATAAGGGATTAGGCCTTAGCTTTACACTCTTTTCTGAAATGACCTCTCTTTCCACAATTGAAGCATTTTTCTGATGCTTTTGGTATGGGTTTTCCTGTGGATTTGGATTTTCTTTTCTTATAGAAATCATCTTTGCTGTACTTCTATTTTCTATAATACTTGGTTGCAGTTTTCTTCTTGTGAAATTTCTCAGAGGATTCTTTGCCTCTGTATTTAGATTTTCTCCTGGGAATAACTGAGGGTAAGCCATATTGTATACATAAGTTTCCTACTTCATACTTGGCTTTGCCTTTGCTGGCTTTGCTCTAGATCTTCAAATCTCTACACATCTTCATTCCTTCACTCCGAATGGTGCTAGAGATATCTCCATAGGTTAGTTTATCATAATCTATGACACCTAAGGGGCTACAAAAGGTTTCTTTGACCTTCTTGCCAAAAAGTTTGGGTAAGCCATTGATGAACTTCTCCTTCCAGAATGGAGAGTTATAATCACTTCTATGCATGACTTTGGTGGTAAATACATCTTCATACCACTTGAAGTCGCCAAGGGTTTTACATCTAAGGTTACTTAACTGGTCGTAAATCCTAGATGTGATGTTGCTAGGTTTTCCTACGAAGTGTTTCATGATCGTATAGATTAGGGTGTTGACTCCGTCGGGAATTCCTTTTCCTATGCATTCATCGAAGATGGGGAGACTTCCTCATCTTTTTGGACTGCGTGTTTGATGTCCTCTCCAGACACTTCTGTTAGGCAGTTGTTCCACCATTGCAGAAGTTTTCCTGTGAATCCTAAGGCTATGAGCTCTATGACCTCTGTGTGGGAATGTCTTTCATTTAGGTAGTTATTGGCTACCATGGTCATATGCTAGATCTTGTTTAGGATTTCTTGTTCTGATAAACCATCTATGTTCCACTCATAGAGTTTACTGAAAGACACTGAGAATTGGTTGCTAACATTCCTTTCCTCATACTAGAGGTCAGGAAGGGTAGGTCTAGGATACCAATTCTTGGTTAAGCTAGTTTGGTTGGGTTGGTGAAGCCTTTTCACCTCTAAACCTTGAAACTGGTTTTCTAGTTGTCCAATCTCCTTATCGTTGTCTGAGGAGGTTCTGCTGGAACTACTAGAGGCTGTGTGGATATCTATGACATTAAGTTTGAGTCGAGGACCAACACTGGTTGAAGTAGTAACTGGTGAAGGGGTGACTGGTTCCTTCTTCACAAGTTCTTCAAGCTTTTGGGTGACTATTTCTAACGCTGTTTTATCCTTAGGATAACTACTAAGACTGGTTTGCCTAGTTATAGGAAGCTTGACCAAAGGCTTTTCTAGGGTTTGGATAGGTTTACTAGGGTTTCTTGGTTGGAGGATAACCTTGTTTTCTATCCTATCAAGCTGCTTTCCTATAACACCTAAACACTAGTTGGTATAGTTGTTTTGCTCTATCACCTTCTTGACTATTTTTTCCTCATTTGTAGGACACTTGAGGGGAGAGGCAACTACATCACTTCCATGATGTTTGAAGGTTATGGCTTCCTGGGTTGGGTGACTAGACCAAACAACTTCCTTGTAACCTTTGTTGTCTTTTATGGTCTAGTTGGTTTTGGTGATGATATATATATATATATATTATATTGGGGCTCTTTCAAGTTGGTCATCGTGTTTTCTTAGCAGTCAAATTGGTCCTCATATTTTTGAGCTTCAAATCAACTTAGTCACCACTGTTGTTTAAGTGACAAAAAATGCCTATGTAGCTAACTAATTGCACAATTGGCATACTTCAACTTTGCATGGATAATAAAATGAATATAAAAAAGTTTAATTGTTATTTAAAAAATCCACACCATAAAATTAATATATATAAAAAACTTTGCATGGACATGTTTTGTAGCCCAAGCCCAAAATGTAAAGGGATGTAGGCCTAGTGAGCCTAGTACAATAAATTTGTTGAGAGTGTGTCAAAGAACTAGGCCCTAATGAATTTGACAATCACTAGTATGGGTTCAAAAGGTGATCAAGCAAGAACAAAGAACATAGAGTTGAATGAATTCACCATCCAAGGAGGTTAGTCTCCATATAAATTGATTAAACTGGTTACAAATCCAATTTTGATGGTTACAGTGTTCTCTGATGAATTTTTGATCCCCCCCCTTCCCCCGCCCTCATAGAGGGTCTCTTACATTATATAGATCCCCTTGGACCATCTTGATCCTACACTTGTTGATCACTTTAGCCCTTACTTGAGTGCCTGTCCCATCAGACACTCTTTCTGGCTTTCTGTGAGTTGTGGTAGCCAAGGCAGCACTGTTCAGGGGTTCTTTCCACATAAATGTGGCCAGAAAAGTAGCTACAGTGCATTCAATGCGGTGGTGACAGCTTTTCCTTTGATATTGTTAGGTTCTAAAGATTTAGGAATTTATGTATTTAGAACTCTAATTTGTATTGTTGGCAAACCATGATCAAAACAGGTTGTTTAGTCTTGTTTAGGCTTGCTTAAAGTATGTTTATTTGTAAAACTGGAATCGAGTGAGTGCAGATTTATTGGACTAAATCTGTAAGGCTCGATCGATCGAAAATTAGACTCGATCGATCGAACCACGTACAGATTTATTTTTCTGCAGAGTTCCAGTTCAGCCCAAACTCTATTTAAATGTCTTGGGGTTCAAGTAAAACACTTATATATATAAGGAAAACCCTAGAACGTTTTTGGGACTTCTGAGAGAGAGATTAGAGTGCCTCTTGTGCCTCCTTTTATTTTTAGGGTTTTGTACCCAAACCTCTCTAAGTCTTTGTTGCTCATATTTGCTGTTTATGTGAATCTCTTGTGAGATCTTAGAGGAGCTTTCCTTCACATAAACTTAGGGTTTTCAAGGTAGAGATATTTTCTACATCTTGATGATCAACAAGGTTGCTGCCATTGAAGATTAAAAGAAAAGCAAGCGGGGAGCTTGTAGCTGATTGAAGAATTCAAGAAAGAAGTAGTCCGTGGATTCGGAGCCTGCGCGTGGTCGTGTCAGGAAGTTCTACTGGTGGGTAGCATTAGGAAGTCGAGCGGGGAGCTTGTAGTCCTTTTGTACGAACTTCAATTCTTTCATAGTGAATTCAGGTTAGCCTTGAGGATCGGTGGGTCAAATCCTCCCCAGGTTTTTACTGTGTGGTTTCCTGGGTGATCATATCTTGTGTTATTTATTTTCCGCTGCTTTATTACTTGATATGATTGTTTGATTGTTTTAACCTAGAATTGCTTAATTTGACTAAGTAATAACTTGGCTAATTAATCTAGGCTACGCAATCTGTGTGTGTTTAAGGGGTCTAAATTCCTAACAAGTGGTATCAGAGCGGGTAGCTCTTCTTGTTGTAGATCTTTTGATCTAAGAGCTGATCCTTGACCCCTGTTGTCATGGATAATTTGAAGTGTCTTTCTGATCATATTTCTGCTCATGCTTCTGCTGATTTTTTTGATGCTTTTGAAACTCTTCGTAAGGAATTATCTAAATCTTTGAAAATTTCTAAGAAATTCAAGGAAGAGTTAAAATTGGCTAATCTTGAAAAAGAGGATTTGATTGTGAGATTAGATGAGTCTAATAAAAAGAATGAATTTTTGAGAAATCAAATTTCCTCTCAAGATGAGAAGATGAAAAGTTTGGAACAAAAGTTAGCTGAGGCTGAAGCTAAATTGGAAAATTTGTCTAATACCAAACTTGTTGATGATAACAGAAGTGTTTCTGTTTCTCTTAAGCCTAAAACTGAGAAAGTTTATATCCCTCCTTTTAAGAGGAATAATAAAGAGAAGGCTTATTTTGCTAGGTTAGACAAAGGTAAAAGTTCTGATATAGACGCTGAAGTTTCTAAACTTAAGTCTAATCCTACTGTTAGAGAGCATAATAAATCTGTTTTTGTGCCTACCTGTCACCTTTGTGGTGTTGTTGGTCATATTAGACCAAACTGCTCTTTGTTGAGGCATAAACCAAAATCTGAGACTAGATTTGCTGTTAGGAATACTGATGTTCCTAAATTTGTTCCTATTTGTCACTTTTGTGGTGTCTCCGGTCACATTCGTCCTAATTGTCATAAAATGAAATTTAAGCATTCTGTATGTCAATCTAGGATATGTGATGATATTTCTCCTGCCATAAGTCCATATAAATTGTTTCATACTTTTTTGAAAAATTTGAGCTTGTTGGCTTGTGAAAGGAATTTGCAGGATTTTAGTCTCTCTCAGAAGATTGGTATAATCCCTCAAATACACTCTGCTTCACATGGATTTTCACCTACAAAGCCAAAGACTCGTGCTAGATGGGTGAGAAAAGATTCTCCAAGGTGAGTGTTGCTAACTTGTCCCTGATTTAATTCTTTCAATTATTTGTGGACATGTTTTGTTTTTTTGTTTTTGGTTGATTTGTTTTTTAGGTTGTTTTTTTTTATTTTAAAAAAAAAATCCAAAAACATTGAAAAATTCTCAAAAAGACAAAAATATTTTATTTTGTGTCTTGTTTTATTTTTCTTGAGGATTACATGAGTTTTAATATCTCTCTTGATTTAGAACATGCCTGACATTGTGGAGAAACTTGAATAGTTTGTGCTAAGCTATTTTTGATTTTAAATGAGTATGTACTACTTTGTACATGTACTCAAGGGTTAATTAAGAAATTGATATTTCTTGTTTGTGTACCCTTTATAGCTTAGTTTTGCACTGTCGTGCATTGCATTTGCATTGTTCATTTAGCATAATATGTGCTTTTTGTTTTTGGTTATAAAGTTTGTTAAAACCAAAAAGATTTTTGTGTTTTGTATTATATATCTTGGATTTATAATCAAGGATTGGCCATATTATCTTTACATAACATGTTTATGTACCTTGTTTAGCTTTGATAAGCTTATTTATTGCACTTTACTAGTTGAAGTTTTGTAGTGCATGTTGTGTGGGAAAGATGTGTTTGGTTTTTAATCTCCTTGTCTTAATCATGAAGTCATATGTTATTTGACTGTCGGACTTGATCCTTTTGAGAAAGGCATAAATAACCATCTCACCACTGTTCACTAGCCAATCATGAACACCTTAGTGCATATCATAAGATTCTGTGCTCGAGAAAGTGTAGCACATGCACAAAAAGAACATAAGGTGTAGCCTCAAATAAATTTAAAACTGGTGTGTACTATTAGGCTTAATGCCAATTCACTTAATTCAAACCGGTGTGTACTATTAGGCTGAATGCCATCTCATACAAATAAGAGGCAAAAATACAAGAAACTTACATGATTGCAAGCTTTTGTTCTAGGAGATGTGGGAGTTATAGGATGTAACTCTTTAGGTGATAGTCTCTTTTAAATTCTATGTGATGAATTGTGTAGACTTTATGATTAATTGCTATTCACATATCACCTCACATGTATCTCAAGCTTTTGCTAGTTGCACACACTACACAAGTTACTCTTTGCTAAACTTGGTACATTATATTGTGTGTAATTTTGTTGTGGCCATCCAAGATTAAAAGTTCCTTGATTTTGATGCAAAATATGTTTCAAGTTTGAAAATTTTGAAAATATCTTGAGATTTGTGCAGAACATATTTGTTGCTTAAGAAAATTTCAATGGGAGAATGATTGAAATTTGTTTTGAGAAAATTGGGTTCAAAATTTTGGGTTTTTGAAAAAGCATTCCATCTCATACTCATGCATTTTGCTTTCTTTGATTAATGCTTTGAGGAGTTGTTTTTCAAAATTAGGTTTGTGTCTTTCAAAACTGTGATTTTTCTCAAATTTAGTGAGTCTCTGCCCAATTCGATCGATCCAGTGTGTTTTTCGATCAATCGAAAAAGTGCTTTAATTTGTTTAAAAATGACTGTTTCATTCGATCGATCGAATGTATTTTTCGATCAATCGAAAGTCGCGAATCAGGTTTTTAAAAAGGGTTTGTTCTTGATCCGAATTGGGGCTTTTGTGAAATTGAGTTGAATTTGATGAAATTGGCTTGTTGTATTGATGAAATTAAGCATTATACTCTGTGAGTTGTGTTATGTGATGCTCAATTCATCAATTTGTTTAAAAATTCAACAAGTGATTTTCAAATTTTTGGGTTTTTGTTAGAAACTCTATGCTCAAACCAATTTTGTCAATTTAATCTCAATTGAACTTAATCACTCACTGCATTAGTACATGCATCATGGCATTGTAATTGTTTCATGCATCATATAGAATCTTATTCTATTGATTTTTGTGCTAACTTGCAGTCTCCCTTGGTTTGTGTTTAGGATTCACATGCATTGCATTGATTTCTGTATCCATTTTACAGTTTTGCAGTCATATCTCTCATTGTTTCATACATAGCATGCATACACTTTGCTAAATTAGGTACTCAACTTGATCTAAAAATTTATTGATTAATTTTTGAGTTACGTACTTTCTAGTATATGCTATTTTTATGTATGAATTGTAGAAAATATTTTTCTTAAGAGATATGATAGATAATCAATGTGCAAATATTTTCTCTACTCATGCAACTGTTTATGGGTCACATAGTGCCATGTTTGCATTCTATTGAAAGAGAGAATATTTTTCTTCATGTGTATCCTCACCTTAGTTTTTAACTATTGGTTTGTGAGTTTTTCACTTTGGTCTTGCTGGTGAGGATGTACCTGATCCTATTGGTGATGCTGCTGCTGCTGCTGATTTTCCCCCACCCCCTTTATTTTTCCCCAAAACTGTTTTTCCCACAACTTGTTTTGTTTTTCCTATTTTTATAGGGGGAGAAAAAGTTTTTTTTACCTGTGTTATTCATAGGGGGAGCTGTCTCTATTTTCTATAGAGTTGAATTGTTTTGTGTTCCCCTTGATTCTCTATTTTCTCTTATCCTTTATTGCCTATGTTGACTGTTTACTCTTTGTACGAGTTGTCTTTGTCAATACGTGACAAAAAGGGGGAGAAATTATTGATTTATGGGAATCATGTTTGTCCTGTTTAGGGGGAGTTGAAATTATTTTTAAAAGGGAAGAAAATAAAAACTTTTTGTTGTATCTAACTTAGGGGGAGAGTTAGTTTACTTATGTTTTTATTTCTGTTTCTTGTTCACTGCTCATTGATTTATATTTATGAGTTCTTCATGATATATGTCTTTGTTTTGTGTTTTGTGAGGTCAAGAATTTAATTTTGGTTTACTTGTATTTTTTCCACACATGCGTTTATGCGTTTGTTGAGTGTTTCAGGAAATATACAAGTTGATTCAATTGAGCTGCTGTCTACACTTGCAACTGATGGATAGTAGTTAAGATTGGATTTGTTGTTATGAGCATTATTTTTGTAATGGGCTTTTACTTTGTAAACTTTGAGCTTTTAGTTTGTGTTTTGTCACGGATTGCCAAAGGGGGAGATTGTTAGGTTCTAAAGATTTAGGAATTTATGTATTTAGAACTCTAATTTGTATTGTTGGCAAACCATGATCAAAACAGGTTGTTTAGTCTTGTTTAGGCTTGCTCAAAGTATGTTTATTTGTAAAACTGGAATCGAGTGAGTGCAGATTTATTGGACTAAATCTGTAAGGCTCGATCGATCGAAAATTAGACTCGATCGATCGAACAACGTACAGATTTATTTTTCTGCAGAGTTCCAGTTCAGCCCAAACTCTATTTAAACGTCTTGGGGTTCAAGTAAAACACTTATATATATAAGGAAAACCCTAGAACGTTTTTGGGACTTCTGAGAGAGAGATTAGAGTGCCTCTTGTGCCTCCTTTTATTTTTAGGGTTTTGTACCCAAACCTCTCTAAGTCTTTGTTGCTCATATTTGCTGTTTATGTGAATCTCTTGTGAGATCTTAGAGGAGCTTTCCTTCACATAAACTTAGGGTTTTCAAGGTAGAGATATTTTCTACATCTTGATGATCAACAAGGTTGCTGCCATTGAAGATTAAAAGAAAAGCAAGCGGGGAGCTTGTAGCTGATTGAAGAATTCAAGAAAGAAGTAGTCCGTGGATTCGGAGCCTGCGCGTGGTCGTGTCAGGAAGTTCTACTGGTGGGTAGCATTAGGAAGTCGAGCGGGGAGCTTGTAGTCCTTTTGTACGAACTTCAATTCTTTCATAGTGAATTCAGGTTAGCCTTGAGGATCGGTGGGTCAAATCCTCCCCAGGTTTTTACCGTGTGGTTTCCTGGGTGATCATATCTTGTGTTATTTATTTTCCGCTGCTTTATTACTTGATATGATTGTTTGATTGTTTTAACCTAGAATTGCTTAATTTGACTAAGTAATAACTTGGCTAATTAATCTAGGCTACGCAATCTGTGTGTGTTTAAGGGGTCTAAATTCCTAACAGATATTATTGGATTCCCTTCCTTCTTGTATGTTTGTGAGGCACGTCCCTATCGCTGGAGCCTCTTGGAAGGCCACTTTGATCTATAGGATCTATATCCGATTTGCGTTTAGCTTATCCGAGGAGATATTCCTCCTTGGACCTCCTTCCCATTCGCATCTTGCTCATTAAGTCCTGAGTCTGAACCACTAATTACTATTCGTTCATCCTCGAACTACTCATGCTCTCGGCCAAGGCCTAAGGCCCAATATATGATTTGGGCTCTTAACCCTACAATATATATATATATATATATATATATATATGTATAGAAATATTAATTCCTAATTTTAAAGATAAATAAAAATGAATTAAAAAAACTATCTCAGCCTACAATATTATTTTCTTTCAATTTCCTGACTACCAAATACATTTAATACCACCATTTTCTTCCAAAACCCACAATCTAACATCACAACCCAAGCTCGGAAACCAATTGAGGTTTTTTCAATGTTTATGCTGCGTTTGGTTGCAAAGAAAAGAAAAAGAAAATTTGACCTTAGAGTTTTATTATTATTAGTTTCACTTTATTTATGTTTTCTTTTAAGAAAAAAAAATCATAATTTCAGATTATTAGTATAATTTTATGATTCAATTTTATATATATATATATATAAATGGTGACATGAAATTTTTTAATTTAAATTTAAATTTTTTATTTTTATTATTTTATTAATCACGTAAGCTTTAAGTTTGCCAAATGTGCAATCCTTTAATCATGTAGTCATTTTTCATCATTGAGATGACGATAGAGACTAAATTGGCTAGATGTTCAAAAATAAGAGGACTAACTTGACCACTGAAAAAACATGAGGTTCAACTTGAAAGCACTCCCAAAACATAGGGACGAAAGATGTATTTTTGCCGATCTATTATGAAAAATAAATAGATTTTAAACATAATAGCATTTGCTATAACTTCAATCACAACTTATGTGGTCAACCATGACACTTTTAGACATACCTACCTTTTTTTTTCTATGACTCACAGTCAAATACCTGAAATTTGCACTAAAAATGATGGCACAAAAGCTGTGAGCCTATACTTTTCCAAGTAAAAATTCATGTGAGAGATGTTACATTACATATATGTATGGTTATTTGTAATTCCACCTGGGAGACAAGGGATCGAGATGACCTATTCGTGACTCCTCAAAAATTGGGTGTGCAATTGTTGTAGCTTCTTTTCAAGTCTGCCTTAAAAACTGTTTTGACTTCAAAGTTGCCCCCACAATTTTGGTGGTGTGTCAATTTTTTCTTTTTGAGAATATTTGGTGGCAACTTTAAGGCAACCGTGTTACAGTGCAAAATAGGTTGTAAACAAAAACTCGAGTGTGAGTTTCTTATAGAGTTATGGATAGAAACGGAAAACAAGATCTCAACTCTTTATAATTGCTCTTGAAAATTCAGTATAAAACGAGTTTGTAAATTAAATCAAAGAGCTTTTATAATGAGTCGTGTGTTAGAATCAAATCCTTTTACTCCATATTTCTCACTTTGTTTAATTGTGAAATGTATCTTCCCACACGACAATGATCATAAATTTCTACTAGCTTATCCCATAAATTCGAACTCAACACTACTTAGTCTTATAGCCTGATAAATTATTATTTGTCCTAAAAGTTTACATTGTAGGATTGAGGTGAAAAATGAGTGGACAAAGAATTGTTGGGAAATTTAGACCCCAGTTGATATAATTAATAAGTTTTAAATCCAAGTTGTTAATTAAATTTATTATGAATAAAACTTGTTAAAACAAACAAATATCAATATCATGTCAAAATTATGCAGCGTAAAAATAAATAAGAAAAGATATGATAACCTAGGAAAACCAATAAAACAAACTAATTTCATAGTAAAAAACCTGGGGGGAAATCTTCCCAAAAAGTAATCTACTATAGTAAAGAGAAGTTTCAGATCTAGTACAAAACTTTTGTCCCTAGACTCTACAATTTTCGTAGATGAACTCACAGCAAAAACCTTCTACCGCTTCAGAACCTCTAAATTCTTCAATATATGAATGCCACCCTTTGATGATGCACGGATCTTAATACGTGACTAACCAAAGATGCATGGCTCCAGTACGTGACTAACACACCAACTTGAAAAAGATTGTTATTTGCAAAGTTCTTCACTTTATCAACAATGAAGATCAAGAAGCACTTGGTTACAAAACTCTAAGGCGCAAAGACGCAATAGTTTCTTTTATAGAGAATAAGGCATCAATCACCTTTTGCATAAGTTCTCCTTGTATTCTCTTATGTGACGGTCTCTAAAATAAGTCTTATATAGGTCTAGGGTTGTGAGAAAATAAACCTTACACATACATGTCATCATGGGTCGAAAATTAGATTTGAAAATTTGAATTTCCATAACTTCGATTGATCGGGAGGTGTCAAGGAGGTGTCGAGATTTAAACTTCAACAGATACAGCTATCTAGAAGCTGTCGAGGAGCTATCGAGGAGACAGGAGCTTTCTCGATCGATCCACCAACTGTCGAGAAGGTGTCGAGATATCTGTCTAGCATTAATGAACAGCTTTTCTTCACTTATTTCTTGGTACAATTTTCATGGCTTTAATACTAGACTTGAACAGCATGTTTCTTGAAGTATTAAACACATCCTAGATCTATCCAATTACAAGTAAAGTGCATTTTTCAAAGGATTAGCCAATTATATAAAATAATGACATATGTTCTTAACAAGTGAAACACATATGTCCTAAAAAGAATTAAAGGATTAAAGTGGAGAGAGAATATACATTTTCCATTGTTTGGTAACGTAAAAAATGGAGGAGAAAACCAGTGGTCTTAGGTGTTTTTCACCTAGGCCCCACCAAAAGCAAATCTCTTAAATTATGAGAGAAAATAAATTGAGAAATGGGGCATGAGAGGGAAAAGAACCTCCATTTGTTTTGATGAAAAACCTTTTATGAATATAGTTTTCTACATTTTATTGTGTTTGATAGCATTAGAGAAAAAAAAAATGTAATTATCTTTGATCAACGACAAATCTTATGGAAAATGAGAAGTGTTACATCTATAAAATTTTCAGAATACTTAAATAACAAATCTTAGATGGAAAATTGTTACTGGTTTTAATTTGAATCCATCACTAAAATTACATTTTTACTCATTAATAATAGTTAAAAACAATTTGCCAATAAATATTTGTTTTAAAAATGTTGTCAAAATGTTATAGACACAATATTTTTCATTAAGAATGAAAGTTCAATATGGGTATGAAACACCCTTGAACGTTTAGACCCAAAATTACAAAAATACCAATTCAAGCTTTATATCAAACAATTAATGTGTGGAACATGATAATAAGCTTATAACAGAATTGATAGACAATCTAAGCCAAATATAAACACATTCACAGCTGTAAATATAAGGCAAAGATAAAGGGAAGAAAGATGCAAACACACGGACAACACACGATGTGTTATCGAAGAGGAAACCGAAGTCCTTGGTGTAAAACCTCTCCGCCGCCCTCCAAGTGGTCAATAATCCACTAGAAAATGTAGTTGGGATACATGAACAGCAATAGAACCTCCAAGCCTAATCTACCCAGGTACCTAAGCCCTCCAAGCTTCTTGCTCCAACGAGGTTGCGCTGAACCTTTTTCTTTTCTAGCTTATCGGATTCCGCCACTTGACCATAGCATCAACCAATGTATATTGGTTCCTTCCAAACTGCTTCCCTCAGCACCAAATAAACCTTCTCACAGACGTGAGTGTGGTGAGATAAAGATTTGGTAAAAGACCTCTCAAGGGTATGACAATGGAGAGGAAGAGAGTAGAGGAATTTGTAGAGTTTCTTAGATGAAGATTGGGGATGAGGCAATCTTGTTTTTCTCTAGGGTTTTCTCTCACAAAATTCTCTCTAGAAGCTCTCTCCATTTAGTGGGTATAAGGGTCTATATATAGTGAAGTGAGATGAGAATACGAAGAGACAGATTTTTGCCAAACAGGGTAAATTGGCGACTTGGTCTCGCGGCTTGTCCAAGTCCCGAAATCAAGTCACGAAGTAACGGTCTGGCCAGCCTGGGACTTTTGTCCTATAGTGCGACAGCTGGCGCGACCCTTTAGCTTCCCTGCGTGCATCTCACGTGCCTGAAGTTGGCGACTTGCAGCCGCGAGCCACCCGTGAGTCCTAATCGCAAAGCTCTGCTTCTTTGCACATACTTGAGCTTTTCTTCACAACTTCTCACACACTACCCTTACAATAATCCCACCTAAATACAGGGTTACTAAGTGCTTAAATTACAAGCAAATTGGCACGGAATAAAGCCAACAAGATGGTTGATAAATTTCAACCTTACAAAGAATATAACTTGTTTTTTAGAGATTGTTTTCCGCTAAAAGTAAAAAAAAAAAAAAAAAAAAATCTATCTCATGCCATGCTAGATAAAGGAAGTTAAATAAAGAAAGTTAAGAGGCAATATGGAAATTATTGAAAACAACTCTATCTTATTTTTGAGGATCCTACCAAATACAGAAAAATGAGATAATTTTCCAAAAAATATTGTCAAATATAGGAAAATGAGATAATTTTCCAAAAATATACTTTTTGAAAAAGGGTAAACTACTTATTTGCTCCATAACCTTTATACTATGTACCAATTTAGTCATTGATCTTTTAAATGTGTCAATTTGGTCTATAATCTTTTGGTATTGTATCAAAATGATCTCTACCCTTAATAATAAAGTGAGAATTTTCCATCCATCAAAGACCAAATTGACATAATACCAACAGGTTAGAGATCAAATTTACACACAAAATAAAGATTAGAGATCAAATATGTAATTCACCCTTTGAAAAGTGATTTATTTTTTAGAAACGTTAATGTTGAAACATATTGTACCTTCTTTTACTTCTTTATGGTTTTGTTTTCGGCTAAATTTTTGTTGTTGAAGAAAATAATAAAAGCTTCATTTGTCTTATGTCTTAATGCATGGTTAGGTTGCGTTTGTCATTGGTTTAAAAAAACAATTTTTTTTTTTTTTTTACTATTTAACTTATTTTTTCTATTATTAAGCTTATTTTGTTATTATTCATAGCCCTATTGCATTTTCTGGTACTATTCATGAGTCCAACTATTTCAGCTAATTTTTAGTTTTATTTACAGTACTTTTAGCAAAAAGTTTTTAATTTTAGCTAAATAACCTGGACCAAATTGACATAATACCTATAGGTTAGAGATCAAATTTACACACAAAATAAAGATTAGAGATCAAATAGGTAATTCACGGGGGAATTTGCAGACCAACTGTGTAAAGCTTAACAATGTTGTAAGTTAAGCAAAGCTTGGAAAGATTATGAAAAATAACATCTCGAGTCTTAGAAACTCGAGATCCATATTGAAACTCGAGTTCCAAAGACTCGCTCTACAAGTGTTTTGCTAGTGAGTTGGACTGAAAATGCCACATAGATCTCGAGTTTTAGAAATTTGAGTTCTATGCAAAAAATTTTTTAGTGTGATCGCCCTTATAGTGGTGTTTTTAAGTCCTATAGTGACGTTTTTAAGTCCTATAGCAGCGTTTTCCTGCAAAATTTTTTCATAAGTGATCAATACCAGGTTCAAGGAGCCCTATAGTGGAGTTTTTAAGCCCTATAGTGACGTTTTAAAGCCCTATAGCGGCGTTTTTCTGCAAAAAATTTTTATAAGTCGATTTTTAAACCCAATAGTGACGTTTTTAAGCCCTATAGCAGCGCTTATGAAACTCGAGTCTTTAAAACTTGAGTTCCACATGGATTTTTTTCCACCTCAGACCCATCCACTTACAAATTGAGACTTAAAAACTCGATTTTTGTCTTGGAACTCGAGTTTTAAACACTCGAGATGCTAGTTTCCCACATTCTTTCGAAACCAGGCAACTAACGATATTGTTAGATATCCTTTGTTATTTGGCAAGGGTGTTCGGTAATTCATCCTTTGAAAAGTGATTTATTTTTTAGAAAACGTTAATGTTGAAACATATTGTACCTTCTTTTACTTCTTTATGTTTTTGTTTTTGGCTAAATTTTTGTTGTTGAAGAAAATGATAAAAGCTTCATTTGTCTTATGTCTTTATGCATAGTTAGGTTGCATTTGTCATTGGTTTAAAAAACCAGTTTTTTCTTTCTTTTTTTTTTTTTTTAAAACTTTTTAGCTTAATTTTGTTACTATTAAGCTTATTTTTGTTATTATTCATAATCCTATTGTATTTTTTGGTACTATTCTTGATTCCAATTATTTTAGCTACTTGTTAGTTTTATCTATAGTACTTTTAGCAAAAACTTTTAAGTTTCAGCTAAATAAGTTGTTCTCAAATGGGCTCTTAGTGCCCATTTGGATACTAAGTCTACGTTCCACGTCCAGCGTTTCACTTTTTTTTTTTTTTTTTTGAGAAGAGCGTTAACTGAGTTCCAGTGGGTCCTGTGCACTGTTTACGGGACCTACAAACCTCTTTTTTCAACAAAACTTTCATTAAAAATGGGTCCCACGGCATTATATTTATACATTTAAAAATTATTTTACTACATTATTTTTAGTTTTCAACAAAATAAGTAGTATCCAAACGAACCCTTAGAGTGCAATTTCTTTCTCTCATATTACGAAGTTTTATAATTAATTTTTTAAAGTTATTTTACTTAAATAATTGTGATATCATCATGTAAGGTTGGGTTTAAGTTACACCTAATGTAACTCTAAACAATGTTACACTAACTAATAACTTGTTATTGAATTCATATTTTGAAAATCTTACAGTTGGACTGTATGTTTTATATGTTCTTAATATGCATGCCAACTTTCATGCTAATTGGATGTTAATTACCATTTGATCCATAAACTCATATTTTATGCATTATTTTAAACTACAAAATCTTGAATTTAAACAATTGATTGATGATAAAGCTATTTATCTTTAATTACTTTGAAATTTTGCAAGCATAAAGAATATTTGAAGATAATATAATCCAACGGTGGATTTATCAAATTTGTATCCAACTAGAAATTTTTGAGTGACGTAACATTACTTATAGTCACATCAAGTGTGAATGTTCAATTAGCGTATAAAACACAATAAACGTTTAGACCCTCAATTACAATATTATTAATTCAAGCTTAATGTCAAACAATATATGTGCGGAAAATAAACACAAGCTAATAACAGAATTGATAAACAATCTAAACCAATTAAAATCACATCCATAGCAGAAATTAAATTGCAAAGATTAAGGAAAGAGAGATGCAAACACAAGGACAACACAACGATGTGTTATCGAAGAGGAAACCAAAGCCCTCGGTGTAAAATATCTCTGCCGCCTTTTAAGCGGTCAATAATCCACTAAAGAATGAAGTTGAGATACATGAACAGCAAATGACCCTCCAAGCCTAATCTACCCAGTGTACCCTCCAAGCTTCTTGCTCCAATGAGGTTGCGCCGAAACTTTGTCTTCTTTATCTTATCAGATTCTGCTATAGCCCATAGCATCAACCAATAACCATTGGTCCCTTCCTAACTGCTTTCCAAAGTACCAAATAGCCTTCTCACAGACGTGGATATGGTGAGAAAATTATTTGGGTAAGAATCTCTCAAGGATGTAACAATGGAGAGGGTGAGAGTAGAGGAATTTGAAGAGTTTCTATGTAAAGATTGTAGATGAATCAATCTTATTTTTCTCTAGGGTTTCTCTCTCAAAATTATCTCTGGAAGCTCTCTACATTTCGTGGGTATAAGGGTCTATATATAGTGGTGGGTGTTTGGAATGCGAATAGTCATTTTTCCAAAACAGAGCTGGTTGGCGGCTTGGTCTCGCAACTTGACTAAGCTGCAAGTTCAAGCTGCGAGGTAACTTAACGGCCAGTCTGGATTTTTTGTCCTTTAATGCTCCAGCTAGCATGAAGCTTCAGCTTCTCCGCATGCTTGGCACGTGAGCATCTTTTGGCGGCTTGCAAGCCGTGAGCTACCCGGGAGATCCAGTCGTGAGTCCCTGTTTCACTACACAATCTTGAGCATTTCTTCACACTCTCTCATACACTACTCTTACATGAATCCCACCTAAATACAGGATTTCTAAATGCTAAAATACAAGCAAATTTGGCATGGAATAAAGCCAACAAAATGGTTGATTAAATTCAACCTTACAAAGTGTAATATAAATATTTAACAAGTAACTTTTAAAACATCATTAGTCCATGATGAATTATGCATATATATTATATTGTGTGTAACTATCTTATATACTACTAAAAACATTATGAGTAACTTTTTCTTAAGAAAAAAATCTTATGTAATACAAACATGAGAGTAAATTCATATAAATTACACTTTCCATCCCCTCATTTTTTTTTTCAACCAAACAAAAGAAATTTATATTAGTGTTTTTAATTTTTTTTTTTAATTATTTCACTTTTACATCCTTCTAACTAAGCACATACAATATGGTGGAAAACTAAAATCTTTTTTATTTTTATATTTTTCTATCCTTCCAACATTTTCTATTCTCTTATTTTTCCATCATCTTGACTAAACAAGGTGTTAAGTAGTTAAAAAATTATAAATTAATTATTTAACAATTATTCTAATGGAAGATTGCACGTGTGGAATCGTGCCAAACACCAATTGTGAGCGATGGTGGGCTACAAGACGATGTGGCTTCTAATTTAAATGATGAGATTGTTTTGCTAGACAAAAAAGGCCATTGCTTGAGCTCCCATGACGTTTCTAGTGAAGATAGTATGGAAATAGATTAGTTAAAGAAATTAAGACTTGCTTAATATGTAGGTAAACGTGGACAGGTGGGTTTGTAGAGAAATTGGCTGCCCAATTGCTCTCCATAAGAAGTGTGCTAGTTGCGAACCTAAATTTAATGACTTCTACTGCCCCTGTTGTTATTACAAACAAGCAATAGTTACAGTCTTACAGATTCAACAATTGAGGGAAAAGGCTATGGTGGCAAAGAAAACTTTATTGAATGCTGTAGGTACAAATGCAGAAAGATGGGGAAGCTAAAAGGAAAGAGCCCTTAAGAATTGGCAAGATGATGGTGGTGTCCATAAGGATTCTGTTCTAGTGGGGGGTCAAAACAATGAAAGGGATGGTGTACAATTAACCACCCATGCCATTATCAACATCAGTTAGTGGTTGATGATGAAGTGCAAGCAAATCCTTCTGCACCCATTACCAATGATAGTATTATTCATAGAGAAGAAAGATTTGCACTGGAGATTTAGGCCATCTGGAAATCCATAACAAAAGAAAATTCCAACGAGGAAAACATTTTCTATGCACATTAGTCAGAATTTGCAGAAGATGAAAAATTACAAGCGGAGGTATCATGACAAATAGATGACAGTCACCACGGGGAAATTGTTGAAGATGAAGAGCAGGCAGAGCCTTTGAGTACCAGCAACGTAGATAAAGAGACGATTGTAGTAGGTGCACTTTATGCATCAAAAGAAGGATCTCAGGATGGTCTAAAGGTAATTAGAGTAATGCTAGGGATGCAACATTTTGTACAACATTTTTCACAAGCGCTAACATAGCTTAAGAGCAATCACATTAGTGGTTGTGGTTGCAAAAATTTAAAAATACAAAAAGTGCTCAATTTTGCACATTTTAACCCAAAAAACACTCACATCAGTACTTGTAAAAATCTGCAAATATACAAAACTACTACAGTAATCGTGCATATATGCATAGTTTCTGTTCATGTGCAAATAATTTTTTTATTTTTTATTTTCTATCTCCCCATCATCTTGCTCTCTTATCTGTCTTCTTCTCACAACAAGGAAAGAAAGAGGTGGGTGGGGCCATGTGGATAGTGGTTTGTTTGATATAATAAAAAATTAAAGAAATATTATTATTTAAATAAAATAGATAATATAATAGATAAATTGATGTGAGTGTTTTGTAAAAGTGGGTGTATAAAATAGAAAAAATATGTTTTTTCTTGCAAAATAGATAAGAATTTTGCATGGACTGATGCGGTTGTTCTAATGTGATTAGAATAATATTACTTTCACTCGAGTCCACCACTTATACTATTAATATTATGCATCAAACATAATGGATTATGTCAACAATTGTGAAAAGAAGGTGTGTCTCTAAACTTATTGTTGAAGAATGGGCAAGATTTAGGTACAGTACTTAGGTGCTGTTCCTTAGGTTTCCCTCTTAAAATTCTGCCATGTGGATTTTTTGTCATGAGATGGAAGTGTATTTTTTAGTTAAGTAGTCACATGGCTGAATCTTAAGAGGAGAACCTAAGAAACAGCACCTAAAGAACTGTACATAAATTTTGTCCTTGAGGAAAACCATGGCAGTAGGAAGGTTAAAGAACAAATGCATCCAGAAGCACTAAAGGTGGCTTATGCTAGTGTTGGATTTGGAATTAATTGATTTAGATACAGATACACTCTCAACTTTTGGCTTCTTGGAAAAAATTGACATTTTTAATCTTCTAATATCTTTCGAATTAGAGGAAAATTTGTTCAAAATAATAGGTGTTAAGTTAGATTGGGCTAGTTCATGGTTGAAGCTTCAGACACTCATGTTAGAAGTTGGATCCTTATGAGGATAATTTTTGATTGATTGACACGGGGTGCAAAACCTTCCTAATACTATCGTCGGTCTCTTACCTTAACTGATCCTAAGGGGATGACCGACCCCATGGGTCGTCGGATCAGGATGGTGGTGGCAATCCACTCCCCAATCCCGTCGACCCATCACCCTAGGGTTTCTTATGGGACTCGCGTGGGGCCCACTCATATGTCCCTACATGGAAATGACTTGCACACCATGACAAAAGGCCGTATCACACAATTAGATCTCCTATATATGGGAAGATGATCCCTAATATCTTGGAATCCTTTTCTCTATAAGGAAATTCTCCCTGTATCAAGGGATTCGAGTAAGCTTTTTGCTACTATATAAACAACAAAACCCTAACCTTGTTGAGGTATGTGAATTCTCCCTAACTTTGGTACTCTAGAGTTCTTGGAGATTCTTTTATCATTGACTTAACTTCATGTACTGTGCATTGGTTGAGTGGTGGTCATTCAAGTGATTTGCCTTATGTTTGTCAACTTGAATGTGCGGATGTTCATTCCAAGTGTGAATGAGCATTGTGATCACTTTTGTGTAAGTGATTGCATGTTTGGTCAAGCCATGGTCTAGTACTTTATTTCATTTTGCTTGATCGCATTATGCTTGTTCCATTTTTCATTACAAGTTTTCTGCATAACCATGAACTTTGTTGTTATGTTTCAGGAGATACTTGTCACTATAGTTCAAGAGCTTCACAGTTTCTAGATTAGGTGTGAGTGAGTTTTGCTAATGTTCCCAAACTCATGTTTAAGTTTAGAGTCTGTTTTAGGGGTTTTGTCATGGAATAGCCAAATGAGGAGATTGTAAAGTTATTATTTACAACTATTTGTTTTTGTTGGCTTATATTCCGTGCCAAATATGATTTTAATTATATTCAATCTGTTGTACCCTGTATTTGTTGTGGGATTTCTTTGTAAGGGTTGTGTGTTAGAAAGAGAGAGTGTAAAGACTCAAGCATTTGAAGATTGAAGAATTCTCGCGGGTGTCTCGCGACTTAGCTTCCCGCGAAGTGATACATGTGCCCTGCACATGCTGGAATGCGAAGAGTCAGGTCAGGTGGAGACAACTGTGTCTCACGAGTATCTCGCAGGTAAGACCTTCCAGCGAGACACCCACGAGGCATTCTGTTCTGCCAGCCTATCCAGCCTGAGTCACACTTTTTGTACTAACGCTATTTATACCCACATTACCCACATTTGAGATGAGAGCCTCTAAGAGAAAAAACTTAGCCAAACACCTTGAGAGTTAGAGATTGTTATACCCACAATCCTCTACACATTTGTTTTGGGAATTTTCTCATCTCCTACCTTTCCATTTCCATACCATTGAGAGGTTGATAGCCCAAACACTTACCATACCCTTTCAAAGTGTGAAGTGACGTTTTGGTGCTACTGGGAAGCATTGGAAAAAGCTGATGATGGCAAATGCAACATGCAGATTGTTACGGGATCTAGAGAACTAAGACAAGACACAGTTCTGAGAAGCCTTGTTGGAGTAGGAGCTTGGAGGGCTTAGGTACATCGGGTATATTAGGCTTGGAGGGTCTCTTGCTAACCCATGTATCCCAACTAATTGTCTAGTGGATCGATTTCCGCTTGGAGGACGGCGGAGAGGTTTTTCGCCGAGTTCTTCAGTTTCCTCTTCGATAACACATCTCGGTGTTATCTGTGTTTGCATTTCTCTTCCCTACTCTTGTTCATTTCCTTTTTTCTGATGTGTTGCTTTAAATATGGATTAGAGTAGTTGTTATGCTTATACGCTTGTGTTTACACTATTCCGCACTTAGTACTAAGTTAGTGTAAAATCAACCAAGCTGTAACTTTAATTTGGGGGTCTAAATTGCTCGTGTGTTTTGGACACATTTCCGAGCTTTCACCTAGAGACATAACCCTAGCTCCCCACTCCTACTATAAATACCCCCCTTTCACCAACACAAAAGGTAGGCTGAATCCCTCTGAAGCTCCAAAAATTTCAAATTTCTTCTCTCTTTTAAGGTGTTGCGCATGTATGTAAGGTCTCTTTCAAGCATGTTTAGTTTCTATTTTTTTTACATGTTTTTGTTTGATTAGCATTTTAGATCTAGGTTGCTTTCAGTCTTTGCATGATTACAATTATTCAATTCAATAACATGTTTACATGGTCTTAGAATTAGGGTGTTAGTAGATTAATAATGTTTTGGATGATATAAACTCTTGAATGATATGATATGATTAATCTACTCTTGAATGTTTTGAAAGAGAATATTACAAGCTCTTAGACCAATGGTTAGTAGATTAGATTTATCCTTATAATCTTCTCTTTCTACAATATTGTAGCTAGAAATCAAAGCGATGTACTTTTGTTTTAGATTGTATCTAGGATCAAAGCCATGTAATTTTGTTTTTATTATCAAAGAGATGTACATTTTCAATTCATCAATAAGAATGATGCACTTTTCAATTTGGTTTTCTTATTTTTCCAATTAAATAAGTGGCGATACCATTGTAAAACTCTTAACTTAGGAGAGATAATAACAACAATAGAATCTTAACACTATCTTTTGAGAGGCAACCAACATGACTCCACCCCATTTTCGTGGGACAAGTGGCTGTTAGGTTCTAAGGATTTAGGATCTAAATGTTTTAGAACTTTAATATGTAATGTTGGCAAACTATGATCAAAACTTAGAGTCTAGATTTAGGCTACTCAAAGTATGTTTATTGTAAAGTTGGAATCGAGTAATTGCAGAAAATTACTGTTCACTTTTTGCAAGGCTCGATCGATCTAAAATTAGACTCGATCGATCGAACCTCGTGCATAATGTTTTTTTTTTTTGCAGAATTTTCCAACTCAGCCCAAGCCCATATGACGTGTAGGGTTTTATGTTTTGCCTTAAGTATAAAAAGAAAAACCCTAGCCACATTTTGAAGTTGTTGTTTATGCTATGTGTGTGAATCTCTTGTGAGATCTAGAGGCGTTTGCCTTCATTCATACTTAGGGTTATCAAGATCAAGATTGATGTCGAGAGCTTGGTGATCGCTTCAGTTGCTGCATAAAGAGCTTAGAGAAAAACACAAGTGGGAGTACTTGTGGTTGCTGTGAATCCAAGAAAGAAGTAGTCCGTGGACTCGGAGTTGTCACATGGTCGTGGTAGTAAATTTTCTACTCGAGGTAGCAATAGGATGTTAGTGGTCTAAGTCACTATTGTAAAACTTCAATTCTTTCATAGTGGATCTATTTTACCTTGAGGATAGCTAGGTTAAATCCTCCCTGGGTTTTTTACCAGTTTAGTTTTCCTGGGTTATCATATCGTTGTATTCTTTATTTTCTACATTGTTTACTTGATATGATTTACTTGTGTTAACCTAGATTTGTATGATTTACCTAAGTAATTACTTGGCTAAATAACTAGGTTAAACAACTTGTGTTTTAAGGAGTCTAAAAACGTTTAGTGGCCAAAACCACATTTGAAAAGGTTTGGGCCTAGGGGCATGGTCTCTCACAAATAACAACACAAGCTTGTAATTGATCAACATGCTGATCATTAATACTACAAAAACAGGATTCCAAACTGACACAATATCAATATAGGTTCAAATGGAGAGGAATTTATTACAAATACATAAAAAATATCTATGGTACCATTGTCACGAACTTAACAATAATTGACCTACAGAATAAAAACAACCACCCAAACCAAGTCAATAATATAATCAAAGTTCCACTTTGTTTAATAAATACAACACTTGCAAAATAATTGCTGCTTAAAACAACTATGTAGTAGTCAACAAAGCCCTCAAACCACCAAAATTACTATGAGAAGTTAGTTTATTGATGGGATGCAATTGATTATCTTTAGGGAGTTGGAGATTGTTGATTCGAAGTAGCACCACACTAAATAAAAATTATGATTAGTTAATAAATTCATATAAAAACCATATTGAATAACACTACAATACTAACTATAACCAAAAAAAAAAAAAATGTAAACATCAAATATATTTATAAATAAAACATTAAAATTTAATACTGAACTAAATTATGAAGCATAATGATTTTGCATTTGTTGAAGCATACTATCCATCTGGGTCATTCGCTCCTCTATTTGCTTAGAATGAGTAATTTTCTCTTTGAAAGTAGCCACTCCATTCTTCAATTGAGTTATTTCAGTGTCCCTTTCTTAAGTTGATTGTATATGAATGTCCACAGTAGTATTCTGGCCACACTCATTACCCATCACTTTAGCAAAGTCTCCATCTGGTGCCCATGCAATATATATATATATCACTCAAGTAAGCAAAATAATTATAAGCAAATAAATTCTATATACATTTTTAAAATCTAACCTTTTTAGTTAGGTTTTCAATTTTTAATCTTATAAACACCCATCTACATTCAATAATTGTTAGGAAAGAAAAAAGAAAAACTGTAGAAGCGAAATCAAATGACTAATGAACCTATTTATCTATAATCTATAATTAATTAATATATATATATATATATATATATATAAAAGCAAAGACCTTATGTGAGTGAGCATGAGGTTCTTCCATGTGGCATTTTGTATGAGTAGTATTTCATTTAACCTTTCACCTCACCCCATCTTCTTATCCATTACCAGTTTAAACCATAAACGCAGAAGATTGAGAGATTTGGTTCTACTCACTTTTCCAACTTCTTGAACTGTTCCACTTTTAATTTCATTAATTTTAAAAATAAAAGGTTTTCTCAATTCAATGTTAGTTTTTCATGTTATAACACATGTTATTTTATATATTCCAATTTCACAAAATATTGAATGGCAAAAAGAAAAGGAGAGAGAGAGAGAGAGAGAGAGAGAGAGAGAGAGAGAGAGAGAGAGAGAGAGAGAGAGAGAGAGAGAGAGAGAGAGAGAGAGAGAGAGAGAGAGAGAGAGAGAGAATTAGTGTCAAGAAGAATATAAATTTGGCTTCAGTTTTTAGTGCATATGATCTAAGCCTTTTAACAACAATGTCAAAACTTAATATATTGTTTCAGCGACATTTTGGGTTTCTAAAAGGTATGTTTAGGGAGATATAGAGCCTTTATCTATTCAAGCTCCCTCTCTCTCTCTCTCTCTCTCTCTCTCTCATCTCTTCTTCATGTCTGATGTGTCTCTTTCTCTATCTCGACATCTTTCTCTCTCCCTTTCTAAACCCGTGGTTGAAAACCTAGATCGGTAGTGACTGGGTGGTCTTATCAGTTCAAATTTGAAAGAGATAGAAGCATAGAGGGGATATTGATTATAGGAGGGTTGCTTGGATTGGGTTTTTTCTGAGGTCTGTGGCAGATCTATGGTACCAGGTGGTTGAATCTAGGTTTGATGATGTTAGTTGAAATTTATGGAAGCACAGAGGCCTTTGTCTTGATTGATGTTCTCTCTCTTTTTTCAAGTCTAAAGCAAATTCATCTATAAATCAAGTTGAACGGTTCCGTTGTGGTTTACTAGAGACATAAGCAAAAGCAAAGCAAATGGTGGGTATCGCACGATCCATCAAGTGTTTTTCGGTTGATTGTATTTCTTATGATTTCTATATAATGGATGTTTTGTTGTTTATAAGGTTGGGTTTTGATTGACTAGGTTTAGAGATATGTTGGGATGAAACTTCATTACCTGAAATTTTATGTATTTGGTTGAAGTTATGTTATGGGAAATGTTGTACTAGGATAACAATTTTTGGTTGAATGTATGATTGATTTTCGTGGAAGAATGCATACAAATTTTGGAATTGAAATTCTTTGAGCTACTATGTTCCTTGTTCTTCTTGTTAGTATTAATTTTTTTTTTTTTTTTTTTTTTTTTTTTTTTTTTTTTTGCATTTTTGAGTTCTTATGTTTGTGTTCTGGGTTTGTGTTCTTGTGTGTTTATGTTCAAGATAAACCTCTAAATTTTTGTGTTTTTTATTTTTTAATTAATTCAATTTTTATTTGGGTTAAAATTAATAGATTAAGTTTTTAAATCAGATGCTAATGTGGATGCTGACATAGGCACTTTATGTGCCATGTAAGCAATTTTTTTTTAATAAGATGACAATAGGGATTGAATTGAAAATTATTTTCAAAATTTAGAGACCTAAATATGAACACAAAAAATGTGGGGACTAAAGTGGAAACTGTCCCAAAATATAGGAATCAAATAGGTATTTTCATCTTGAATAAGCAAAAGACTATATTGTAATTAGTTGCCAAACACGTAGTCAAAGGGTAACAAATTGTATATTGTAGTATGATATGTTACTTTGGTGCTTGACCCTTGTTGAAGCCCACTTTGGCAAGAAGGCCCAATAATAGGAAGAAACCCAACAATATGAGAGGGAATAAAGAAGAAGAATTAGGAAATTGAGAAGGAAATCACTGAGCCCGAATGGCAGGAATAATGGATCATAGGCCAGAAAAATAGCAAAAGGGTCTCAAAGAAAGCAAGCGGGCCCAAAGAAGCCCAAAGAAAGAAGTAGTAAACCCATGAGCATTATGAGAAATGGAAAGCAAGCAAGAATGGGCCGAAGGAACCCAAAGGAAGGAATTAAGTAAATAAGGGTTGGTGGAAATGCCTATAAGCCTCAAAAGTAAAGGATATGGTAATTGGGCTGGGGAACCCCAAAAAAACTTAGCAAAAGCCCATGGGAATGAAGGATTGGAATGGGCTGGGGATGCCCAAGGAAATGAAACGGGCTGAGGATGCCCAAAATAATAAAATGGGCCAAGGGAGCTTAAAGGCGATGAAATGGGCCAAGAAAGCCCAAAACAACATGAGTACTGGGCTACTGGAATTGAGTAGAAGGAAAGCATATAGCAAGCCCAAAAGAGGCCCAACAAGGACAAGTCAAATAATAACATGGCAAGAACAATGGTGTGGCATGACACGGGTGTCAATTGACCAGCAAAGAGGTTAAGGGATGGATTGAAGAATGAAAGGCCCACAAACAAGCAAGACCCAGCCCAAGAAAGAAGTAAGACATAAAGAATGAAAGCCCAAAGACTCATTCACACCACAAAAGGTTAAGAACAAGTAGCAGAATATGCAAACAAGCCCTCAAGTTATAGGAAACGCATGAACAGCAGACAAGCCATGGACACACATGGAAGTGGAGCACGCACAAGGCTCAGGCACCACCCACTTGTACCTAGCCAATATATGAGTGGTGGGCCATGAGTCAGAGGTAAGAGAGAGTATGTTCTAGCGGTGGGGAGAAAGAGGAAAGCCTATTTTGGGGTTCTCGCTCAAGTTCTTTTAGGGGAAATGTCCTGCTGGGATGACATACCATCCAAAGGAGGGAAAGGTGAGCTGGAATCACTAAGTGCATGCCATAGGGGATAGTAAGAGAGGATGTCCACCCTTGTTCGGATGGGAATGCCACGGTGAGCAAAAAAACAAAATGAAACTCTTTTGTCTGGGAATGGGATGTGGCATGGCCAACACATGTAAGTGGTGATGGTTGGGCAGCCAACAGGCCAGTGAGTGGTATGGGAATGACACTTATACCAGGACAAAAGTGGTTAAGTGGAAAAATAGTAAAAACTCTTCATGGTAGGCAGTATAAAAAGGGCCTTAACTGTGCACAGGAGAGGGAGAACAAGGGAGAAGAGAGGAGAACAGAGACAATGGGAAGAAAAACAAGAGATAAAAAAAGAAAATAAAAAATAAAAAATAAAAAAAGAGAAAAAGAAGTAACAAAAAGAGTGAAAGATAGAAGGGAAAACAGAGAGCGAGGAAGAGTGTGATGGTAGGCATGTACCAATAGGCTATCCCTTTCTCTCCCTCTAAAAGCCTACTCTCTAGTGAGGATTAAGGAATTGGAGGAAAAGCCATCTAGGCCCATTCTCTCAAAGTGGGCAATTTCTATAGCAGGACGTCCTAGTGAGATTGCCCACATTGAAGGGTAGTTCCCTTTCTAGACTTGACTTCGTTGAGAAATCAAGCACAGCAGACTAACCATCCTTTCTTTTATTTTATTAATCAAACATTAATATTATTTCCTTTTTTTTTTATCACTGTTATTAACTCACTTCTGCTACATTTGTATCACTGTATTATCTCCTCCTTTACTAAGATCATGATTAAGCTTTGGCTGACAGTAAACATATTCTTCTTATTATTGTCATATTGTACCTGTCTGCCATAACTTTTTTGTTACAGTTTCCTTCGCCATGGGCACGTGTCCAAGGTCTTAGTAAAGGGGTTCTAACTTGTGCACAAGCTGGCTTGGGGTGTGTTGTAGGCAAGCCAGTCCTAACTCTCCTACCTAGAACCATTGGGTCGTAACGTGACAGGAGATAGCCCAGCCTACAATTGCAAAAAAGGCCCACCACAACCCTTTAATAAAATGGGAAGATCACCAATTCACTCACAAAAAGGAATATTTGCAATTATTTTTTTGATTGGAAATCTATGAGTTTTTATTCAACTTGAAAAGTAGAAGCTACATCTTAAGTGCACGCATGCTTAATAAGGCTAGGAGTTTTCTCTAACCAAACAACTAAGTCCCCAATCTATTTAGCAAATTGGGCTAAAATACGGGCAGGTTTGTTACCAATAAAAAGAAAAAGGAATCTTTGCATAACCATATATTAAAAAAAAAAAGAAAAAAAAAGAAAAAAAAAAAAAGGCCAAATTGAGCATTTAGATTGTGTTTGGGAAGTGATGAAAGCTTAAGCTTATTAGAGTTTTTAGCTTATTTTTGGTATTATTCATGAGTCTCATTGCACTTTTTAATACTATTTATGGGTCACACTGTACTATTCAACTAACTTTAGTTTTTATTTATTTATTTATTTTTTACAGTATTTTCAGCAAAAAAAAATTCAATTTTAACTAAATAAGTTATTACCAAACAGACCCTCTAATATGCCAAAGTTTAATTCACACTAATTGAATCCCCAACGACTTGTTTAGTTAATTGATAGGTTCAAGAGAATTTGACTGGGTAAAGTCAAATAACCATAAGAAAAATTTCGAGGACATTGGAATGAGAGAGATAAGAAAGCATGGAATTAATATAAAGGTTCTGTTAACGGGTACTCTTAGGGAATTTGTTAATAGACTATTTTAAAAAAAATTTAATACAACTTTCAAAGAAAATATAAAAGTTATCAAATAGTCAATTACTTTTTTCCTTTACTATAATTAAAAAAAAAAAAAAATGTAATAAACCAATATCCTTAAAGCATTGTATAAATAGGAATCCAGTCTCTTATGAAATAATTAAATTGAGTCTCTGACAGAATCTTGGCAATGAAAATGATTCGTTTGTGATCTTAGGGGTTTATGGCAAATGCATGGTGAAATTTAAGAACAAACTTCTCCATGGTCATTACAATTGGCTGTAGCTCTAGAAGCATAGAAAATCCCAACACCCACTTTAGTGATATCAAAAACCCAACAAATATGAGAAATGAGAGCATTTTTTTCTAGATGAAAGATCAGGAATAAAATCCAATGCTCTTGGATGGATGTGATCTAAATGATGCTTATTTTCTGGAGGGATCAAATTGGCATATATCATTGGATAATTTCACTTGAACCCAAATATAAATGTCTTTAGGGTCAGTTTGGATGGAGGGAGAGTAGAGTAGAGCTTGCCGGAAATTTTATTACTTCTTAAAAATAAAAGAGTAATATTTCATCCTTGAAACTTAAGAGCCCGTTTGGATGGAAGGGGAAGGATGAGGATTGGAGGAAAGTAAATTAGATTTAGTTGAAAGTAGTTTAATTCTGGGCTAAATCTACTCTATTTTACTCTATTCCTCCTCCCTCCCTTTCAATCCAAACAAGCCATGAAGGAAGTTCAATAATTATTAATTAAGATGGTTTGTTGAATGTTTCTTAAAAAAATAAAAAGACCTGTTTCATAATGACAGTGGTCTGTTTCATGGCTTATATAATTAACTCCAATAAAATTTCATTGACCCGCAAGGGCGCAATCTAGGAGTGGAAGTTGGAATATTCGATATGGTTAATTATGCTTTGATTCAGTCCATTAGAAAAGTCAAAGTAAACGAAGGAAGAAAATCGGAAAAGTGCGGAAAAGTATTCCTGTCTAGCTATACGTTTCTGGTAAGACTAGGCATATATCTTTTTTGTTTAACTTTAAAGATACCCAGAAATGGCTATGCAATTTGTAATGCGAATTACTTTATTACTTCCGCTGACATATGGATTAGCAGAAGCAGCACTACCGCCTATGGCAAAACCCAATCGAACAAGCAGTGGCGGCTCTAGAAATTTTGGTCAGGGTGTTTTTTAGGAAGCATAAATTACATAATTTCATTTCTTTTTAGCCTTTAGGTAATTAGGTTTGATTCAACGTTATTAATTCCATTCCGTTCCGGCCATAACGGCCAGAAAATACTGTGCTGGTAAAGAAACTGGAACAGTAACCCACCCTATTCCACTTCAGAAAAAATTTCAGATCATTCCGGTCTATTTTGGGTGTTTTGGGGTGTTTCAGTAAATACCGACCGAAATACAAGATTCGGCCGGCATGAAGTTTATGCTTAAAAAAAAAATTGTTTTTAAAACCAAAACAAATTTGCATTTTGTAAACCAAAAAACCTTAAAAGGAAAAAAAAAAAAAATGAAAAGAAAAGAAATGAACAGTGGTATTGTACAGCTAAAAAAAAAAAAATCATATTGAGAAATTTGAGACTCAAAACTTGAGAAGAGGCACTGCTGCATTGGTACTGGTAGAAGACACATAAGTTATGAACAAGGAGGAAGGCAAAACGTAGATGTAAAAGTGTAGATGAAGATTTGATAAAATTTAAAAGTATGAAGTGTAAAAATCGAGGAGACAGAAGACATGTGTGGTTAAAAATAAACAAGAAAAAATAATTAAAAATAAGAAGTAAGTAATATATGTTTGGTGAGGAAAAATAATATTGTAATAAAAAATAATAGAAGATTGAAAATTGTGTTGTATTGGGCAGTGTGCTTAGTCGAAGGAATCAAGCCACTACCCAGCCTGTAGTAGTTTTATTATAATTTTTTTTTTTTCAAATTTTAGTTCAACTTTTTTTTTTTTTTTGAGTTTTTCATTTTTCCTTGAAAGATCCCAATATATTGTTAAATTACTCAAACTATGGACCAAAATTTAATTTTATTGGAATAAAAAAAATTCAAGGTGGTCCCAAATTTTTTTTCAAAGGTAAATAAATATAAAATTTTAAATTATATATATATATATATATATATATATATTTTTTCAGGTCAGGGTGATCCTGGGATCACTGGCCTTAAGGTGGCACCACCACTGCATGCATCGATCATAAATTAGCAACGTGAAAGTTAGGCGTGGTAAAATTAGAGCTGTTTGTGTATTCGAAGATTACCTTCTTCACATCTTGTGGGAAGATAAGGATTTCCTTCGTATCCCCAATCACATTGAACATAATAGCTAAACATCTTGACACTACTATACATAGTTATCAGTATTGTACGATACGTATCGTATCATGTACAAAAAGTTTCATATCGTAAGGGCGTATTGTAAGTGCTCGTGAATCGTCTGATACATAGATACGTATCGTATGAATCGTATTGTATTGGTGAATCTTATGTATCGTACGATACATCGACATATGAGTTTAAAGTGGGGTTTTTTTTTGGTTAAAATTTGTGATTTTATTTGATTTAAACAAGTTGTTAGACTTTGTTAACACAAAATTATTGAGAAATTTAATTGAGTCTAGTAAAATAGCAAGTCCATGAGTTTTTTTCCTCCCTTCTTTTTCTCCTACAAAATTTAGACTATACTCAGAACACTCACTTTCATATATGCAAATTTATTTTCTATGCTATTAATAATGTATTAAATGAAATTATAATTATTTTTTATTTTGTTATTATTATTTGAGTCTAAAAAGCTAGAATGCCAAGAAAAAATATAAAGAAAAATTATTAGAATAAAAAAAACCAAAAAAGAAGAAGTAAATGTTGATAATAATAAAGAAAATGCCTATGAAAAAAATTAATTTTGCAAGATACTGAACATGATGATAACATTGACTTAAATGGAGTTGATTAGTCAAGATAATGAAAAGATATTATTATATTGGTTCATATATCATGTATTACTTCTGAGTTTAATCAATTTGAATATTCATGTTATAAACATAAGTTAATTTGATTTATTTAGTTAGCTTTGTTAAATTTTATTATATAAGTAATGATTAAATTGGTTATTAGTTGAATATATTTTGAATTTATAATGAATAT
Source organism: Quercus cerris (assembly GCA_963669245.1). NCBI lineage: Eukaryota > Viridiplantae > Streptophyta > Magnoliopsida > Fagales > Fagaceae > Quercus > Quercus cerris. Next base: position 24,554,955 of record OY770007.1, on the reverse strand, counting down.
ATATTTTATATATGTATATCTATAATTATTTTATAATTTTATTAAATGTTTGTGTATCTTACGATATACGATACATGATACACGATAAAAAAAATAAAAAATTGATTCACGATTTGACAACTATGTTACCATATATGGTGTCAATATGATGGTGTCTATGTTGGAAGGAGTTAAACAACTCATTTGAATTATTGATCAAGTCAGATATATCATATATGCCATTCCAGCACCACAAGAACGTATTCCCAATATTGCACAGAAGAGAGATTTCGCTTGCTGTTGTCCAACCAATCTTGGTCTGCCAGGAAGGCATATTTGCAAGCTTCAATTGCTCCCCCACTTCCTTCCATTTCACGTCGCGCAGCAGTTGAAACCCGAGCAAGTAAGTCCGCCACTCTCTATCTTTTTCACGTCTGTATTGCAATCAGACGTGCACCCAAATACTTTAGGATCAATATCGGCTATTGTTGCAGTGTTGTCGCAACCAACCGAAATGAATATATTATATAACCCAGAGAAGGAAAAAGGACTTCTGTAAAGTTCATACCTCTAGTGCTTGTAGTCGTATTCATGCAATATTGGAATGATTGGCATTTGGACTTGAACCGTAGGCGGCCAACCAAATGATGAGCCGTAATAAGTGGTACTAATATTGATTTGCCGCACCATGTCAATACTAGTTAAGAACGCACCACTTCCATTGCAAACAATTTCAAACGACTGGTCCATGTAGCAACCGCCCCCGATCCCAAATGGAAATGGAATTTCAAGATTTCCACACATAGAAATTGTTTCCATGAATTGGGTAAGTCAAAATTGTTTCCATGAATGTGGAGATACATAGAAATTATGTTCCCAAGAGAAGTTCTCATGCTGCCTCCTACATCCAACAACTCCTTTACCTCTTCAAAAGCCACGATACACCTTAAGTACCTCATCCATGAATAGTTTTGCGCTATGTGTCATAAATTCTTGGATTAGTTTATCAAACTTTGTTTCCTTTGCCATGTGCTCATAAAAATTTGCACCATAGGTTGAGTAGAAAGTTGAGATCTTCTCAACAATCTCAGCAGCAGAAAGTTGAGCTTCAGAACCTGCATTGGCAATGATATTGAAGATGTCTAGCTCAGTTGCAGCTCTTAGAGACATTTGAATGAAAATCAAATTTCCCAATACCCAAGATGATAGATGATCTTCTGTTGGGAATAATACACAAAGTAGTAAAGGAAGAACAAGGATAACACAAAAGACAAACAAAAATAAATAACTTGAAGGCACAAAATTATAATCCTTAAACAATATTTGCCCCTACACTTTTGTTGCTAAAGGGTTATCGCAAATTTGTCCTCAGGATACAACCAAGTTATTGGGTTCTACAGATAATATACTCTTATTTTTCAAGTGAACATAAACTTCTATTTATACCCATAGGGTTATATTTCATCAAAAGGCACATATGGTGAGTCAAAATGTTTCATAAAACCGTTCACAAGGCTTGAAACCTTTTCAAACTTTCAGAACAGTCACCATAAAATTCTGTTAAAAATTCAGTTTTACGAGTTTCGATCGGTCGAGAGTTCCTTTCGATTGATCAAATACTCTTTTCGATCAATCAAATAGGAATCAAGTATCGATCGAAATAGGCAGAGGCTCCAAGATAGATTTCCTTACCAATTTGAGCGATCGAGCAAAAGTTTTGACTGATTGAAAATACTGAATTTTGAATTTTCACTTTGAAAATTCCAAAATTTGAATCGACTTTATATAACAATACTTTCCAAACTTAAATATCATTATTACAACCTATCTATGGATATACCTATATATACAACATCTTCACCTCTTTGGTATTCCATGTCTTTGGAGTTTGCTTTGATATGTTTCCCTCACTTGGTGTAATGGAACATTTATAATATTACTTTGTATAATTATTTGTTCATTGAGATTAACAAATGAACAAAGTTTAGTTACAAAATAAATGCTATTACATATTTTAAAAATCTAACCGTTGACTTGCATGTTCTTTACGTTCTTAATACACATATCAAAATTTGTGTCAATAAGATATTATTTACTATATGATCTAGAAGCTTATATTTTATGTATAATTTTAAGCTACAAAAATTTGCAATTTAAATAATTTATTGATGACATAACTATTAATTTTTAATTTTCTAGAAATTTTGCAAGTATGGAGGATATAAGAAAAACATGTAATTCAATGGTAGATTTTTCAAGATTCACCTTCAATAAGAAGATATTGAGTAAGATTGTAACATAATTAAGGTTATAACCAATTTTGTAGCTAACTTTGTCCTTAACAAATTGTCCACTTATTTACAAATAAAAACAAAAAGCTACCCTTAATATGGCATCAAGTCGATTCAAGGGTAATTAAGCTAGATGTCAATTAGACACTTCTCCAAAAAATAAAAAAGGTGAGAAGTTAGAATGAGAATGAAATGACCAAAAAACAAAAAAAACTGTACCCAAGATGGGACCAACTCTGATAGGACACAATCTGAATGACCCCTTGTGATTAAACCAATTAATTATTTAGCCAAGTTATTAATTAATCAATTTATCATGCAATTGCGTGGAATCACAAACAAATCACCAAAAACTAAATATGCATCGGAAATTAAATAACATGGTGATTTATTTACAAATGGGGAAAAATCTCGCGGCAAAAACCCCACCAGGTGATTTTTAGGTCACCACTCCTGAAACTCCACTATTATGAAATCAAGCGGTTACAAGTAAAGGAATCTCAAGTACCTTACCAACTTACAATTGAACCCTTACCCCAATACTCAATTGGACTTGATCTGTAGTGACAATTTCCACCTTTGATGCACGGCTCCCAAGTACGTGACTAACCAATGCGCGGATCTCAGTATGCGACTTCAAAACACCAACTTAAAGAGGAGAGGTTGGCTGCAAAGTTCTTCAGTTCATCCTACACGATGAAGATCAAGAAGATGCTTGATCACAAAACCCTTTGGTGCAAATACACAGCAACTTCTTCAGAGAAGATGAACTAGGTGAAGAATTTCGTCTTTGATCACAATTTGCTTGAACAGAGATTGCTTAATGCTTTTGCAACTTGTGTCTCACTTGACAGCTCTTAAAACAATCCTTTTATATGTTTAGAGTTTGGAGAAAAAAAGGCCCAAAAGCATATTCACGGATCCCAAGAAAATCAGATCAGAAAATCTAAAATTATAAATCTCGACAGATAGTAGGTGTCGAGGTAGCTATCGAGCAGGTGTCGAGTTTTAATGAATTTGCACTTTAGCTTGTTTTTTCTTGGACAGACTTGATGACTTTAACACTTGACCTTGAAACCTTGTTTCTTGAAGTATTAAAAACACCTAGAACTACCCAATTATAAGTAGAGTGCGTTTTGTCAAAGGATTAGCCAATTTACATAAATAAGTGACATATGTTCTTGACAAGTGAGAACATATATGTCCTAACAATCTCCCCCTTTGACAATCCGTGACAAAACCACAACAAACAAATGAACATATGAGAGAAGTCATAAAACACTAAACTTATATTCACTTGTTAAATACAATAAAATCTATCCTAACACAAACTCTTGAAAAACTTTGCAAGAAGAGAGTTTATGGCAAGTAGACTTTTGACAACCTGTACTTCTGAAACACTTTAAACAAAAATCATCAAGGCATCTTGTGTGAAACAAAAATAATAGATTGCATACAAGTATAAAGAACATGCGTATAAAGATAGAAAAGAAACAATACATGAAGAGAGAGGTGAAAGAAACATACATCCATATATAAAGAAAATAAGTACAATGTATGTAAAACTGGTCAAAAGACCTTATATACAAGATCAATGTATCTATAAAAAATAGAAAAGAAAAGATACATCAAAACCTCACTACGTCCCTCAAGAATATCAACACTCCCCCTATCAAAAATGTCCTATACTAACTCTCCCCCTAAAATGACTACTCTTATAACCCAAAACTACTCCCCCTTTTTGTCACGAGTGACAAAGGGTAGAGTGTCATGTAGACATCTCATCAGTAGAGCTAGCATCCCCATCATCATCATCTTAAGCGTCATCATCATCACCATCCTCAAAGTCTAAAGCCGCTGGAGAAGGTGGTGAAGGAGTAGCCTCTGGAGCAAAATCACCCATGGTCACCTGCCGTCGTGCAATATGACCAACATGAACATTCACTTGATACAACTCGGAGGAGAGTGTATCGAGGCGAGCATCCATGCGCTGCAGCTGCGCCATGATGTCTCCAAGAGATACATCGCCCGAAGAGGAAGAAGGAGCAGATGTAGGTGGAGCAGATCTGGATGGAGTTGAACGGGAGGGAGAAGTGGAATCCGTCTGTCTCGACCTAAACTGAGCCTCACTACGTTTTATGGTAGCGGCATCTATGGCACAGATATGTGTGAAGTGGTCGAACACAAGAAAGGGAATAGAAAAATGACGTAGAATCCTCGTGATAGCGGAAGGAAAGATAAGTTTATCACGCGACGCCGAATCAAGATGAACATCTATGATAGAAAAGATAAAATGAGAGGGAAAATCTATAGTAAGATGCTCTAAAAGAGATAACAAAAATCGAGCACGAGGCTCTGTGATAGAGTTGTAGTGAGAGAGAGGATGGAGTACAAATGTCATCACCATGTTTAGGAATCTAGGACCTTTAGCAAAAGGCCTACATGATGTGTACTGATGCTCACCCCAATCAGCAGGGCGCTGACAAAAGGCAGAGATGAGCTCATCTTTGGACACAGTCCTCAGACGCTCACAAGAAGGATAGTTAGGAAACTCTATCCTGGGAACCCTAAGCACATCCGCAACTAGCTGCGGTGTGATAGGGATGCACATACCTCGAACGTAAGTGAAAAAGAGATGTACTGAACGATCTATCCCATGCATATTGGAGTAAAACTCCTGAATCAGCACGAGAGGACAAGTGACTAGGACGTCACACAGTGACTCCCATGCCCTACTGTGAATGACAGAGGGAAGGTCAGTGTCAGCGAAGTCCGCCAAAATGACTTGGCGTTCCGAATGAACACCTCGTCGAGAAAAGTTCTCCGAAAATGCCTTGTGGGCATCTCCATCACGGAACCGAAGGTTAAGAGGAGTAGAATCAGAAGAAGAGGAAGCTCCAGAACGCAGAGGGTTCCGAGCCAGAGTGGATTTACGTTTGGGTGCCATAGACACTACTAGCGTAATAGAAGAAGAAAGAGATAGAGAGGGAGACAATCAGAAAAGTTCCAACACAGTTCAAATATATCAAATATTATAAACAAGAAGTACGTATGCATGGGAATGCATGATCATATGACATGCAAATTGAAAAACATCATGGGCTCAACCCAATCTAATCCTACCAACACACAAACATAGAGCACACATCTAAATGCATGTAAATATCATTCTAATGCACATGGAATGCAATGTATGATATTTTGAAAATATTTAAGCGAAAACCCAACCCAAAATTTCAAGAAAAACTCATTAATTTTGAAAAACCCCAAAATTTTTCAAAAATCCCAAAAACTAGGTTTCAAAACATGAAATGCATGAGGGAGGGAGGGAAAGATGAACATACCAAGTGATTGAAACCAAGGGAAGATCGAAAATCAAGAGGGTTTGAAGATTTGAGTGAGAAAAGGGTGATTGGGAGATGAACAGCCACGGACAGATCGAGAGAGATCGAGGGAATGAAGTCTAAATCGAAAAAACCTTATATAGACACTTCAGTAAATCTCGACAGTTGAGGTGTCGAGAGGTATCGAGGAAGCTATCGAGGAGGTCTCAAGAAAAATGGTTGTCGACAGTTGTAGGTATCGATAGGTGTCGAGGAACAAGGAACAGTTTCAAAGCACAGAAGCTCGATCGATCAACCAGGTATCGAGGAGGTATTGACGATACATGAACTTTCTTGATCGATCCATCAGGTGTCGAAGAGGTGTCGAGATTGCGATAAGAAAAAGGCTTAAGAAGCTCAACAGATAACCAGGTATTGAGGAGGTATCGAGGAGGTGTCGAGACAGGTTAAAAAAGCAGTTTTTCGAGAAGAGAAAAACATAGACATGAATGCAATCCAACATACACCTCAACCATTGATCCAGTCAACATATAAAGCTCTCAACATCATCTCTCAACAAGGAATTAAGCACATGGATCCTCAAAATCACACACACACACTAAACAAGTCTAACCAATTTTATTTTTAAAAAACAAGTCAAGACAGTTTAGTGAGCATACATTAGCACATGTAAACACTTGTGATGGCCAAATCACATTGTACCTGCACATGTACCAAAAGTAGCAAAGAATATTGCGTGTTGTGTGTGAAAAACATCGCAAGATTGCATATGTGTGTACATGTTATGACGATCTGAGATATGAGAAAATAACTTTAACTCACACACAATCATAACTGTTTGATGAGGACTATCACTTTCGAGGTACATCCTATAACTCCCACATCTCCTAGAATTCACGCTTGCAACCATATTTAAAGCATTTTCAATCCTTTTGCTTTTTATTTTCTTTGCATATTTTCTTTTATTTTTAGCATATCATACATGGACATAAAAAGGAGAAAAGAAATACCGAAGATGTTAAGCATTTGACATCGCACTTCTGCTATACCGAAGCATACGAATGTCTTTGACATTGCACTTTTACTATGCCGAAGCATACAGGTGTCATTTATGATTGGCGAGCAACAGTGGTGAGATGGTTATTTATGCCTTTCTCTTTGGATTTTCTAGTCCTACCCATCAAAAAGAGTGATACGAGTGTTAAGTTTAAAAGATAACTTAATCTTACTCATCATAAACAAGAGCTACAAAGCTCACTTGTTTAGTTGTGCATAGAGATGCTCATCTAAGCTACAAGAGATACAAAGTTTGGAAACTTTGTTTCAATGGCCATCCAAGCTACACAAGTATCAAAGTACACATAACACATTGTTTTTGTATTTTTCTAATTTTTCAATTTTATTTTTATTTTTATATTAAAAAAAAAAAGTAAACAAAACTGAAAGTAAACACACAAAAACATGTTAAACAAAACAAAGCATAAAACTAGACTGACTAAAAAAATGCAAAACACACAAGCAATGCAACAAACAAGAAAAGCAAGAAGGGAAAAGAAAGTGATGAAATCACTTAGAGTCCTTTTTCTTCCACACCTTGCAAGAACCTTTCCTTTGATTGAACTTTTGAACAGGCGGTGAGGGGAAAGAATTGAAACCGTTCAAGTTCGAAAGAAACATGAGGGCTTTCAGAAGATCTCCAAAAGGAGCAAGAGAGGATTGAAGCGGATTTTGGCTTCTAGATGCTCTCATGCCGTTGCTCTGTTAAGTGGCTAGCCACTTATAGTAATTTGGTCGAGTATGACCGGCAGCTTTACAATGATGACAGAGATGCTGCTTCTTTTGTTTAGGCTTTAGAGAGTTAGCCTTCTTAGCCCTAAGGTTGTTAGTATCTTTCTTATCTTGATTAGGGGATGCTCCTAAGATAGATTTACCCTTGTCTAAGTTCTCACTAACTAATTCAGTTTTAACATCAGTGTTCTTAATTTCATTGTTATTAGCATGAGAAACAAAAACAGTATTACTAGTAGAAGTAGTATTAGAGAAAGAAAGACCATACCCTAAGCCTGTTCGATGTGAAGCAGTTTTCTGATTGCTCAGCATCTCATCAAGCTTTGCATTTGAAGTCCTCTCCAATTGAGGTTTAACTTGAAACAGTTCATCTTTAAGCTTCTTGGTCTTCTCAGCCAAAAAGTTGTTCTCAAATCTTAGTGCTCTAATAATTTGATTTGCTTTATCAAACTTTATGGACAATTCTTCACAATCAAGTTCCACATCACTGAGCTTCTTGGTGGCCAGCCTATACAATTTCTCATGCTTCTCAGAGAGCTTGTAAAGTTTTTCATAGGCTGAATGGATATCATCTTGATCATCCATTTTCTCAAATTTGGACTCTACCAGTTCTTCTTCTTCATCCACGTCTTCAACAATCCCTTCAGTAGGATTGACTGTGGCAGTGAAGGCATTTAAGATTCTGTCATCCTCATTGTCGGAATCATCTTTGGGCTCAATATCACTCAAGGTTGCAGCAAGTGCCTTAGTCTTCCCAATGCTCTTGAGATATATTAGGCATTCATGCTTCATGTGACCGAATCCATGACATCCGAAGCACTTTGGTCCAGTCGGAACAGTGTACTGACCGCCATCCTTAGTGTCCTTTTTCCCTTTGTCTTGGCTCTTATATTGAGAAGAACTGAATTGTCTGCGGTCCTTGTTGAAGTTCCTCCCACTGGCATTCTTCATAAACTTCTTAAACTGCCTTGTAATGTAGGACTTCATCTTTGAATCTTCATCATCGGAAGACTCATTTGTATCACTACTCTTTGCCTTCAAGGCCGTGCTCTTGCCTTTACCCGTTTTGTCAATCCTAGATAGTCCTAGCTCGTAGGTCTGCAAGTTTCCAACTAGCTCAGTCAAAGGAATTTTGTCAATATCCTTTGATTCTTCTATTGCCGTAATCTTGGCATGGAATCTCTCAGGTAGAGATCTGAGCACCTTTCTTACAATCTTGGGTTCAGGGATGGTTTTCCCAAGATTGAAGGCTGAGTTCACTATGTCCTTTAGCTTGGCATAGAACTCATCAAACGACTCATTCTCCTCCATCTTAATTTCTTCAAAACTTGTAGTGAGCCTCTGAAGTTTTGAATCTTTGACAGCCTTTGTTCCTTCATAGGTTGTCTGGAGAATGGTCCAAGCCTCCTTAGTAGTTTCAGTTGAGGATATTTTCTTGAACTCCTCATTGGTGACTGTGCTAAATAGGGCATTTAATGCTCTGCTGTTGAAGTTAGCCGCCTTGATCTTTGCATCATCCCAATCGGCCGGTTCTTCTTTTGGCTTAGTCCAGCCAATCTCTACAGCTTGCCACACATTCTCATCTAAAGATTACAAGAAAGCTCTCATGCGTACTTTCTAGTATGCATAGTTAGTGCTATCAAATAAAGGAGGTATAATTAATGACTATCCTTTATCCATGACAAGTAGGGGTCAATGGATCAATACGGCAAAGATTAAACCTAATCAGAGTGTGCCCGCTCTGATACCACTTGATAGGTCACAATCTGAATGACCCCTTGTGATTAAACCAATTAATTACTTAGCCAAGTTATTAATTAATCAATTTATCAAGCAATTGCGTGGAAGCACAAACAAATCACCAAAAACTAAATATGCAGCGAAAATTAAATAACACGGTGATTTATTTACGAATGGGGAAAAACCTCGTGGCAAAAACCCCACCCGGTGATTTTCAGGTCATCACTCCCAAAACTCCATTATTATCAAATCAAGAGGTTACAAGTAAATGAATCCCAAGTACCTTACCAACCTACAATTAAACCCTTACCCTAATACCTAATTGGACTTGATCTGTAGTGACAATTTCCACCTTTGATGCACGGCTCCCAAGTACGTGACTAACCAATGCACGGATCCCAGTACGCGACTTTAAAACACCAACTTAAGGAGGAGAGGTTGGCTGCAAAGTTCTTCAGTTCATCCTACACGATGAAGATCAAGAAGATGCTTGGTCACAAAACCCTTTGGTGCAAATACACAACAACTTCTTTAGAGAAGATGAATTAGGTCAAGAACTTCGTCTTTGATCATAATTTGCTTGAACAGAGATTGCTCAATGCTTTTGCAACTTATGTCTCACTTGATGGCTCTTAAAACAATTCTTTTATATGTTTAGGGTTTGGAGAAAAGAAGGCCCAAAAGTATATTCACGGATCCCAAGAAAATCAGATCAGAAAATCTAAAATTATAAATCTCGACAGATAGCAGGTGTCGAGGTAGCTATCAAGCAGGTGTCGAGCTTTAATGAATTTGCACTTCAGCTTGCTTTTTCTTAGACAGACTTGATGACTTCAACACTTGACCTTGAAACCTTATTTCTTGAAGTATTAAAAACACCTAGAACTACCCAATTACAAGTAGAGTGCGTTTTGTCAAAGGATTAGCCAATTTACATAAATAAGTGACATATGTTCTTGACAAGTAAGAACACATATGTCCTAACAAACTCGATTCAAGGGTAATTAAGTTAGATTTTAGAAGGAGAATGAAATGACAAAAAAAAAACAAGAAACTGTCCTCAAGATGGCACCAGCTTGATTCAAGGGTAATTAAGTTAGATGTTTGAATGAGAATGAAATGGCAAAAAATAGTAAACCGAGTAGTATCATGATCTTTCTTACTAAATTAAGGTAATTTATAAGCTTTTGCTCTCTAAAATATACCGTAAATTTAATTTTGATCGTTTCAAATATTTGATATTTGAAATGTAGCAATTTAGTAATTATGTTATTTAATATAAATAATTTTTATAAACAAAATGGACAGGTGTTGCAGCACTTTTTTTAAAACTATTATTACATTTTATAATGGATGATAAATAACAGTTATCATGAAGTAAATATTATAGATTAAGATTTAAGTCCAATATTGATCATTATGGAAATGTAAAATGGTGATTTTACATTTGGATGTATAAAATGACTACTTTACGTACCTTTAATTTGTAAGATTTTTTTTTTTTTGAAAGTGGACTTAGATTTCATTAAACCATAAAGAGAGATACAACCATACTAAGATCTGCAGAAGCAGAATCAGAAAGCTAAAACATTAAACAGCATCCGAAAGTTTTAAAATCCCTCTCTTTTTTAAGTTCTTACCAACACCGAAAGAACATATTATTTATGAAAGGGAGATTCAATAATACATATAATGACTTTATTTCAACATCGATCCCTAGAGGGGACTCATACTATTTAATATTCAATTGATTTCTTAATATTTAAGAAATTCAATAACATTAATGCCTCGACCAATCGGGAATGTCTTTATTTCAGCAAACCCTACAGCTTTTCCTAGGCCTTCAAATTCAGCTATTGTTCGCACCTTGCCCCCATGCAAGAGCATCATGTAGAAGTCATCAATTATTGCATTCACTGAGGCGAAGTCGTTTCCCAATACTTGAGGGATTAGAATTTCCAATGCTATCACCTTCCCATGAATTGGTAATGCTTCCCAGCAATTTTTCAACAACTTCTTGCAGTGTTCATCATCCCAGTTATGGAGTATCCACTGCTTGCATAAAAATTACAACACAATTTGTTAATTATTATTCTTAAAAACAGGTTGCCATGCATTATTATATTTTCCAATGGAAGAAGTGGCACGATTATAATATTATCTAGTAGAAGTTGGCCATGTTATTTTCTAGCGGATGATAATTTTGATTTTCCATTTTATTTCTCACGGATGATAATTAATTTCGATCTTCCGTTTTATTTAGATATTTATATCCTTGTATTCTGCTGATGTAAATTTATTGGAATTGCTTTGCATGGATTACCCATTTTTTTAATTTACCATATGCATCCGTCGACTGCATATTCATGTATAATTCCAATATCCGCTTTACTATATAGGCAAGTAAGGCAATTGCCTTAGGCCCCCAAATATAAAAAAGCTTCTCAAATATTAACCAAAATTTTTAAAAAAATATGCCAAGAGAACAAGCCAGCCCATCTTTTAGCTAAATATGCCAAGAGCATTGATAATGTTTTAGTTTGGATTGAAGAGATTCCTTGTGTTATAGAGCAAGCTCTTATCCAAGATGTAACGTCTTTCCAATGATTTAATGAAAATTTCAATCTTCTTACATAAAATATATATATATATATATATAGATAGATAGATAAAAAGAGAAACAAAAATTTAGGCTAATAATGACTATTAATTAAGCTTAAAATTTAGCCAATGCATGAAAATCTCTGTGTTTAGTAAGCGTGCACTCTAGGAAAATTTTGCTAAATAACATAATTTTAGGAAAAAATTGCTAAATGGCATTTGACCAAAGTTATTTAGTTATGTAGCATCTTTTTGGAACTCGAGTTTGTTAAACTAGAGTTTCAAGTGAAACTTGAGTTTATCAAACTCAAGTTCCAAAAATTATGTTTGATCAGACTATCCTTATATTTATAAACCCAATATCAATTTTTTTTTCTTTAAATTTCCTCCAAATAAATAATAACAAACAAAATATAAACTATAAATTATGACAAATTCATTAAAACTATATTCTAAAATTTCAAAATGACATGTATAATACAAAATAACTATTTAATTTAAATTTTTTTTTATGGAAATCGTGACATTATGTTTGTTATGTTTGTTAATAAAAATAAATATTTTATTTTATTTTAGCATCTAACCAATCTCAAATAGGAGATATAAATATTTTATTTTATTTTAGCATCTAATCAATCTCAAATGGGAGATATAAATATTTTATTTTATTTTTGCATTTAAGTTGTTGTGGCGGGAAGCAATAAAGATAAGGGAATGGATATAGATAATTTGTTTTATGTTTTTCTTCGTTCGTTAAATGATAAGTGAAAAATGGTAAAATTGTCAGTTTATAACAAATGTAATTTTTTTAAGATTGAAAATCTAGATACCCATATATTTAAAATGAAATTCACATTCCTAAAATAAGAGGTTGAGTGGGAATCTAGATACTTGTAACATCTATTTACAACCAAACGTGAGAATCTTTTAATATTCCTAAAAATCCTAGACTTTACTCCTTACCAAACACCACCTTATTGATATGATTTTCTCTTTGCTGTTGGGTTAAGTGTTTACCGAATGAAGATGTGGTGTGGGTTAAGTCTTTACTCTTTAGTTAATGGTGTTTGATATTTAGACATTTATGTAAAGGATTGGGCTGAATGAAAATAAGGCTTATTCAGTAAAACAAAGAAAAGAAAGCCTTTTCAGCTTTTCTATAGGTGTACGGCACCATCGATACTTATCTACATTTTTTTTTTTTTAATTTATATTTTTATAAAAAGTAAAGCAAAGTGATAGTTTATCTTCCTTTGTTGTTGTCGTTGTTTTATTTATTTATTTATTTTTATTTTTATAAAAAGTTAAGCAAAGTGATAGTTGTTGACTGGTTTAAGTGTATGGCTCTACAGAGTTTACACCATTGTATTATTGCATCGATCACTCCACTTATTTTATTTGTAATAAAACACAGAAATTCCTATCTTTTATTTTTATTTTTAAATTGTCAATTGTTGTTAATAATATACCTAATAATTTTGCATCTCAAAAAAGCAATAAAAATAGATTTTAAATAAAAATACTATATATAAAGTTGTTAATAATATTTAATAGATGTTTAAATAACAAAAAAATGCCCCCTTTAAATTTTTTGCCCCCCAAGAAGATACCTTGAGCCGGTCCTGTATAATTCAACCAAATATTTTTATTTTTTTAGGGGGAAAAAAAGAAAAGAAAAGAAAGAGAAACCAACCTTCAATAAAATTGTTTCTGCTCTTGGTAAAGATTCAAACATATTTCCGCTAACATGCTCCACACCTAACAAGGGATAAGAATTCAAGTTAATAATTTAAAAGGGAGAAAATTAGTATTGGTAAATTAATGAAGCATGTTATATCTTATAACGTAGCCCTTTTCACGAAGAGAAACCAAAGTGGCATTATTATTATTGTTGTTGTTATACAAAATTGTAAAACAAAAAAAAAAAACTAAAAAATCATGGAAATCAAGAATGAAAAAGTAGAAAATAAAACAACCACTTTTTGTTTGCTTTTGATGACCTTTATGAATGAATTTTAGTTGTATTAATATGTATATTTCAAATGAGAAGATGCAAGATATCATTTTACAACTAATATGTAAAGTCTATATTTTTAGATTGGCAACAATAAACAATTGTAACAGTTTAGAACTTAGTTTGTCTAGATAGAATTAAAATGGATTATATTTGATCAAGATAAATTAGGTTCAAAATATTGAAAGGCTCAAGAAATAAGTAGAAAATGGACTGTTGTTGTGCTGCATTTCGACCGGTTTGACAGGTCAAGAGTCACTTATCTCGACCAGTCAAATTGCATGTCTTAACCAATTGAGACTCAGGCAAATTGGGCAAACAACTTAGTTTCTCAGCCGTTTGATAGAACTCAAGTACATATAAATACAAACCATAGAGCACATTTCCACAAACACACAAGGGGGGAGTTATTTTGTACACAGATTTGATTTTTTCAAGCTCTCTTGAAGCATCAATTAGAGACTACGTGCAAACAATAAATTCATTGAAAAAGCGAGTTGCTGCAATCAATTAACCAGTTAGTTTTTATAAAAATACCAACGTTGAGCCTAGGTAGTAGCTAATGATGGCAGACAGACATGTCTTTTTTGTTTTTTGAAACTCAATACTGATGTCAAAAGGGTTCCTAACATGTTTTTCTAACAACTGTCATGTCTTTCGTCACAAATTTTGTGCAAAAGTGGCATGTATGTAAGGTATAAGTAATAGGTAGACATTGCAAAAAAAAGAAAAAGAAAAGAGGAAAATGTCAAACCTGAGAGCTTGAGAGCAACACTAATCACATTGGGTAAGTCAAAGTTTTTTCCATGAATGTGGGGATACATAGAAATTATGTTCCCAAGAGAAGTTCCCATGCCGCCCCCTACATCCAACAACTCCTTTATCTCTTCAAAACCACGATACACCTTAAGTACCTCATCCAAGAATAGTTTTGAGCTATGTGACATAAATTCTTGGAATAGTTTATTGAACTTTGGCTCCTTTGCTGCGTACTTATAAAAATTCTCACCATAGTTTGAGTAGAAAGGCTTGCACTCTGGTTCAAGCACCATGTTCTTAAGCATGTATTGGGGTTCAACCATCATTCTTTCACTCAAAAGGAGCACCATCGAAGCTGAGGAAACTCCATCCTTATTAGTTGCTAAGTGACGAGTTAACTGTGTTAGGCCATAACACATTTCTTGATGTGTGGCATCATCCCCACTTTGGCATGGCCTTTGAGACATTGACAAGAGAGAGTTTACGCTGAGCAGCCTTAGTATCCGGTCCAAAGTGATAGCCGCATTCGGATTGGTTGTTGGGATCTTCTCAACAATCTCAGCTGCAGAAAGCTGAGCTTCAGAACCTGCATTGGCAATGATATTGAAGATGTCTAGCTCAATTGCAGCTCTTAAAGACATTTGAATGACAATCGAATTTCCCAACACCCAAGATGATAGATGATCTTCACCTCTTTGGTCTTCCATGTCTTTGGAGTTAGTTTTTACCTGTTTCCCTCACTTGGTATAATGGAACATTTATAATACACTCGGTAAGTTGGTATATTAACTATAGTTATTTCTTCTTATTCTTACTGCCTATGGCATGGGAGGTGGTATATAGTGTTTTCGTAACATGCATCATCACCTTTACATGGAGGTCGACCTCACACATTATGTATATTTTTGTGGTATGGACATGCGGCCCTCATTTTACCGTACAATGGTAATGAGGACATGCCCTATGTGCAAAGTGTCAAAATTTGTGGCCAATGGCGGCACCACCTTACGGCTAGGGTGGTCCCAAGACCACCCTAACCTGAAAAGATAATAATTTATATATAATAATTTAAAAAGCATAAGTCATAACACATCAAGATAATAACTTTTGGTAGTCATAAGTCATAACACATGCTAGTTGAAAGAGATGCTAGACATAATTCATAACACATACTAGTCATAAGTCATAACACTAGTGGCGGTGCCACTTTAAGGCTAGGGTGGTACCTTATGGCCAGGGTGGTCCTGGGACCAACCTGACCTGAAAAAAAGATTTTATATATAATAATTTAAAATTTCATATTTATTTACCTTTAAAATTTTTTTTGGGACCACCTTGAATTTTTTTTATGCCAATAAAATTAAAGTTTGGTCCATAATTTAAGCAACTTAACAGTATCTTGGGGTCTTTCAAGCAAAAAGGAAAAACTCAAAAAAAAAAATTGAACTAAAATCTGAAAAAAAAGAAAAAAAAATTATAATAAAACTATTATAAGCTAGGCAGTGGCTTGATTCATTCGACTAAGCACACTGCCCAATACAACATAATTTTGAACTTTTTATTATTTTTTATTACAATATTATTTTTCCTTACCAGACGTATATTACTTCTCATTTTTAATTTTTTTTTCTTGTTTATTCTTAACCACACACGTCTTCTATCGCATTGATTTTTACACATCATACTTTAAATTTTATCACATCTTCATCTACACTTTTACATCAACGTTTTGCCTTCCTCCTTGTTTGTAACTTTTGTGTCTTCTACCAGTACTAGTGCGGCAGTACCTCTTCTCAAGTTTTGAATCTTAAATTTCTCAATACGATTTTTTTTTAGCTGTACAAGTACCTTTGTTCATTTCTTTTCACTTCATTTTTTTTTTTCCTTTTGAGGTTTTTTGGTTTACAGAATGCAAATTTATGTGTGTGTGTGTGTGTGTGTGTGTTTTTTTTTTTTTTTTTAAGCACAAACTTCATGTCGACCGAATCTTGAATTTCAGCTAATATTTACTGGAACACCCTGAAATAGACCAGAATGACCCAAAATTTTTTTCCGAAGTAGAATGGGGTGGGTTATTGTTCCAGCTTGTTTACTGATACAGTATTTTCCAGCTATTACGGCCTGAATGGAATGTAATTAATAATATTGAATCAAACCTACTTGCCTAAAGGCTAAAAAGAAATAAGATTGTGTAATTTATGCTTTCTAGGGAACACCCTAAAAAAAAATTCCTGGAACCACCATTGGATGCATGTCACACTTGTAGTCTACGTATGCATATCAGCATGTATATGTTTTTTAATAAAAACAAAAAGCATGTTTATGGTTTTTATTTTTTCCTTCCTTTTAGTGATATATATATATATATATATATATAAATATATATATTTATTTATTTATAATGAGCTACTTTCTGGTTTATGCAATGATAGTTCAAGTTTTATTATATTAAAATATAAAATTATAATTTTGGTAATAATTTTAAGTTTTCATTGTTACAAAATAATTTTAAACTTTTTGAAAATCAGATAATAAAGTTTTAACAAAATTAATAAAATATATATATTAGGCTATAGTAAAAATTTTTATTTTATCATTATTATTATTACTTTTATATTATTATTACTATTTTGGAGAATCAAAATTTTTTATTTCTTGAAACTTATGTAAAAGAGTGTTAGATAAATTATAAAAAAGACTTTATAATCGTAAGGTTAGAAGAAATAGATTTCATTGATATATGGTTTGATTGAAATACGAATATCTCACTCTCTTAATGCCATGGTCCACAAGATACTATTCTACATAAATAACAAGTTCACTAGCATGTCACTCTCAAGTTACAACAACCTATTACGAGCTTCATAATTCTTCACTACAATATAGACAGTGGGAGCACCACTTTATGGCCAGGGTGGTCTCTGGAGACCACCCTGACCTGAAAAAAAAAAAAATATATAATATATAATTTAAAATTTTATATTTATTTACCTTTAGAATTTTTTTTGGAACCACCTTTAATTTTTTTATACCAATAAAATTAAATTTTGGTCTATAATTTGAGTAACTTAACAATATATTGGGGACTTTCAAGCAAAAAGGAAAACCTTAAAAAAAAAAAAATTGAACTAAAATCTGAAAAAAAAAAAATTATAATAAAATTACTACAGGTTAGGCAGTGACTTGATTCCTTCGACTAAGCACACTGCCCAATACAACACAATTTTCAATCTTTTATTATTTTTTATTACAGTATTATTTTTCCTCACCAGACATATATTACTTACTTCTAATTTGTAATTAATTTTATTTATTTATTCTTAACCATAGATGTTTTATGTCTCCTCGATTTTTACACTTCATATTTTTAAATTTTATCACATCTTCATCTACACTTTTACATCTACGTTTTGCCTTTCTCCCTGTTCGTAACTTCTGTGTATTGTACCAGTACTAGTGTGGCAGTGCCTCTTCTCAAGTTTTGAGTCTCAAATTTCTTAATACGATTATTTGTTTTTTGGCTGTACACAGTGGCGGCTCCAGGAATTTTTTTTAGGGTGTTCCATAGAAAGAATAAATTACACAATCTTATTTCTTTTTAGCCTTTAGGTAATTAGGTTTGATTCAAAGTTATTAATTCCATCCTATTCCGGCCGTAACGACCAAAAAATACTGTGCCGGTATACAAATTAGAACAGTAACCCACCCTTTTCCACTTTGGAAAAAATTTCGGGTCATTCCGGTCTATTTCGGGTGTTTTGAAGTGTTTCAGTAAATACAGGCCGTAATTCAAGATTTGGCCAGCATGAAGTTTGTGCTTTAAAAAAGAAAAAAAAAAATTGTTTTTTAAACCAAAACAAATTTGTATTCTGTAAACCAAAAAATCTCAAAAGGAAAAAAAATGAAAATAAAAGAAATGAACAAAGGTACCTATACAACTAGTGGCAGCGCCACCTTATGGCTAGGGTGGGGTCGTAGGACCACCCTAACCTGAAAACAAAAATTATATATAATAATTTAAAATTTTATAATTATTTACCTTTAAATTTTTTTTTTGGGACCACCCTGAATTTTTTTATGCCAATAAAATTAAATTTTGGTCCATAATTTGAGCAACTTAACAATATATTGGGGTATTTCAAGCAAGAAAGAAAAACTCAAAAAAACAAAATTGAACTAAAATCTTAAAAAAAAAAAAAAATTATAATGAAACTACTACAGGTTGAGCAGTGACTTGATTCCTTCGACTCAGCACACTACCCAATACAACACAATTTTCAATCTTTTATTATTTTTTATTATAATATTATTTTTTCTCACCAGACATATATTACTTACTTGTCATTTTTAATTATTTTTTCTTATTTATTCTTAACCACACACATCTTTTCTCTCCACGATTTTTACACTTCATACTTTAAATTTTATCACATCTTCATCTACACTTTTACATCTACGTTTTGCCTTCCTCCCTGTTCGTAACTCTTATGTCTTCTACCAGTACCAGTGTGTCAGTGCCTCTTCTCAAGTTTTGAGTCTCAAATTTTTCAATGCCATTTTTTTTAGCTGTACAAGTACCTTTGTTCATTTCTTTTCATTTCATTTTTTTTTTTCCTATTGAGGTTTTTTGGTTTACAGAATGCAAATTTGTTTTGGTTTTAAGAACAAATTTTTTATTTTTTTTAAGCACAAACTTCATGCCGACTGAATTTTGAATTTTGGCCAGTATTTACCGAAACACCCGAAATAGACCGGAAAGACCTGAAATTTTTTCCGAAGTGGAATAGGGTGCATTACTTAGTTTTTTTATCGGCACAATGTTTTTCGCCTGGAACGGAATGAAATTAATAACTTTGAATCAAACCTAATTACCTAAAGGCTAAAAAGAAATAAGATTGTGTAATTTATGCTTCCTAAGGAACACTATAAACAAAATTCCTAGAGCCGCCACTGGATGCATGTCACTCTTGCAGTCTACGTACACATATCAGCATGTATATGTTTTTAATAAAACAAAAATCATGTTTATGGTTTTTTTTTTCCCCTTCCTTTTAGTGATATATATATATATATATATATATATATATATATATATATATTTAAAATGAGCTACTTTCTGGTTTCTACAATGATAGTTCAAGTTTTATTATATCAAAATATAAAATTATAATTTTGGTAATAATTTTAAGTTTTCATTGTTACAAAATAATTTAATTTTTTTTAAAAAAAAATTAGATAATAAAGGTTTACCTAAATTAATAAAATATATATATTAGGGTATAGTAAAAATTTTTATTTTATCATTATTATTATTATTTTTTTGGAGAATCAATTTTTTTTTTCCTGAAACTTAAGTAAAAGAGTGTTAGATAAATTATAAAAAAGACTTTATAATCGTGAGGTCAAAAGAAATAGATTTCATTTATATATGGCTTGATTGAGATACGAATATCTCACTCTCATACTGCCATGGTCCACAAGATATTATTCTCCATAAATAACAAGTTCACTAGCATGTCACTCTCAAGTTACAACAACCTAGCGATACATATTATGGGCATCATAATTCTTCACTACAATATAGGCAGAGGTGGCGCCACCATATGGCTAAGCGGTCCCAGGACCACCCTGACCTGAAACAAAAAATTACATAATAATTGAAAATTTTATATTTATTTACCTTTAAAAAATTTTTTGGGATCACCCTGAATTTTTTTATGTCAATAAAATTAAATTTTGGTCCATAGTTTGAGCTAGTTAACAATATATTGGGATCTTTCTAGCAAAAAGGAAAAACTCAAAAAAATAAAATTTGAACTAAAATTAAAAAAAAAAAAAATTATAATGAAACTACTACAGGCTAGGCAGTGACTTGATTCTTTCAATTAAGCATACTGCCCAATACAACACAATTTTCAATCTTTTATTATTATTATTTTATTATAGTATTATTTTTTCTCATCAGACATATATTACTTTCTAGTCATTTTTATTTATTTTCTCTTATTTATTTTTGACCACACGCGTCTTCTGTCTCCTCGATTTTTACACTTCATACTTTTCAATTTTATCACATCTTGATCTACACTTTTATATCTACGTTTTGCCTTCCTCCCTGTTCGTATCTTTTATGTCTTCTACCAGTACCAGTGCGGCAGTGCCTCTTCTCAAGTTTTGAGTCTTAAATTTTTCAATACGATTTTTTTTAGCTGTACACGTAGCTTTGTTCATTTCTTTTTATTTCATTTTTTTTTTTTTCCTTTTGAGGTTTTTTGGTTTACAGAATGCAAATTTGTTTTGGTTTTAAGAATTTTTTTTTTTTTTTTTTTTTTTTTTTTTTTTAAGCACAAACATCATGCTGACTGAATTTTGAATTTTGAATTTTGGCCAATATTTACCGAAACACCCGAAATAGATCGGAAAGACCCGAAATTTTTTTCCGAAGTGGAATAGTGTGCGTTACTCAGTTTTTTTATCGGCACAATATTTTCCGACTGGAACGGAAGGAAATTAATAACTTTGAGTCAAGTCTAATTGCCTAAAGGCTAAAAAGAAATAAGATTGTGTAATTTATGCTTTCTAAGGAACACCATGAACAAAATTCCTAGAGCCGCCATTGGATGCATGTCACTCTTGCTATCTACGTACACATATCAGCATGTATATGTTTTTAACAAAAACAAAAAGCATGTTTATGGTTTCCCCCCCCTCCTTTTAGTGATATATATATATATATATATATATTTAAAATGAGCAACTTTCTGGTTTCTACAATGATAGTTCAAGTTTTATTATATTAAAATATAAAATTATAATTTTGGTAATAATTTTAAGTTTTCATTGTTACAAAGTAATTTTAAATTTTTTTAAAAATTAGATAATAAAGATTTTCCTAAATTAATAAAATATATATTAGGGTATAGTAAAAATTTTTATTTTATCATTATTATTATTATTATTATTATTATTTTAGAGAATCAAAATTTTTTATTTCTTGAAACTTAAGTAAAAGGGTGTTAGATAAATTATAAAAAAGACTTTATAATCGCGTGGTCAAAAGAAATAGATTTCATTGATATATCGCTTGATTGAGATACGAATATCTCACTCTCATAATGCCATGGTCTACAAGATATTATTCTACATAAATAACAAGTTCACTAGCATGTCATTCTCAAGTTACAACAACCTAGAGCGGTACATATTATGAGCTTCATAATTCTTCACTACAATATAGACAGTGGTGGCGCCACCTTATGGCTAAGGGGTCCCAGGACCACCCTGAACTAAAAAAAAAATTATATAATAATTGAAAATTTTATATTTATATACCTTTAAAAAAAAATTTGGGATCACCCTGAATTTTTTTATGTCAATAAAATTAAATTTTGGTCCATAGTTTGAGCAACTTAACAATATATTGGGATCTTTCTAGCAAAAAGGAAAAGCTCAAAAAAAAAATGAACTAAAATTTAAAAAAAATAATAATAATTAAACTACTACAGGCTAGGCAGTGACTTGATTCCTTCAATTAAGAACACTGCCCAATACAACGCAATTTTCAATCTTTTATTATTTTTTTATTATAGTATTATTTTTCCTTATCAGACATATATTACTTACTAGTCAATTTTATTTATTTTCTCTTATTTATTTTTAACCACACATGTCTTCTGTCTCTTCAATTTTTACACTTCATACTTTTAAATTTATCACATCTTCATCTACACTTTTACATCTACGCTTTGCCTTCCTCCCTGTTCGTAACTTTTATGTCTTCTTCTAGTACCAGTGCGGCAGTGCCTCTTCTCAAGTTTTGAGTCTCAAATTTTTCAATACGATTTGTTTTAGCTGTATAGGTACCTTTGTTCATTTCTTTTCATTTAATTTTTTCTTTTTCCTTTTGAGGTTTTTTGGTTTACTGAATGCAAATTTGTTTTGGTTTTAAGAACAATTTTTTTTTTTTTTTTTTTTTTTTAAGCACAAACTTCATGCCGACTGAATTTTGAATTTTGGCCAGTATTTACCGAAACACCCAAAATAGACAGGAAAAACCCGAAATTTTTTCCGAAGTGGAATAGGGTGGGTTACTCAGTTTTTTTATCGGCACAATATTTTCCGACTGGAACGGAATGAAATTAATAACTTTGAATCAAACCTAATTACCTGAAGGCTAAAAAGAAATAAGATTGTGTAATTTATGCTTCCTAAGGAACACCCTGAACAAAATTCCTAGAGCTGCCACTGGATGCATGTCACTCTTGCAGTCTACGTACACATATCAGTAGGTATATGTTTTTAATAAAAACAAAAAGCATGTTTATGGTTTTTTTTTCCCCTTCCTTTTAGTGATATATATATATATATATTTATATATTTATTTATTTATTTAAAATGAGCTACTTTCTGGTTTCTACAATGATAGTTCAAGTTTTATTATATTAAAATATAAAATTATAATTTTGGTAATAATTTTTGTAGGGTTGGTATTTGTGGCCCAACCCCAACAACAATTAATTTGTAGAGTATGAGTGAAAGAGCTAGGTTAAGTATGAGATTAATAACAATGGATCACAGCTTTCAAGCACATGCCAACATTAATTTTCACGTAGAATTTGATAATTCGAAGAGCTACAATATTTGTTTTTCTGATGAACAAAAATCTTAGGGTTACAACCAAGTTCCCGACCCCCCTATTGTTAGGAGCTTCCTTCCTTTATATAGTCACTCTTCTCCTCATCTTCATCGTCCACGTGTTCCTCATCCATGAGTTTGTTGAAGTACATGTCACGTCAAAAATCTTCTTTTGGCTCTGTGTAAGTGGCGGTAGGTTAGGATGCACTGTTCAGGGGTCTTCTCCACATAAATGCGGCCAGAAAAATTGCTGCAGTGTATTAAATACGGTGGCAGCAGCTTTCCCCTTAGATATTTCTCCATCCTTATCGTTCCATAGCATACTCAGAGCTTATCTTGATCAGGTGGAGTCCTCGGAAGGTCATTCTGGCTTTTCACACATTCAATTGATCTGTGATATCGCGTCCGAGGATTACAACCTCCTCGGACAGGAGATATTCTCTTCGGAATGTGATAATTCTTCCTTTTGAGGGTCCCACTTCCAGCCGGGCCTTGCCTTTTCCATCTTCTTCTTCTCGGTCGCAAAATAGCCCTCCTATGGGCCTTCGGCCCATAATGTTGGGCTGGGCCCTTTTTCCCTCACAATTTTAATTTTTTATTGTTACAAAATAATTTTAATTTTTTTTTAAAAAAGTTAGATAATAAAGAGTTACCTAAATTAATAAAAAATATATATTAGGGTATAGTAAAAATTTTTATTTTATCATTATTATTATTATTATTTTGGAGAATCAAAATTTTTTATTTCTTGAAACTTAAGTAAAAGAGTGTTAGATAAATTATAAAAAAGACTTTATAATCGTGAGGTCAAAAGAAATAGATTTCATTAATATTTGGCTTGATTGAGATACGAATATCTCACTCTCATAATGCCATGGTCCACAAAATATTATTCTACATAAATAACAAGTTCACTAGTATGTCACTCTCAAGTTACAACAACCTAGCAATACATATTATGAGCTTCATAATTCTTCACTACAATATAGACAGTGGTGGCGCCACCTTATAGCTAAGGGGTCCCAAGACCACCCTGACCTGAAAAAAAAAAAAAAAATATATATATATATATATAATAATTAAAAATTTTATATTTATTTACCTTTAAAAAAAATTTTAGGATCACCCTGAATTTTTTTATGTCAATAAAATTAAATTTTGGTCCATAATTTGAGCAACTTAACAATATATTGGGATCTTTCTAGCAAAAAGGAAAATCTCAAAAAAAAAAAAAAAAAAAAAAGAACTAAAATTTGAAAAAAAAAAAATTATAATGAAACTACTACAGGCTAGGCAGTGACTTAATTTCTTCAATTAAGCACACTGCCCAATACAACACAATTTTTAATCTTTTATTATTTTTTTATTATAGTATTATTTTTCCTCATCAGACATATATTACTTACTAGTCATTTTTATTTATTTTCTCTTATTTATTTTTAACCACACACGTATTCTGTCTCCTCGATTTTTACACTTCATACTTTTAAATTTTATCACATCTTCATCTACACTTTTACATCTATGTTTTGCCTTCCTCCTTGTTCACAACTTCTGTGTCTTCTACCAGTACCAGTGCGGCAGTGCCTTTTCTCAAGTTTTGAGTCTCAGATTTCTCAATACGATTTTTTTTAGCTGTAAAGGTACCTTTGTTCATTTCTTTTCTTTTCATTTTTTTTTTCTTTTCCTTTTGAGGTTTTTTGGTTTATAGAATGCAAATTTGTTTTGGTTTTAAGAACAATTTTTTTTTTTTTAAGCACAAACTTCATGCCGACCGAATCTTGAATTTTGGTTGGTATTTACCAAAACACCCCGAAACACCCGAAATAGACTAGAAAGACTCGAAATTTTTTCCGAAGTGGAATAGGGTGGGTTATTGTCCCTGTTTTTTTATCGGCACAATATTTTCCGGTCGGTACGGCCGGAACGGAATGGAATTAATAACATTGAATCAAACCTAATAACATTGAATCAAACCTAATTACTTATTATTATTATTTTGGAGAATCAAAAATTTTTATTTCTTGAAATTTAAGTAAAAGAGTGTTAGATAAATTATAAAAAAGACTTTATAATCGTACGGTTAAAAAAAAAATAGATTTCATTGATATATGGCTTGATTGAGATACGAATCTCTCACTCTCTTAATGCCATGGTCCAGAAGACATTATTCTACATAAATAACGAGTTCGCTAGCATGTCACTCTCAAGTTACAACAACCTAGGGATACATATTATGAGCTTCATAATTCTTCACTACAATATAGAGCAAAAGTTACATGCACACGTGCGCAGACACAAATAATTTATTTTTTTCGGAAGGAAAGCCGGATTTTTAATTAATTAGAATACTAGAATACATCTTCTAATAGATATCTTTGAAGAAAATCTTGAACTTGTTCGTGCCATACAAAGGCATCACTCACAACTATGCTGTGTGTGTATCTAGCCAAAGCAAGAGAATCTTGATTGGCCTCTCATCTTTTATGACATATTGTGTAGGAGCTGAAAGTTTGCAGCACTTGCCGAGATTCATAGATCAAATGAAATAACTCAACCATAAGCAAGCCTCTCTTCACACAAATTTAAGGTTTTCGGAATATAATTTGTAAAGTTGTTATTTACAACTATTTTGTGTTAACTTTAATTTCGTGCCAAATTTGATTATAATTATGTTCAATCATGTTTACCCTATATTTTATGTGAGATTTTATTGTAAGGGTTGTGTGCGAGAGAGAGTGTGAAAACTCAAGCTCTCATTGAAGACCAAGTGGATTTTGTGAGAAGATTCGCAAGAAGCTATCCCGCGAAGTGAGCCACGTGCAGAGCACATGACTGGAATGCAATGTGAAGAGTCATGACAGCTGGTTTTCGCGAGTAATTCACGGGTAAGGCCTTCCCACGAAATAACCATGTCTTCACCCACACTATTTATACCTTCATTACCCATATATTGTAAAGCGCGCTTTTCGGAGGGGAAACCCTAGATATTACCCTTGAGAGATAGAGATTGTCATACCCACAATCATCTACACAATCCTTTGTGGTTTTCCTCTACTCCTACCTCTCCATATCCATATCTTTGAGAGGTTGATAGCCCAAACACTTACCACACTCAATCTGAGTGTAAAGTGAGGTTTTGGTGCTGATAGGAAGAATTGGAAGAAGCCAATCGTTTGGCGAACGAAATCGGGTTGAATTGCGTGATTCGGAAAGTAAGAGAAGACAAGACTTCGTCAAGTCAATTGGTAATAGGAGTTTGGAGGGCTCAAGTACCTGGGGTAGACTAGGCTTGGAGGTCCTTTTGTTATTCATGTACTCCAACTTATTCTTTAGTGGATTGATTTACCGTTTGGAGGGTCGTGAAGAGGTTTTTTGCCGAGTTCTTTGGTTTCCTCTTCGATAACACGTCTCGATGTTATCTTGTATTTGCATCCTTCTTCCCTACTCTTTTAGCTTTCATTTTATTGTTGATATTTGTTGAATATGGCTTAAAGTAGTTTTATCGTTTGTTTGCTCGCATTTACTCTTATTCCACACTTAGTTTAAGTTAGAGTAAAAACAACTGAGCCGTAACTTTTAATTGGGGGACTAAACAAGCTCTTGTGTTTTCACACAAATTCGAGCTTTCAATTGGTATCAGAGCAGGTTCACTTGTTGTGGTTTCATTACCTAACTGTGATCCTAGATCCCTTTTGAGATGTATCGATCTCAATCGTTTAATGCTCCTCCATACTTTGATGGGAGCAATTATGCGTTTTGGAAAGTCCATATGAGGCCATTCCTTTGTTCTATTGTTGATAGTGTTTAGGATGCCGTTGAGATAGGATGGACTATGCTGGAGACCGCCAAATTCACTTGGGATAAGGTAGCTCTTGCAGCGACTAATGCTAATAGCAAGGCCTTAAATGCTATTTTTTGTGGTGTGTCACCTGATGAGTTTCACATGATCTCCCATGTTACAATTGCCAAGGAGGTGTGGCTAATTTTGGA
Source organism: Quercus cerris (assembly GCA_963669245.1). Taxonomy (NCBI): domain Eukaryota; kingdom Viridiplantae; phylum Streptophyta; class Magnoliopsida; order Fagales; family Fagaceae; genus Quercus; species Quercus cerris. The sequence continues at coordinate 24,527,812 of OY770007.1, read as the reverse complement.
GACTACCTATGAAGGCACCAAAAAGGTGAAGGATACCAAGTTGCAAATGCTCACCACTCGCTTCGAGGAGTTAAAGATGAGTGAAGACGAGTCGTTCAACTCATTTTATGGAAAGCTAAATGAAGTGGTGATTGACAAATTCAACTTGGGAAAAAAGACGGAGGACTCCAAGATTGTTAGGAAGATTCTACGATCATTGTCAGAAAGCTTCCGTGCAAAGGTTACTACCATCAAAGAGAGCAAAGACCTTGATGAGATTAAAATTCAAGAACTTTGTTAAGACATATGTGTTTTCACTTGTTAAAAACATATGTCACTTATTTATGTAAATTGGCTAATCCTTTGACAAAATGCACTCTACTTGTAATTGGGTAGTTCTAGGTGTTTTTAATACTTCAAGAAACAAGATTTCAAGATCAAGTGTTAAAGTCATCAAGTCTGTCCAAGAAAAACAAGTTGAAGTGCAATTTCATTAAAGCTCGACACCTGCTCAATAGCTACTCGACACCTGCTATCTGTCGAGATTTATAAAATTAGATTTTTTGATCTGATTTCTTGGGATTCGTGAATATGCTTTTGGGCCTTCTTTTCTTCAAATCCTAAACATATAAAAGGATTGTTTTAAGAGCTGTCAAGATACACATAAGTTGCACAAGCATTGAGCAAACTCTGTTCAAGCAATTTGTAATCAAATACAAAGTTCTTGACCTAGTTCATCTTCTCTGAAGAAGTTGCTGTGTATTTGCACAAAAGGGTTTTGTGACTAAGCATCTTCCTGATCTTCATCGTGTAGGATGAACTGAAAAACATTGCAGCCAACCTCTCCTTCTAAGTTGGTGTTTGAAGTTGCATACTGGGATCCGCGCATTGGTTAGTCACGTACTTGGGAGCCGTGCATCAAAAGGGGGAATTGTCACTACGGATCAAGTCCAATTGGGTATTGGGGATAAGGGTTCAATTGTAGGTTGGTAAGGTACTTGGGATTCCTTTACCTGTAACCGCTTAATAGTGGAGTTTTGGGAGTGGTGACCTGAAAATCATCCAGTGGGGTTTTTGCCACAAGGATTTTCCCCATTTGTAAACAAATCATCGTATCTTTCAATTTCCGCTGCATATTTAGTTTTTGGTGATTTGTTTGTGCTTCCATATATTTTCATGTTAAGTTGATTAATTAATAACTTGGCTAATTAATTAATTGGTTTAATCACAAGGGGTCATTCAGTTTATGGCCTATCAAGTTGTATCAGAGCGGGCACACTCTGATTAGGATTTAATCTTTGCTGTGTTTTGATCCATTGACCCCTGCTGTCATGGCTGTAACCGGCTTGAAGAGATCTTTGTTTTCAAATACATCTTGTTTTTCTAATCACTATTTGTTTGAGTGTCTCAGAAAATACAAGTCTAAAAGTTATTTGAATTCTCTTATGATGACTATTGGAAAAGATCTCAGTTTGGTTAAGAAGAAACTAGACTGTCTCAGAATGAAAATGTGCAAAGGAGGTCGTCTAAGAAGAGTGAAAGTTAAAGGCTTAGCTCATAAAAGACAGTTGAGAGAAAGAACCATTCCCTCTGATTTGTCATCTAAGCATGAAGTGTGTTTCATGATGAAGTCTGCATTCAAAGTGATGGACACATGTCTATGGTAGCTTAACAGTGGTTGCTTAAGACAAATGACTGGAGACAGATCTCTCTTCAAGGTCTTCGAGTCTAAGAAAGGTGGCAATGTCACCTTTGGTGATGGAAGCAAGTCACAGATTAAAGGGAAAGGAATCATATCTCTACTAGGACTGCCAGACATTCCAAACGTTCTTTATGTAGAAGGTCTAAGGATGAACCTATTGAGCATAAGTCAGATATATGATCAATACTTCATGGTGCTATTCTTAAAATGAAAGTGTCTTGTCATGGATGAGTCTGGAAAGAAGTTCATTAGTGGGCTTCGCACTTTGGACAACTGCTATGGATTGGTTCCTGATGCTGATATTGTGTGTAATAGCATTCATTTACCTAATGAAGATCTATGGCATCAACGAATGGGACATGCTAGTTACAAGCATCTTTCTATTGTATCTAAGCATGAATCAGTCTTGGGCTACCAAAGCTTAGTAGAATAAGCAATGTGGTGTTTGGACCATGTCAGCTTGGAAAACAGACGAAAGCTAAGCATCCAGGCACTCTGACATCAGCTACATCTAGACTATTGGAGCTTTTACATTTAGATCTTATGGGTTTAACCAAAACCGAGTCTCTTGGTGGTAAGAGATACATCATGGTTGTGGTAGACGACTTTACTAGATACACTTAGGTCATTCTACTACGATCCAAGTCTGATGCTCTTGAGCACATTAAGGCTTTGTGCACAAGACTGCAGAATGAAAAGAGCCTAAAGATTGATCAAATTCGAAGTGACCATGGGAAAGAATTTGAGAACTCATACATGGAGTCTTTTTGCATAAGATCGGGTATATCTCAAGAATTCTCTACTCCTATTACGCCTCAGCAAAATGGTGTGGTAGAAAGGAAGAATAGGGTTATTCAAGAGATGGCTAGAGCCATGCTGCATAACAAAGATGTGGCTAGAAACTTGTGGAGAGAAGCCGTAAACACTGCATGTCATACGAATAATAGGGTATACTTCAGACCCGATACCAAAAAGACTCCCTATAAGTTGTGGAAAGGAAGGAAGCCAAATGTGAAGTACTTCAGAATCTTTGGAAGTACTTGCTTCATTCTTAAGGATAGAGAGAATGTGGGAAAGTTTGACTCTCGGAGCGATGAAGGCATATTTCTGGGCTACTCTTCTACAAGCAAGGCTTATCGGGTGTACAACAAAAGAACTATGAAGGTAATGGAGACAGTAAATGTCGTCATTGATGAGTCTTCAGATTCCAGTTCTGAGAAAGGCATTGAGGAACTCTCCAAAGAAATTCTTCCTCTTGAGCCTAGGGAAGTTCAAGACATTACTGAATAAGAACCTACTTCTCTAAGTACTCCCAGTACTCTGAGTGTTGTGGAAGACTCTGTAGACATACCCATTTCACCAGATTCCAAATCTCATGAAAAGAAGGGACCTTTCTCTAGAATCAAATTAAATTATCCTCCAGAAGTTATTGTGGGAAACATGGATGAACTCACATTAAGGAAACACACAGTTGATAAATTTGTTACTAACTTTGTGTCTTATTCCTGCTACTTGTCACAGGTTGAACCTAAGAAAGTTGAGGAAGCATTACAAGATGAAAGTTGGGTCGAAGCAATGCATGACAAACTACTTCAATTTCAGAGGAATGATGTTTGGACTCTAGTACCTAGACCGGAAGGTGAACACATCATCAGTACAAAGTGGAAATTCCGCAACAAGACTAATGAAAAAGGCAATGTGATTCGTAACAAGGCTTGACTTATGGCTCAAGGATACTCGCAAATGGATGGAGTAGACTATGATGAAACATTTGCCCCAGTTGCCCGAATGGAGTCAATCAGAATTCTCCTTGCCCTAGCATGTTAGCTGAATTTCAAACTTTATCAGATGGATGTAAAGACTGCTTTCTTGAATGGGTTACTCAAAGACGATGTCTATGTGGCTCAACCAAAAGGATTCATTGATCCACACTTTCCGGATCATGTGCTGTACCTTAAAAAGGCACTTTATGGGTTGAAGCAAGCTCCTAAAGCCTGGTATGATAGACTCACACAATATCTGGTGTCACATGGGTTCACAAGAGGAAAGGTTGATCAAACTCTCTTCATCAAAAGGGAAGATGGTGAGTTGATAGTTGCTCAAGTCTATGTTGATGATATCATTTTTGAGTCGACTAAGGATGAACTTGCTCATGGCTTCTCAAAACTCATGCAAGCCGAGTTCGAGATGAGCATGATTGGACAGCTGACTCACTTCCTAGGATTGCAAATTCGCCAACAAGATTCACGTATATTCCTTTCTCAATCTAAATATGCTAAGAATCTTGTGAAAAATTTTGGTTTGGAATCTGCTAGTTCTATTAGAACCCCTATGAGCCCAAATGTTGAACTCACTATAGACTTGTTAGGTAAGAGTGTTGATCCTTCTCTCTATAGAAGCATGATAGGTAGTCTTTTTTACCTTACTGCTAGTCGACCTGACATTAATTATAGTGTTGGTGTATGTGCTAGATATCAGGCTAACCCCAAAGAATCTCATATGACTGCTTTAAAAAGAATTATAAAGTATGTCAAAACCACTGCTGAGTTCGGTGTGTGGTATAGCAAGGACACTAATGGTGTTTTAGCTAGGTACTCTGATGCTGATTGGGCTGGCAATACTGATGATAGAAAGATTACTTCGGGGGGTTGTCTTTATTTGGGTAACAATCTTGTCTTTTGGATGAGCAAAAAGTAGAACTCCATCTTTTTATCCACTGCAAAAGCTGAGTACATCGCTACCAGTAGCTACTGCACCCAACTCCTCTGGATGCAAAAACTCCTTCATGATTATGGTATTTGTCAAGAGCATCTCACTATTTACTGTGACAATACCAGTGCCATTAATATCTCTAAGAACCCGATTCAACATTCTCGAACCAAACACATAGAGATTCGACATCACTTCATTAGGGAGCTTGTCAAAGATGGTACTCTCACTCTTGAGTTTATCCACACCGATGATTAGAAGGCTGACTTGTTCACCAAACCTCTTGACAGCAAATGTTTTGAATTCCTTTGTCAAAACATTGGTGTCATCTCCATGGATTAATCTCCTTCTCTTGTTCCTCTTCCTCATGCATTTGCATCTAGTTTTATGCTTTTCTTTGTTTAACATGTTTTTGTGTGTTTATTTTCAGTTTTGTTTATTTTGTTTTTTTGATATAAAATAAAAATAAATAAAAAATTGAAAAAATCAGGAAAATACAAAAACAGTGTGTGTTTTGTGTACTTTGGTACTTGTGTACCTTGGATGGACAATGAAACAGAGTTTTCTAAACTTTGCATCTCTTGTAACGTAGATGAGCATCTCTATACACAACTAAGTAAGTGAGTTTTGTGGCTCTTTTTTGTGATGAGTAAGATTAAGTTATCTCTTAAACTTAACACTCGTATCACTCTTTTTGACAGGTAGGACTAGAAAATCCTAAGAGAAAGGCATAAATAACCATCTCACCACTGTTGCCCGCCAATCATAATATGACACCTGTATGCTTCGGCATAGTAAAAGTGCAGTGTCAAAGACATTCGTATGCTTCGGCATAGCAAAAGTGCGATGTCAAATGCTTAACGTCTTGGGTATTTCTTTTTTCTCTTTTATATGCCCATGTATAGTATGCTAAAATAAAAGAAAATATGCAAAGAAAATAAAACGAAAAAAGATTAAAAATGTTTTAAATATGGTTGTAAGCGTGTATTTTAGTAGATGTAGGAGTTATAGGATGTACATCGAAGGTGATAGTCCCCATCAAACAGTTATGATTGTGTGTGAGTTAAAGTTATTTTCTCATATCTCAAATCGTTATAACATGTATACACATATGCAATCTGTGATGTTTTTCACACACAACACGCAATATTCTTTGCTACTTTTGATACATGTGCAGGTACAATGTGATTTGGTCATCACAAGTGTTTACATGTGCTAATGTATGCTCACTAAACTGTCTTGACTTGTTTTTGAAAAATAAAATTGGTTAGACTTGTTTAGTGTGTGTGTGTGTGTTTTTGAGGATCCATATGCTTAAAATTTTTGTTGAGAGATGATTTTGATAGCTTAATATGTTGAGTGGATATTGGTTAAGGTACATGTTGGATTGCATTCATATTTGTGTTTTTCTTTTCTCGAAAAATTGTTTTTAAATGCTGGCTCGACACCTCTTCGACACCATCTCGATACCTTGTTATCTGTCGAGCTTCTCAAGCCTTTTTCTTATCGCAATCTCGACACCTCTTCGACACTTGATGGATCGATCGAGAAAGTTCCTGTCTCCTCAATACCTTTCGGTACCTTGTCGATCGATCGAGCTTCTGTTCTTTGAAAATGGGTGTTGTTCCTCGATACCTCTCGACACCTTTAGCTGTCAAAGGCCATTTCCTTAACACCTACCTCGACAGCTTCCTCGATACCTCTCAACACCTCAGCTGTCGAGAATTACTGAAGCTTTTATTTAAGGTTCTGTCGCAATCTACATTTCATTTTCTCGATCTCTCTTGATTTGTCCATAGCTGTTCATCTCCCTAACCTTTTTTTCTCACTCATATCTCCAAACCACATGATTTTTGGCCATTCTTTGCTTCAAATCACTTGGTAAGATCTCTTTTTCCATCATTTTTCATGCATTTCATGTTTTGAATCTTAGGTTTTGGGGTTTTTGAAAATTTTTGGGATTTTTCAAAATTACTGAGTTTTTCTTGAAATTTTGGATTGGGTTTTCGCTTAATTGTGTTCAAAATGTCATACATTGCATTTCATGTGCATTAGAATGGTATTTTGATGCATTTAGATGTGTCTTTTTTGCTTGTATGCTGGTAGGCTTGGATTGGGCTGAGCCCATGATGTTTTTTAATTTGCATGTCACATGTTTATGCATTCCCCATACATACGTACTCATTGTTCAATATATTTGTCATATGTGAACTGTTTTGGGACTTTTCTGATTGTCTCCTTCTCTATCTCTTTCTCATTCTGTTTACGTCAGTAGTGTTTATGGCACCTAAACGTAAATTCACTCCTGCTCGGAACCCTCTACGTTCTGGAGCTTCTTCATCTTCTGATTCTGCTCCTCTAAATCTTCGGTTCTGTGATGGTGATGCCCACAAGGCATTTTCGAAGAACTTTTCTAGACGAGGTGTTCATTCGGAACGCCAAGTCATTTTGGTGAACTTTGCCGACACTGACCTTTCCTCTGTCATTCACAGTAGGGGATAGGAGTCACTGTGTGCCATCCCGGTCACTTGTCCTTTCGTGCTTATTCAGAAGTTTTACTCCAACATGCACGGGATTGATTGTTCAGTACCTCTCTTTTTCACTCGCGTTTGAGATACGCGCATTCCTGTTACACCGCAGCTAGTTGCGGATGTGTTTAGGGTGCCTAGGATAGAGTATCCTAACTATACTTCTTGCGAGCGTCTGAGGACTGTGGCTAAAGATGAGCTCATTTCTGCTTTTTGTCAGCGCCCCGCTGATTGGGGTGAGCATCAGTATACATCATGTAGACCTTTTGCTAAAGGTCTTAGATTCCTAAACATGGTGATGACTTTTGTACTCCATCCACTCTCTTACTACAACTCCATCACAGAGCCTCGTGCTCGATTTTTGTTATCTCTTCTTGAGCATCTTACTATAGATTTTCCTTCTCATTTCATCCTGTTTATCATAGATGTTCATTTAGATTCGGCGTCCCGTAATAAGCTCATCTTTCCTTCCGCTATCACGAGGATCTTACGCCATTTTTCTATTACTTTTCCTGTGTCCGACCACTTCACACACATCTATGCCATAGATGCCGCTACTGTAAAACATAGTGAGGCTCAGTTTAGGTTGAGACAGACGGATTCCACTCCTCCCTCCTGTTTAGCTCCATCCAGATTTGCTCCATCTACATCTGCTCCTTCTTCCTCTATAGGCGATGTATCTCTCGGAGACATCACGGCGCAGCTGTAGCGTATGGATGCTCGCCTCGATACACTCTCCTCTGAGTTGTATCAGGTGAATGTTCGTGTTAGTCGTATTGCACAACGGCAGGCGACTATGGGTGGTTTTGCCCCTGAGGCTACTTCTTCACCACCTCCTCTAGCAGCTTCTGACTCTGAGGATGATGATGATGATGGTGATGACGATGATGCTTCAGATGATGATGATGGAGATGCTAGCTCTACTGATGAGATGTCTACATGACACTCTACCCTTTGTCACTCGTGACAAAAAGGGGAAGTAGTTTTGGGTTATGAGAGTAGTCATCTTAGGGGGAGAGTTAGTATAGGACATTTTTGATAGGGGGAGTTTTGATATTTGAGGGATGTAGTGAGGTTTTGATGTATCTTTTCTTTTCTATTTTTTATAGATACATTGATCTTGTATATGAGGTCTTGTGACCAGTTTTACATACATTGTACTTATTTTCTTTTTATATGTGGATGTATGTTTCTTTCATCTCTATTTTCATGTGTTGTTTCTTCTCTATCTTTACACATATGTTCATTATACTTGTATGCAATCTATTATTTATGTTTCACACAAGATGCCTTGATGAGTTTTTTTTTAAAGTGTTTCAGAAATACAGGTTGTCAAAGTCTATTTGCCATAAACTCTCTTCTTGCAAAGTTTTTCAAGAGTTTGTGTTAGGATAGATTTTATTGTATTCAACAAGTGAATATGAGTTGAGTGATTTATGACTTCTCTCATATGTTCATTTGTTTGTTGTGGTTTTGTCACAGATTGCCAAAGGGGGAGATTGTTAGGACATATGTGTTTTCATTTGTTAAGAACATATGTCACTTATTTATGTAAATTGGTTAATCCTTTGACAAACGCACTCTACTTGTAATTGAGTAGTTCTATGTGTTTTTAATACTTCAAGAAACAAGGTTTCAAGATCAAGTGTTGAAGTCATCAAGTCTGTCCAAGAAAAACAAGCTGAAATGCAATTTCATTAAAGCTCGACACCTGCTCGATACCTCCTCGACACCTGCTATTTGTCGAGATTTATAAAATCAGATTTTCTGATTTGATTTCTTAGGATCTGTGAATATGCTTTTGGGCATTCTTTTCTCCAAATCCTAAACATATAAAAGGATTGTTTTAAGCCGTCAAGATACACACAAGTTGCACAAGCATTGAGCAAACTCTGTTCAAGCAATTTGTGATCAAAGATGAAGTTCTTGACCTAGTTCATCTTCTCTGAAGAAGTTGTTGTGTATTTGCACCAAAGGGTTTTGTGACCAAGCATCTTCTTGATCTTCATAGTGTAGGATGAACTGAAAAACTTTGCAACCAACCTCTCCTTCTAAGTTGGTGTTTGAAGTCGCGTATTGGGATCCGCGCATTGGTTAGTCACATACTTGGGAGTCGTGCATCAAAAGGGGGAACTGTCACTACAGATCAAGTCCAATTGGGTATTGGGGTAAGGGTTCAACTGTAGATTGGTAAGGTACTTGGGATTCCTTTACTTGTAACCGCTTGATTTGATAATAGTAGAGTTTCGGGAGTGGTGACCTAAAAATCACCCGGTGGGGTTTTTGCCGCAAAGGTTTTCCCCATTCGTAAACAAATCACCGTGTCTTTTAATTTCTGCTGCATATTTAGTTTTTGGTGATTTGTTTGTGCTTCCATATATTTGCATGTTAAATTGATTAATTAATAACTTGGCTAATTAATTAATTGGTTTAATCACAAGGGGTCATTCAGTTTGTGGCCTATCAAACTTATCGGCTCTCTTTGAACCTATGAGCTATCTCTACCATCACAAAGGAAGAGCAAATCTCTTGCTCTCAAGACAATCAATGAGAGATTGGAAGCTCAAGACTCCTCAGATGAGGATAAGGTTGAAAAGGAAGTGGCGTACCTTGCTAAGAACTTTCGCAAGTTGTTAAAGTTCAAGAGGTATTAGAAGTCTTTTGAGAAGAGTAAATTCTCAAATTTCAAGAAGGACGAGAAAGATTTCAAGAAGAAGGATTCCAAAGATTCTTCTCCATCTTAAGTGGTCACATGCTTTGAGTGCAAAGGGTATGGACATGTGAAGAAAGAATGCCCCATGTATTTGAAAGCAAAGGGTAAAGTTTTTGCAACAACCCATAGTGAATCAAACGGCTCCAATTCAGATTCGGAAGAAAGTTGCGACAGAGAAGGAAACTACTCTGCATTTATGGCTATTGCACCTGTGGACTCGTTGGAAGATTTGACCCTTCTAGTGGAAGAATTTAGTGAGCACATCGAAGTAGAGTCTATAGGGATTGGGGAAGAATCCGATGATGAAGATGAAAAAGCAAAGGGATTGCAAGAATCCTATAATTCTCTTATTGAGAAGACCAGAAAGTATGCTAGAGTGGCTAAGGCAGCCATCGGAAAAATGAAGAAAGCTAAACAAGACTACAAGAGCATACTCATAAGGTACAAAGAAACAAAGTGTAAAGTTGAGGCGCTAAATGAAGAACTAACCAAAGCCTATTCCAAGATCAAGTTTCTTGAACTTGAAGTGATTCAAGCTAATGCCAAAGTGGAGTGTGTTGCCTCTAAGAAACTTGATGAAGTGCTTGTACATCAGAAGCCTTTTTCAGACAAAAGCAGCATAGGATACACTAGATAATGCAGTTCAAGTGCCAATGTATCCAAGGAGATGAAGTTTGTTAAAGCTAAGGAACCAATGGTAGCAACTCCAATTGTTGAGAATGTTAAGGTTGAGAAGAAGCCAAATGGAACTATTCAGAAGGTTTTGACAAAACCTCAAAACCCATTTGTGGCCAAACCCAAGGCTAAAGGGAAGTCTCTTCCGAAGTCTCAAAAAGGTCCTTACGTTCAACATTTTTGCCACCATTGTGGAATCTGAGGACACACAAGACCTAATTGCTATAAACCTTACGCATTGAAGAAAACAAATTCTTAAAGGCTAAGAGGACAAGGAAAGGGGAATTGGAATGCCTAGCAATCAAAAGGGCAAGAATCTTATCTCAGTTTTGGTGATGTGATGAATATAATAGATACCATCACTTCTTGTTTGACAAGTTTCAGCCAAAGGTTTGAGAATCACAGCTTAAGTACCCAATCCTCTAGGGATATCACCCCAAATGCACGTGCCGTGTAGGTAAAGAGGGGTACACACGCATAAGCATTAGACTATGTCCATGCATCAATTCTTTCTATATGTTATGACTTTGGTTGGTTGTTCACTTATATTTTCATTTTAGCATGTTTCTTTTTCAAGCCTGTTTTGTACTTGTTTTTGTTGATCTCACTTTTCATGTTCTGTTTTTTAGTGTGTTGAAAAATTCTAAAACCCATAAAAATTGAAAAATCTCCAAAAAGTTTGATCGCTTGTGTTATGTGTATCACATGTAAGTTTGGCCTAGTACATTCGTATTAATGATGTCGTGCATTTACAAGCTTAGCTTGTTATGTATGCACATTTTCTAAGTACGAGCGACATCTCGAAATCTACGTTTTGATTGTTGTAAATAGATCTTCAAGCTTGTTATGAATGATTGGTCAATAGACTTGCTTAATCTTGATACATGCGTAGACTTGTGCCTATATATCTCCTCACATTTTTTTTCTTTTTCAAGAGCTCTACAAATGTCAAAGTTTATTCAAAATGTTTATGACATCAATTCTCAAAATGCTGAGTTGTTTTGATCAAAAGTATGTAAAATGGAAGCAAAACAAAAATCTTTCAATCAAGTGTAATCACATTGGTGAGGGGTCATATATGTTCATTTCTACAAGTGAGATAGGTCAATTGACTTTATATTAATCGTGTATGACCTTATTGAATTGATCATTGAAACTTCATACTAGACTATAGACTAGTTCATACTTGGTCCACACACACAACACACAAGACTTTTGTTCAATGAATGCTTATTTCATTTGTGTAATTGTAAGTGTTTAAGTGTGATGTGTACATTCAATTACCTGTCGATCAAACCCAAAAAGATTTTTGAGTATTTTATATGTTTTTGAAAGTGTTTTTATGCTTTCGAGTTTTTTGATCATATTGATTATTTCATGTTTTTAACAAAAAACTCCTTCAGATGCATTTTTGCGAGAAGTTTCGTGAGTAAGCTCTTCCTGTGAAAATGAGGATGGACATATGTCACTTATTTATGTAAGTTGGCTAAATCCTTTGAAAAAATGCACTCTACTTGTAATTGGGTAGTTCTAGATGTTTTTAATACTTCAAGAAACAAGCTTTCAAGGTCATGTGTTGAAGTCATCAAGCCTGTCCAAGAAAAAGCAAGTTGAAGTGCAAATTCATTAAATCTCGACACCTGCTCGATAGCTACCTCGACACCTGCTATTTGTCGAGATTTATAATTTCAGATTTTCTGATATGATTTTCTTAGGATCCGTGAATATGCTTTTGGGCCTTCTTTTCTCCAAACCCTAAACATATAAAAGGATTGTTTTAAGAGCCATCAAGTGTGACACAAGTTGCAAAAGCATTGAGCAATCTCTGTTCAAGCAAATTGTGATCAAAGACGAAGTTCTTGACCTAGTTCATTTTCTCTTAAGAAGTTGCTGTGTATTTGCACCAAAGGGTTTTGTGACCAAACATCTTCTTGATCTTCATCGTGTAGGATGAACTAAAGAACTTTGCAGCCAACCTCTCTTTCTTAAGTTGGTATTTTGAAGTCACGTACTGGGATCTACGCATTAGTTAGTCACGTACTTGGGAGCCGTGCATCAAAGGTGGAAATTGTCGCTACAGATCAAGTCCAATTGGGTATTGGGGTAAGGGTTCAACTGTAGGTTGGTAAGGTACTTGGGATTCCTTTACTTGTAACCGCTTAATTTGATAATAGTGGAGTTTCGGGAATGGTGATCTGAAAATCACCCGGTGGGGTTTTTGCCATGAGGTTTTTCCCCATTTGTTAACAAATCACCGTGTCATTTAATTTCCGCTGTATATTTAGTTTTTGGTGATTTGTTTGTGCTTCCACGCAATTAAATGATAAATTGATTAATTAAAAACTTGGCTAATTAATTAATTGGTTTAATCACAAGAGGTCATTCAGTTTGTGGCTTATCAAGTGGTATCAGAGCGGGAACATTCTGATTAGGTTTAATCTTTGCTGTGTTGATCCATTGACCCTTGATTGTCATGGACAGAGGACAGTCATTAATTATGCCTCCTTTATTTGATGGCACTAACTATGCATACTGGAAAGTATGCATGAGAGCTTTCTTGCAGTCTTTAGATGAGAAGGTGTGGCAAGCTGTAGTGATTGGCTGGACTAAGCCAAAAGAAGAACCGGCCGATTGGGATGACGCAAAGATCAAGGTGGCTAACTTCAACAACAGAGCGTTAAATGCCCTATTTAGCGCAGTCACCAATGAGGAGTTCAAGAAGATATCCTCAATTGAAACTGCTAAGGAGGCTTGGACCATCCTTCAGACAACCTATGAAGGAACAAAGGCTGTTAAAGATTCAAAGTTTTAGAGGCTCACTACAAGCTTTGAAGAATTAAGATGGAGGAGGATGAGTCGTTTGATGAGTTCTATGCCAAGCTAAAGGACATAGTGAACTCAGCCTTCAATCTTGGGAAAACCATCCCTGAACCCAAGGTTGTAAAGAAGGTGCTCAGATTTATACCTGAGAGATTCCATGCCAAGATTACAGCAATAGAAGAATCAAAGGATATTGACAAAATTCCTTTGACTGAGCTAGTTGGAAACTTGCAGACCTACGAGCTAGGACTATCAAGGATTGGCAAAACGGGTAAAGGCAAGAGCATGGCCTTGAAGGCAAAGAGCAGTGATACAAATGAATCTTCCGATGATGAAGATTCCAAGATAAAGTCCTACATTACAAGGCAGTTTAAGAGGTTTATGAAGAATGCCAATGGGAGGAACTTTGACAAGGACCGCAGACAATCCAGTTCTTCTCAATTTAAGAGCTAAGACAAAGAGAAGAAGGATACTAAGGATGGCAGTCAGTACACTGTTCCGACTGGACCAAAGTGCTTCGGATGTCATGGATTTGGTCACATGAAGCATGAATGCCCAACATATCTCAAGAGCATTGGGAAGAGTAAGGCACTTACTGCAACCTTGAGTGACACTAAGCCTGAAGATGATTCTGACAATAAGGATGATAGAATCTTAAATGCCTTCACTGCCACAGTTAATCCTACTGAAGGGATTGTTGAAGAAGTGGATGAAGAAGAAGAATTGGTGGAGTCCAAATTTGAGAAAATAGATGATCAAGATGATATCCATTCAGCCCATGAGAAACTTTACAAGCTCTCTGAGAAGCATGAGAAATTGTATAGGATGGCCACCAAGAAGCTCAGTGATGTGGAACTTGATCGAGAAGAGTTGTCCACAAAGTTTGATGAGGCAAATCAAACTATTAGAGCACTGAGGTTTGAGAACAACTTTTTAGCTGAGAAGACCAAGAAGCTTGAAGCAGAGCTGTCTCAAGTCAAAGCTCAATTGGAGAGGACTTCAAGTGCAAAGCTTGATGAGATGCTGAGCAATCAGAAAACTGCTTCTAATCGAATAGGCTTAGGGTATGGTCTTTCTTTCTATAATACTGCTTCTACTAGTAATACTGTTTTTGTTTCTCCTGCTAATAACACTGAAATTGAGAACACTGATGTTAAAACTGAATTAGCTAGTGAGAACCTAGACAAGGGTAAATCTATCTTATGAGCACCCCCTAATCAAGATAAGAAAGATGCTAAAAACCCTAGGGCTAAGAAGGTTAACTCTCAAAAGCCTAAACAAAAGAAGCAGCATCCCTGCCATCATTGTGGAGCTGCCGGTCATACTTGACCAAATTGCTATAAGTGGCTAGCCACTCAACAGAGCAACGGCATGATATCATCTAGAGGCCAAAATCAGCTTCAATCCTCTTTTGCTCCTCTTGGAGATCTTTTGAAAGCCCTCATGTTCCTTTCGAACTTGAACGGTTTCAATTCTTCCCCCTCACCGCTGGTTCAAGGGTTCAATCAAAGGAAAGGTTCTTCCAAGGTGTGGAAGAAAAAGGACTAAGTGATTTCATCACCTTCTTTTCCCTTCTTGCTTTTCTTGTTTGTTGCATTGCTTGTGTGTTTTGCATTTTTTGAGTCAGTCTAGTTTTATACTTTGTTTTGTTTAACATGTTTATGTGTGTTTACTTTCAGTTTTGTTTATTTTTGTTTTTAATATAAAAATTAAAAAATTAAAAAATCAGAAAAATACAAAAACAGTGTGTGTTATGTGTACTTTGGTACTTGTGTACCTTAGATGGCCATTGAAACAAAGTTTCTAAACTTTATATCTTTTGTAACTTAGATGAGCATCTCTATGCACAACTAAGCAAGTGAGCTTTGTGGCTCTTGTTTATGATGAGTAAGATTAAGTTATCTCTTAAACTTAACACTCGTATCACTTTTTTTGACGGGTAGGACTAGAAAATCTTAAGAGAAAGGCATAAATAACCATCTCACCACTGTTGCTCGCCAATCATAAATGACACTTGTATGCTTCGGCATAGCAAAAGTGCAGTGTCAAAGACACCTGTATGCTTCGGCTTAGCAAAAGTGCAGTGTCAAAGACATTCGTATGCTTCGGTATAGCAAAAGTGCGATGTCAAATGCTTAACATCTTGGGTATTTATTTTCTCTCTTTTTATGCCCATGTATGATATGTTAAAAATAAAAGAAAATATGCAAAGAAAATAAAACGCAAAAAGATTAAAAATGCTTTAAATATAGTTGTAAGCGTGTATTCTAGGAGATGTGGGAGTTATAGGATGTACCTCGAAGGTGATAGTTCCCATCAAACAGTTATGATTGTGTGTGAGTTAAAGTTATCTTCTCATATCTCAGATTGTCATAACATGTATACACATATGCAATCTTGCGATGTTTTTCACACACAACACGCAACATTCTTTGCTACTTTTGATACATGTGCAGGTACAATGTGATTTGGCCATCACAAGTGTTTACATGTGCTAATGTATGCTCATTAAACTGTCTTGACTTTTTTTGAAAAATAAAATTGGTTAGACTTGTTTAGTATGTGTGTGTTTTTAAGGATCCATGTGCTTAATTCCTTGTTGAGAGATGATTTTGAGAGCCTTATATATTGATTGGATCAATGGTTGAGGTGTATGTTGGATTGCATTCATGTCTATGTTTTTCTCTTCTTAAAAAACTGTTTTTTTAACCTGTCTTGACACCTCCTCGATACCTGGTTATCTGTCAAGCTTCTCAAGCCTTTTTCTTATCGCAATCTCAACACCTCTTCAACACTTGATGGATCGATCGAGAAAGTTCCTGTCTCCTCGATACCTCCTCTATACCTGGTCGATCAATCGAGCTTCTGTGCTTTGATACTGGTTCTTGTTCCTCGACACCTATCGATACCTGTAGCTGTCGACGGCCAATTTTCTCGACACCTCCTCGACAGCTTCCTTGATACCTCTCGACACCTCAGCTGTCGAGATTTACTAAAGTGTCTATATAAGGATTTGTCGTGATTAAGACTTCATTCCCTCGATCTCTCTCGATCTGTCTGCGGCTGTTCATCTCCCAAACACCCTTTTCTCACTCAAATCTTCAAACCCTCTTAATTTTCGGCCTTCTCTTGGTTTCAATCACCTGGTATGTTCATTTTTCCCTTCCTTTCTCATGCATTTCATGTTTTGAAACCCAGTTTTTGGAATTTTTGGAAATTTTTGGGGTTTTTCGAAATTAATGAGTTTTTCTTGAAATTTTGGGTTGGGTTTTCACTTAAATGTTTTCAAAATGTCATACATTGCATTCCATGTGCATTAGAATGATATTTACATGCATTTAGATGTATGCTCTATGTTTGTGTGCTAGTAGGATTGGATTGGGCTGAGCCCATGATGTTTTTCAATTTGCATGTCACATGATCATGCATTCCCATGCATACGTACTTCTTGTTCCTAATATTTTGCTATATTTGAACTGTGTTGGGAATTTTCTGATTGTCTCTGTCTCTATCTCTTTCTCCTTCTTTTACGCTAGTATTGTCTATGGCACCTAAACATAAATCCACTCTGGCTCGAAACCCTCTACTTTCTGGAGCTTCCTCTTCTTCTAATTCTGCTCCTCTTAACCTTCGGTTCCATGATGGAGATGCCCACAAGGCATTTTCAGAGAACTTTTCTCGATGAGGTGTTCATTCGGAACGCCAAGTCATTTTGGCGGACTTCGCCGACATTGACCTTCCCTCTGTCATTCACAGTAGGGGATGGGAGTCACTGTGTGACGTCCTGGTCACTTGTCCTCTCGTGCTGATTCAGGAGTTTTACTCTAACATGCACGGGATAGATTGTTCATTACCTCTCTTTTTCACTTGCTTTCGAGGTACGCGCATCCCTATCATACCGTAGCTAGTTGCGGATGTGCTTAGGGTTCCTAGGATAGAGTTGCCTGACTATCCTTCTTGTGAGCTCATTTCTACCTTTTATCAGCGCCCTACTGATTGGGGTGAGCATTAGTACACATCATGTAGGCTTTTTGCTAAAGGTCCTAGATTCCTAAACATGGTGATGACATTTGTACTCCATCATCTCTCTCACTACAAATCTATCACAGAGCCTCGTGCTCGATTTTTGTTATCTCTCTTAGAGCATCTTACTATAGATTTTCCCTCTCATTTTATATTTTCTATCATAAATGTTCATCTTGATTCGACGTCCCATGATAAGCTTATCTTTCCTTCCGCTATCACGAGAATTTTACGCCATTTTTTATTCCCTTTCTTGTGTCCGACCACTTCACACACATTTGTGCCATAGATGCCACTATCGTAAAACGTAGTGAGACTCAGTTTAGGTCGAGACAAATGGATTCCACTCCTCCCTCCCGTTCAGCTCCATCCAGATCTACTCCGCCTACATCTGCTCCTTCTTCCTCTTCGAGCGATGTATCTCTTGGAGACATCATGGCGCAGCTACAGCACATGGATGCTCACATCGATACACTCTTTTCCAAGTTGTATCAAGTGAATGTTCGTGTTGGTCGTATTGCATGACGGTAGGCGACCATGGGTGGTTTTGCTCCAGAGGTTACTCCTTCACCACCTTTTCAAGTGGCTTCAGACTCTGAGGATGGTGATGATGATGACGCTTCGGATGATGATGATGGAGATGCTAGCTCTACTAATGAGATGTCTACATGACACTCTACCCTTTGTCACTCGTGACAAAAAGGGGAAGTAGTTTTGGGTTATGAGAGTAGTCATCTAAGGGGGAGAGTTAGTATAGGACATTTTTGATAGGGGGAGTGTTGATATTCTTGAGGGATGTAGTAAGGATTTGATGTATATTTTCTTTTCTATTCTTTATAGATACATTGATCTTGTATATGAGGTCTTTTGACCAGTTTTACATACATTGTACTTATTTTCTTTATATATGGATGTATGTTTCTTTCACCCCTCTTTTCATGTGTTGTTTGTTTTCTATCTTTATACACATGTTCTTTATACTTGTATGCAATTTATTATTTCTGTTTCACACAAGATGCCTTGATGAGTTTTGTTTAAAGTGTTTCAGAAGTACAGGTTGTCAAAGTCTACTTGCCATAAACTCTCTTCTTGCAAAGTTTTTCAAGAGTTTGTGTTAGGATAGATTTTATTGTATTCAACAAGTGAATATGAGTTTAGTGATTTATGACTTCTCTCATATGTTCATTTGTTTATTGTGGTTTTGTCATGGATTGCCAAAGGGGGAGATTGTTAGGACATATGTGTTTTCACTTGCTAAGAACATATATCACTTATTTATTTAAATTGGCTAAATCATTTGACAAAACGCACTCTACTTGTAATTGGGTAGTTCTGGGTGTTTTTAATACTTCAAGAAACAAAGTTTCAAGGTCAAGTGTTGAATTCATCAAGTCTGTCCAAGAAAAAGCAAGCTGAATTGCAAATTCATTAAATCTCGACACGTGCTTGATAGCTATCTCGACACCTGCTATCTGTTGAGATTTATAATTTCAGATTTTCTGATTTGATTTTCTTGGGATCCATGAATATACTTTTGGGTTTTCTTTACTCCAAACCCTAAATATATAAAATGATTGTTTTAAGAGCCGTCAAGTGTGACATAAGTTGCAAAAGTATTGAGCAATCTCTGTTCAAGCAAATTGTGATCAAAGACGAAGTTCTTGACCTAGTTCATCTTCTCTGAAGAGGTTGCTGTGTATTTGCACCAAAGGGTTTTATGACCAAACATCTTCCTGATCTTCATCGTGTAGGATGAACTGAAGAACTTTGTAGCCAACCTCTCTTCCTTAAGTTGGTATTTTGAAGTCGCGTACTGGGATCCGCGCATTGGTTAGTCACGTACTTGGGAGCCGTGCATCAAAGGTGGAAATTGTCACTACAGATCAAGTTCAATTGGGTATTGGGGTAAGGGTTCAACTGTAGGTAGGTAAGGTACTTAGGATTCCTTTATTTGTAACTGCTTGATTTGATAATAGTGAAATTTCGGGAGTGGTGACTTGAAAATCATCCGGTGGGGTTTTTGCTGCGAGGTTTTTCCCCATTCGTAAACAAATCACCATGTCATTTAATTTTTACTGCATATTTAGTTTTTGGTGATTTGTTTGTGCTTCCACGCAATTGCATGATAAATTAATTAATTAATAACTTGGTTAATTAATTAATTGGTTTAATCACAAGGGGTCATTCAGTTTGTGGCCTATCAGAAACTTTCGCGACTGTCTCGCGAGATAATCTTACTTACGAAAAGTTTTATGCTTTAGTGGCATTTTTCACAAGTAACTTCACGAGAAGCTAACTCGAGAAAAACACGTGTTTTCAGTTTTTAAAGGACTAATCATGATAGTTTTTCAAACATTCACCCTTCGCCTCCCTCGAGCCTCTCTCAACCCTAAACCTATTTTCTCTCAAAAACCCAACAAAAACTCAAGTGAAATCTTCTCAAAGTCTTTTCGAAGGTATTTTTAATCATTCTTTTCTCTTTAATTTCTTTAGTTAAGCCTTAGATACTAGTTTTTCATGAGTAGGGTATAATTTTGAAAGGGTTGGGAAACTTTAAGTTTTTTGCAAATTTTTTTCAATTTTCTTGATTGGGCTCTATCCCATTTGCTTTGATTATGTTTGTGTTGACCCCTTGTGGCATTTTAACTTGCATTTAGGCGTATTTTACACATGTTCATGCATTGTTTACATGTTAGTTGTGTTTGTGCATACCAAGTGTTTGATAAAATGCCTAAATGACTTTTTGATGTTGTTTTGGACTTTGATGAGTACCAAACTTTGGGGATAACCATGATTATACATGTTTTTCATGGTTTGATAATTGGTTGTGTGTTTTACACACTTTGACCCATATGTGCTTAGTCATGCCTTGATCATGCATCACATATGCACACCACATGCACACTTGATGCACACAGTTGTTCATTTATCATGTTTTGTGTATCACTCATGCTAGATAAATGTTGTTACATGTTTAAAGCTTATTACATGATCTTGTGATAGTGTTTATGTTCTTTTTAGGACTTTATGTTTGTTTTATGAACTAACTTGGTACTAATCAAGTTTGTGCTCTTATTTTGTGTTCTGTACTTGTCTCTTTGTGTTTATGAATGTTTTTGCAAATGTCTCCTACTAAGCATTCAGCCTCAAAGAAGTCATCGAAGCGCCCATGCACAAATTCAGAAAATTTTTGAAGTGTTGAGGCAGATATGGCTTACAACAACTTCTATAAAAGGGCACCGATCATCATGGAAAGGGTTGTAAATATGGAGACCCTTGAAAACACTTTCATTCCTGAAGTGTTCAAAGAGAGGACATGGACAAAGTTGCTAAACCCAAGTGGGAATGTCTTTGTCGAAATCATAAGGGAATTCTTTGCAAATGCCCTTGTGGAAGGGGAGCGCATAAATTGTTAGGTGAGGCAAAAAGAATTTTCTGTCACGAGGGAATCTATTCAAGAGATATTGGAAGTTCATCCACTGGCTCAACAATCCTTTATCCAATATGATGATAGATTGGACTCTTTTGAGCCAATTACGGAACTTCTCGGTGGTAATCTCAAAAAGAAGGCACTGAACACAGCTTCTTTTCACCCCAGAGATGAGGACATTGGCCTATATACTACTCCACAACCTCTACCTGATGAAGAACTTGACCACCTTGTTTGGACAAGAGCTATTTTTCTATATGATCTCTTCACACATAAGGAGATCGACATATGCAGTCACATCTACTACCTTTTTGCCAAATGCATCACCAAGAGGAATTCGAGAACAGTCTTGCCATTTCCAAGTCTCATAATGGCTCTTATAGCAAGAACAAGGTTGAAGTTTTCGAGTGGTCTTACCATGGTGACAAGGGACTATCTGATTAGTGCTCAAACAATGACCCGAAGCAAAGTCCATATCACCGGACCAACTACTGGTATTTCTTAAATCCCAAGGGACGATGTTGAGGAAGAAGGTAGGGACATGGAGGAAGAGATAGAGTGATTCACATCAACCCCAAAGGGCTTTGCACAACCCTTTTCTCAAGCACATGCATGAGAACCTGATCACCTTGATCATCTTATTGCACTGGTTGAGCAGATGTATGGTATGCTAGAATCACATATGCTGAACACCATGGATCAATTCACCTACATCGAAGGCCAGATCATTGCAATCTCATCTTAGATTGACGACATGATGATAGAGATGCAGCAACAGCAACAAAAGGGCTCTAAATTAGAATTTGAAGAGTTCTAGCCTCTTTGGCCATTTCGGTAAAAAAAGAGAGAGTAGTTTGAGGGGGAGCTGTATAGTTTGAGGGGGAGCATGGCATAGCATATCATATTTATTGATTTATTTTGGTGGTGGTTTAGTAGTTTACTTTTGTTTTAGTAGTCTACTTTCATTTACCTTTATAGTTTTTATAACTCTTGGATATTTACATTGCTCTCTTTTAAAGCTTTAAAGTACTTTAGTTTAAAAAACTTCAGTTTATCTTTAGTACTATGTTTATGTATCCTTGCTTTGTAGCTTTTTAAGTACTTTTAGATTATTTATGCATTATCTTTAGTACTCCACACTTGTGCCCTTGTTGGATCTTGTATCCTTGATGCAAATACCGTAGTGTTTTGCATTGGTTGTATGTTAGACATGCAATTGATTCTTGTATTGCTCTTAATTGCATTGCATGTCCAGATGATCATTTACTAGCTAAATGTTCATTGTAGTCATTCTTTAATGACTATTCTTATTTGATCAAGTTATGCCTCATTGATTATATCTTGTTTAATACCTTGATCACATTTTACTTGCTCCTATACGTACCTTGTGTTTAACTTGTCATAAGCTTACTGAAAGTTTAGTTTGTGTACGAGTGTTTCAGGATATAGGTGTATGCGTGCAAGTGCTTCACAGCTTCTAGAATTAGGTGTGAGTGAGTTTTGCCATTGTTCCCAAACTCACGTTTAAGTCTAGAGTCTGTTTTAGGGCTTCTGTCATAGAATAGCCAAAGGTGGAGATTGTAAAGTTGTTATTTACAACTATTTTGTGTTGGCTTTAATTTCGTGCAAAATTTGATTGCAATTATGTTCAATCATGTTTACCCTGTATTTTATGTGGGATTTTATTGTAAAGGTTGTGTGTGAGAGAGAGTATGAAGACTTAAGCTCTCATCGAAGACTAAGTGGATTTCACGAGAAGATTCACGAGAAGCTATCCCACGAAGTGAGCCACATGCAAAGCACATGACTAGAATGCAATGCAAAGAGTTATGACAACTGGTTTTCGCGAGTAATTCGTAGGTAAGGCCTTCCCGCGAAATACCCGTGAAATATTCTGTTTTGCTATTTTGGCATATCTGCTCCATCATGTCTTCACCCACACTATTTATACCCTCATTACCCACATATTGTAAAATGTACTTTTCAGAGAGAAAACCCTAGATATTACCCTCGAGAGTTAGAGATTGTCATACCCACAATCATCTACACAATCCTTTGTGGTTTTCCTCTACTCCTGCCTCTCCATATCTATATACTTGAGAGGTTGATAACCCAAACACTTACCACACCAAATCTTAGTGTAAAGTGAGGTTTTGGTGCTACTGGGAAGCATTGGAAGAAGCCAATCGTTTGGCAAATGCAATTGGGCTGAATTGCGTGATACAGAAAGCTAGAGAAGACAAAGCTTCATTAAGTCAGTTGGTAGCAGGAGCTTAGAGGGCTCAAGTACATAGGGTAGACTGGGCTTGGAGGGTCTTTTGTTTCGTGTACTCCAATTTATTCTCAAGTGGATCGATTTACCACTTGGAAGGCGGCGGAGAGGTTTTTCGTTGAATTCTTCGATTTCCTCTTCGATAACAGATCTTGGTGTTATCTTGTGTTTACATCCTTTTTCCATACTCTTTTACCTTTCATTTTATTGTTGATATTTGTTGAATATGGCTTAGAGTAGTTTTATCATTTGTTTGCTCATATTTACTCTTATTCCGCACTTAGTTTACGTTAGAGTAAAAACAACCGAGCCGTAACTTTTAATTGGAGGTCTAAACAAGCTCTTGTGTTTTCACACAAATTTGAGCTTTCATAATTCTTGGAATCACCTTCCGGAACTATATCCCAAAAACCATCCTCCTTCAAATCACCGATCTAGAACCAAAATCAGCTTCCATTGCAGAAGTTGTGGGCTTACTCCGCATGCAAGTACCAAAAAACCTATCATACACGCTATGCACATATTTATCATCCATGAGCTTTACGATTTTTACATGTTTTATGCACATTCACAATGCTTTCTAAGTACACCTCTCACGGAAATATAGAAATAAGATACATGTAAGTTATTAAAATAATTTAATCACAATAGAATAACAAAACAAGTTACTAATATTTTTGTAATAACAATTTGAGTTAATTGGGATAACATTTCATGATAAATTTTGCAAAAGAAAAATTATGTATATCACTATTTATTTGTTTTTATTAAAATACACCAACATATTCTTAATTTCTAACCTGAATTTAGTCTAAAGTAAACTATTAATTAATTATTTCCAATTATAATAATTGTATTCTCCAAAAATATATTATAATACTCAAATTTATAATATAGTAACTATTACACATCCTTATTTCTATAGTTGGACAACTCTCGCTCTCTCTTTCGTTTTATTTTTAGTCTATATTATATATATATGTATATATATATATAAAATCGAAACTTCTGAAATTTTCACAATTTTTCAACGTTTATTTTTTTCTATTTTTTAAATTTAATTTAAAAATAAATCTAATTTCCCCCCCACCAAATACGCGTTACAAAACTCGATACCTAACAACCAAAAAACGAAAAAAATCTCTCCTCTTCTCACACACTAACATCTCCTTCCCCTAAGCCTTTCTCTCTCTCTCTCTCTCACTGTATTCTAAAATTTATTTTTCTATGCACAACTTTGAAACAATTTCTCTCTATTTGGTGGAAAATCTCAGAAAAATGGCTTCTCTTTTCAATTTTTCTCTTTGCACTTTATTTCTTGCAAAAACTTTGTGACAATTTCTCCATACAAGTTTTTACCTATTTTCAAGCAAAGCCTCAAAGCAAGAAAAACATCTTTAAGGCACATCGTGAAGAAATAGAGACTCGGAGAGAGAAGTTTGAGGGCTGCCAACATTTTCAAGCCAACACTCACCTTCAGTCGGCATCCCACCACCGTAATACCGCTGGCAGCACATCAGTTAAAGGTACTTTCTTATGTTCAAAAAATTTGATATGAATTGTTTAGTTTTGATTTACGTATGTAGCCTAGAATTGGTTTTGATTAAGGTTTCAAATTTAGAATTGGTTTGAGAGACTTAGAAAGATGAGAAAAAGAAGGGCACGATTGGAGGATTTTGAAAAGGGTTGCCTGCCATGTGTTTGATGAAATTTCTCTTTAGACAGATGGTACATAATTTATGGATTCAATTCTTTCTTTTTCCCATATTGATATAAATTTTGGCCTTCTGTTGTATTCACAAAATCCTTTTGAGTTGTCATTGATTTCTTGGCTTGGATTGTTTGCAGTAGACTAGCAGTTTTGTTGCTTTTGGGATTTGGTATAAATATGTTGATTTTATTGGTTTATTTGTTGTTCAATTCTAAGATTCCAACATAATCAAACAAAGAAATATGTGGAATATTTGTACAAATATTGGCACACCTTTGAGGTTTGTAAGTTGGAATATTTGTAGTTGTAGTTTTTTTATTGACAATATTTGATTCAAAAAGATTTGGCAAGTTTTTATCACCTTGATTTAAAAAAAAAAAAAAAAAAAAAAAACCTCTTTTTTGTCGTCTCATAGTGGAATTGATAATTATTAATGCCTATTTCTTAATTTTTTAATTGTTGAAATTGTTTTAGTTATTGGATTAAAAATAAATAAATTGTTTTAGTTATCTTTATATGGAGATTTTGTAGTTCTATACCTTTGAATTAAATCAGTTTTAACCTCTATCATATTGCACTCAACATAACTTGCATACTTAAGTACTGTGTATCTAGGGATATTTTTGACACCTACACTTCGATATATGGATTTCATAGAGAGTTTGTAATGGTTAAATTGTTAAGGAGATGTTACATTTACTATTCTTTCGATCTTTTATTTAATTTGATTAGTACTTAATGCATTTAATCATTTGTTTAAATATGTTTTGGAAGTAGATTAGAACTTGATTTTTAAGTATGATTTGTTCCAATTGATCATGAACACTTTTCTACTTTATTTCACTAAAATATTGGTCATCTTGGTTGCTTGATATTTATATCCTAACATGTGCTATAATTTGGTTGATAGTTTTGGTATGTGGCCATATTTATAGGCTCTAGAATTTATTTTTTGCTATGTGGATAAAACAAAGTTATGAAATTTAGTAATTTTGTTGTTAATTGCTTGTGTTGAGATGTAATTTTTCTTAACTCTCTAGGATCTTTTGTTTGTTATGTTTCTCTTTTGAGTTGTAATTTTGTTGTTGTTTGCTTTTGTGATGTGTCTTTAAGGTTTTGCTCTTAGGAAGTTTTGTTGGCTAAGTGCATGACCTATGTTTATATTAAACATGTTGGTGAGATCTTGCTTATTTACATTAAAAAAGTTTTGTTGGGTAAGTGTTTGATTTGTGGTTATATTAAACATGTTGGTGAGATTCTGCTTATTTATATTTAACTCACATTATTGTCGATGGAGGAAGTCACATTATTTATACATTAATTTTTTCATCTTTGTTGTGTTTCAAAATTTTAATTTATTCTTCACATTTGAGGGAAGAATAAGATAAAAGGATAGGAAAAAAATGTCGTTTCTTCTCCTACAAAAATCTGAGTTGGATCATATGTTGTTCCTTAGAATCAAATTTTGGCTTGGAATTATACTTTGCTATAAAATTTGCCATTGATTATGCTACTGATATTTGTAGTCCAACTTGCAATTGAGTCTGAATGTAAAGCTTGACATCAAATGAATTCAGTGGTCTACAATTTGTAGTTGGATTGTCATCTCTTTTACCTCATGGAATGTTAAATGTTGTAGGTTGTTTCTATTGTCATGATCCAAGGGGAAACGGTGTTTATCATCATCCCAGGTTATTGTCTACAATAGCTAGCACTTTAGTGCATAGCATATGAAAAGAGTCCAACCTCATCACCCCTAAGTGTTTGTGATGATACCTAAGCCAAATTGAAGTGTTTCAATTATAGGAGAGAGTCCCTTTTTTCTCTGACTCTTATTTTTTTTGAGTTTGAGTTGCAGGGAATGATGATAATGCCAATTATTCACTCCCACCGCCAAGTGAAACCTAGCAGAGGGTGTGGTTTCCTTCAAAGAGAAGTGCTCCATTGTTGTCCGTTGGACAAGTTACATGTTATGTAATTATGTTTATATGTTAATCTAAAGTCAGAAGTTGCCTATTATTTCATAGACATGTTTCCTTACCTTCAACTTAGATCTTGCTATAATGCTATTAATTAGCTATCAGAATATGCTTTGCCATCACACACAGAAAAGTAAATGAATATGTCATCTGATAGTTCCAATGTTACACTTGACAAATATGGGTTAACAATAAACCTGACCTGACTACCTCACATAATCAAGGTTTCATTTAATTTTGTTGTTTTTAATTTAAAGGTGAAAATATGTTGAAGAAGTTAATGGTAGTCATTGCAATGGAATGGTATGTTGCTTTCTCTCTAAACTAAGAAACATGTTCGTTACGTTGTTTCTATATTATTCTATTCTTAGTTGGTTATCTTTTTGGTATGTTATACAATCTGTTAGATTTGGGAGAGTTGCATACTATGGCCTAGACTTCAGGATGTTCACTCTTTATTTCTCAAGGGAGTAATTGAATTCATGTTTGAGTAAAGCAAATGACACAGAAATTTTTACTACAATGCATGGAGAATTTGGCAACCAAAAATCAACAATGGACTAAAATTACAAAGCATCCACTTTGGTCCATGGAGCATCTCACTGTGGGCACAAGAATACTTGATTGAGTACACTGGATTAAGAAACATAGCAAATTGATTTAAGCTTCATTTTTTTTTTTTTTTTTTTTGGGTTTAGTTTCCATGAAAGCCAATAAAATACAGAGTAATTGGGTGTGATGTAGATGTAGGGAAATCATATTGACGGTAAATTTGTGTTATTTTATATTTATTTTGTTACAATTTTAATTATTCCTCACTACTAGAATTTTGTCTGTTTGATTTCTTAATTAGATATGCTCTCTATTTGTTCTTTATTCTAGATTTGTTCTTTTCTCTCTTTTTTTTTCTTTTCTTTTTTTCTTGCAATAATGTAGAGTACAACTCCTAGCCTAATACTCATATTGGATTATGCATTATAATAATTCTCTTGGTTCTATTGTGGTGTAAAAGAATTTTGTTATTATATCTAATTTTAATTTTCTCTTTTTACATGGTTGTAGTTCCAATTTTATGTGATACACTACAATTGGGGGGCTAAATTTTACTCAAGATAATATAAAATAGTTGTCATCTATCTTAACATTTACCAAGGAATTGTATTTGTGTAATAGCACGTTATGATTATGTAATATATTACTATATAAAATTTGAATGTTTCTCATTTTTAACAATGTTTAAAATTTTGACAATTTGTCATATGAGATGTTTAATTACTTTCTCTCCATTTCATATTGGAGATTATTTAACTTTAAAATAGTCGAAATTAGATAAATATTTAGACTTGGACATGTTAACATTTTGAGCTAAAAGTTATTTGTGCACCGCACGGGTTAACAACTAGTATTTTTTAATGTCAGCCTATCCACGTCCTTCACTCTAATTAGCTTTTGATTGAGCCATCAACATTTTTTCGGTAGTTTCTGTTTATTTGTTTATTTTTTGTTGCTGAGTTTCTGTTTATGTTTATGGTCTGCTTATGTTACCCCATGTTGGAGAAAGAATGCTTAAGAGCCTATACAATTCTAGTACTAATGATTGCCCTAATTAACATGTCAGTTTGTGGGAATACAGTAGGCAGTTACAATTGCTACAGGCGAAAATCTCTACCAAAGATAGCAATTATAGGTATGTTCTTTTTTCTTTTTTAAATGCGCTGTAGGCATGCCTTTAAATTTTGGAAAATGAATAAAGTAAAAATAATAACAAGATCATGATAATGTGACTTAAGAGGTGCTAACCTGCTATAGCTTAAGGTTCATGACATTTAAGAGGAACTGAACAATTGTCATCGATCGTAACTCCATGGTGATAAATTCTTTCTAATTTCCATTTAATTGTCGTAGAATTCTTTTTATTTTTTAGTTAAATTTTTTTAATGGATTTGTGGATCTTTCTCTATGAGTGAATAAGCATCTATCTTTACTTCTCTTTTTATTTGGCAAATGGATTTGTGCTTTTAGTTTATTGGCTTTTCTCAGCTCAATATAGATCATGACAGGGAATGACTTTATCAAACCTTTCCGAGCTAGATCATGGATATATAAACTTTTAGTTTACTAAATTACA
This sequence comes from Quercus cerris, assembly GCA_963669245.1. NCBI lineage: Eukaryota > Viridiplantae > Streptophyta > Magnoliopsida > Fagales > Fagaceae > Quercus > Quercus cerris. The sequence goes on along the minus strand of OY770007.1, from coordinate 24,499,143 downwards.
TGCCCGTGTAGAAGATGAAGAATCTATTAGCTTTTAATTTTTTGTTCTTTTAGTAATCTATCACTAAAGGATTATGCATCCTATAAATTGATAGTTTCATAATTTTAGTTGAATTGCATTACTCATCACTCTTCCATGTTTTTCTAATTAAAATTTCACTAAAATCACAATATTGTCTATTATCAAATATTAGAAATCTATGGAGAAAGACAAGTTTTCCCTATTAAGTTGTATAATTCTTAATTCATTTAATTTAGATTTTTGAATCAATTACTATATACAATTTTAAAGTAAGCTTTACTGTTATATTAAGATTATGAGAGGATCCCATAAAAAATAAGTTTAAGAGTGGACGTGAAAAGCCTTGTAGCTAAACTTGATTGGTACTTTTTGGTGTTTCCAATTGAGTAGTTAATATAATATACATGGATACTACTAAATTCAAAAGACTTAAGCCTATGAATTTGTGTCCAATTATGTTATATTAATCACTCCCTCTTGTTATTTTTATTCTAAATGGGACTTAACTAACACATGTATTTCCAACTATCTTCCCCTCATGTGTGAGTCTCTATCTCTTTGTGGGTTTTAACCAAGTCCTACTTGCTCCCCTTTGCCATGAGTTTTTCCCATCACCAGCACGTCATCCATGGGCCTTTTGTACGCTATCCATAAGTACCACGTGTCAACCCCACACACTCATCCATCGAAACCAGCCTCTACATTCCTATCCATTGGAACCATGCACTTCACCATAATCTAGCACCATTGGCAATACTCTATTGTGAGTCTTTGCCTCCCTATGGGATTTGACCAAGTCTTACTTGCTCCTCCATTGCCTATGGGCTTTTTCCATCATTAGCACAGAGCTTAAGTGGTGTGCAACAAAGGTGGTGAGATTGTTCAGGGTCCCTTTCCCAATAGGGACAAAGCAAGCCAAAATGGCCCACACAAAAGATCCTAGAAAAGTCTAAACACAAAGTAGTATTCCAATGGTGCTAGATCATAGTGAAGCACGTAATTCCAATGGACAAGAATGTATAGGCCGGTTCTCATGGATGAGCATGGGGGTTTACATGAGATTCCTATGGATGACATACGAAAGGCTCATTGTGGGCGCAAGTCTCACACCCACTGTTCTTTGATCTTTTGTTTTACTCTCCTTGCTGTTGGGTTAAGATAGCTTGACCCCAATAAATTAATTCAATTACCTAAGTTGATTAATCAAGTCAAATTACATGCAAATCGTAGAGGCACCAACACATCACCAAATAAACTAAATGCAGCAGAAATTAAATTGACAAGGTATTTTTTGACAAATAGGGAAAACTTTTTGCAAGGAAAAACTACACCGGGTGAATTTAAGGTCACCACTCTCAAGAATCCACTAATCAATAATCAAGCGGTTATAAGTATGATGAATCTTACCACTCCCCTAGCCTATCCCAAAATACTAACCTATAGTTGAACCTTCATTCCAATACCCAATTGACTTGATTTTGTAGTAGCATTCTTTCCTTTAATGCACAAATCTTCAATCTGTGACTAACTGTTTGCACAGATCCCAGTATGTAACTAACTCCAGCAACTTGAATGATTGTTGTTGGCTGCAAAGTTCTTCACTTCATAAACAATGAAGATCAAAAAACACTTGGTTAAAAAACCCTGTGGCGTACAAACACAGTAGCTTCTCACAGCTTGGTCTCTGTATCCGTGTGTGACAGCTCTTAAAATAAGTCTTATATATGTCTAGGGTTGTGAGAGAAGAAACTCTAAACAAATACATCAACATGGGCCGAAATTCATATATGAAATTATTGAATTCGTAAAGCTCGATAGATCGAGTTAGTGTCGAGCTAGTGTTGAGCTTGCCCAGTAAATCTTGATAGATGCCTTCTATGGAGTTTCAGTAAAATAGCTTTTCTTCACTTTTTTATTGGATTGTTTCTTATGTCTTTAATACAACTACTTGACATGTATCAAACCCAACTTAGATTACCTAATTTACAAGTAAAGTGCATTTTACCAAAGGATAAACCAATTACATAGAAAATATGACTCTAACACTTGCTATGCACAATTTCCATACTCTAGGGAATATGCCTCAGTTGAGCAAATTGATGACGAAGGGTTCATGGAATCGCCACCTAGATTAGGTCTAGGAGCCATGTATATGCCCCTTATAAAGGGCATGATCTATCAGAGTTTGTGTCCGGTGTTAAGATACAAAGATGGAAAGATGTTAGGCACCAAACTCTACCCGACCCATGGGTCGACCTCCACTAATTGTGTTTTATATCCTAATTCTATAAAATGGTCCTCTAATAAACTATCCTACATAGACACACACACACACAAACATATTAATCATACCCTAGCATACATACCCCTAGTTAATCTTAGCATGGCAAATCATATACATCTCATATTCATCATCCATCTCATCATATGGCATCTAACCACATCCTAACATACATTTAGACATGGCATTCATCACATCCACATGCATAACCTAGCATTCATATCTAAGCATTTCATGTTCTTTCTCATGGCATAACACATCACATAACACAAGGGGAGCAAACATGTCATTATCTCAAGGTAGTAACAAGGCAGCAAGCATATCATCCTTAAACCATCATACTCACAAATGTTCATCATATTCATTTCATGTTTATCAAACATATCATATTCGTCATCAAGTTCATATGCATGTTCATATTGTAATGCATGCCTTACCTTTACTTATCTCAGTGCATCATGCAATCATAGCACCTATGCATCAAATGCATGATAATGTTCTTAGGAATGCTCATGTCTTTATCCAAGCATAGTCTCTAATTCAAAATAAGATAGTGTTAAAAACATGTTAAGCTACTAACTACTAACCTAATCATGCATAAAAGACTTAAACAGAACCTAAACAGGGACATAAACTAGGAAAATCAGAAAGAAAATCAAATATAAACAAATCTGGGTTTCTGGGTTGAACATGCATGTGCATGTATGAGCATGTGCATGCATCCTTGCCAAGAAACACATAGCAGGCAACGCACAAAGATTACATCCTATCTAACCTATCATGCTTCAAATTATTAAAGTGGGAAACCTAAGCTACACAGAAGGATATTAAGGCTATAATTTTTTTTTTTTTAAAGAACTTGAAAGAAATGAAAAGAAAAGGAAGAGCTATATCTCAAACAAAGACCTCATGGAGCTTTGATTTTGATTGTTTCCTTAATCAATCTACAAAAAAAAAATACCTAGAAAGGGTTAGTAAGTTTAACTAGTGGGCTTAGACCTGAATAGGTCCAAACCAAGAACTTTAAATTTAGGATTTTTTTTGAAGTAAAAAGCTTCTCTTTGAATCACTTTTTTGGAGTAGATTCGTGGTGTTTTTAGTGTTCAAAGAGGGGTGCATGTCTTTTCCTAGCTGATGTGGTATTAACTTTATACGCATGCTCAAGGGTGCATACGCATGGTTGAAGCATGCATGCATAGGCAAAGAGCTCACGTAAGCATGCCTAGAGTTTATGTAAGGTTTTTCTCTTCCCAAACATCCTTCAAGTTAAAGAGTTTCTTTAGCCAAGCCCTAGACCAATCATAGACCCTTTTAATGATGTTGTCATTGGGGAATGAGGCTTAAGTTATTAGGAGTACAAAATGAGGTGTCTACACTCATGGATGTTCTAGTCATGGAAAAAGGCCATAGGCTTGGAAGAGCAAGCACTGCTTGGTCAATGCCCACAGAGAGTAACTCGAGTAATTTCTTGAAAACTTGTTACGGATATAAAACTTTGAGATTCACACATAAGGGGGAGATTGTTAGGAATATATACATGTGACCGAAGTTCTACATTGAATAGGAATGTCAAGAGGGAGTGGTTAATATAATATAGTTAAGCCCAAAATCAAAGGTTTTAAGTCTGTTGGGTTATCTGATGCCCTATATGTTATATTAACAACTCATTTTGAAGCTCCCCAAGGTGTTATCTTCCCAACAAATACTTGTTTTTTAAAATAATTAGTAAGAATTTGTCAACTAGGTTTTTAAGCTCATTTAAGGCAAGACTACCTAGGGACATATTGCAAAATTAGATTAGGGAGAAACTTTTGTTGGGTGACAAAATGTCCCAAACTTTGAACCCCTTTACTATGCCATTTAAAACACGGAAAAAATTGTAGCGTTTTGCCCCCTTTCCCAAATTAATTAGAGAAATGCCCATCTTTTATAACTTGATTTGAGATAAGTCGAGTTTAAAAAATAAAAAATAAAAAATTCTAGAGCCCTATAGTGGCATTTTAAGGAGCCTATAGTGACGTTTTAAGGATCTATAGTAGCGTTTTGTAACTCGACCTCCATGAAGTCGAGTTATATTTTTTTATTTTTTTTTATTTTTTACCTGTAACTCAACTTTGTGGAGGTCGAGTTACAAAACGCCACTATAGGTCCTTAAAACGTCACTGTAGGTTTCTTAAAAACGCCGCTATAAGGCCTAACTTGATTTATCTCAAATCAAGTTTCAAAAAATGGGCATTTGCGTGAAAAGGGCATTTGCCTATTTTCTCCTTTGAAACACAATACATCATTGTATTGTTACCTGAAAAAAAGATAAAATAAATCAAGTACCTATTAGTTAAATTTCCCTTTGCCTAAGAAATTAAGTAGGAGCTAACACTTATTTATTTAGGCTGTGGGATATTGTGAGAACATATTTGTTTGGACTACAAACTAAAATAACTGGGTTGTTCGCACTATGATACCTCACAGGACTTTGCACTAAAAGGATTAGGCTTGACCACTACCTAACTTAATATAACTTTAAATGCACAAAACAACCAAATTTTGAGGAACAAAATATATAACTTTATTGATAATAAAGTGGACTACAAACAATGAACTAAAGCTTTCTCAAAAAAAAAAAAAAAAAAAAAAAACAATGAACTAAATATTAAGATTAAAAGTGCCTAGATTACAAAAGATTAATTGATTAAGTTACAAGAGCCTACTCCTACTCCTAAATAGTCACATGAGAGGCGATGAAGCACTTATAAGCATGGGGGATAACTATGCAATTGATCATGAATGGGTCTGGATTTTAGTTGATATGTGTGTGTGTCCTTTTTTTTTTACCACCGAAGGGTGTGGTCTAGTGATCTTGGGTGATGCATAAGATGCGGTGAGTGTGAGGTCCAAGGTTTGAGTCCGAATATGGACTCACTTGGGTTGCCTCCCTCAACAGCTCAAGGTTCACTAGTATCCCTCGTGGGGCTAGAAAGCTATGGCTCTTTGTGGTCCTTCTGCACCCCAGCAGGGTCCCAGACCCAACGGGTAGAGTACTACTATAATCATGCTTGAGTAGGATTGCCACGTTGTTCGCCCCCCTACCCATTTTTCTTTCATAAAAAAAGAAAAGAAAAAAAGAAAAAAAAAAGTGTGCATGTCCTTTTTATATATATATATATATATAGAAAAACCGACCTCTAGTATATTTAGTGGCTTGATGAGGGAGGGACTTTTTTTTTTTTTTATGAGGGAGGGACATTTGTTTTGCTTTTTGGACGTTTTTATGGGATAACATCATGTACCTTCCAATTTAATCCCTATTCCTTTTATTTCTTTTCATTTTTCTTAGACATAAGGCATATAACATTTAAAAATCAGATATACGGCAGGTAAGCTACAAAAATAAATAGAGCGAAAATATTTTGGTCCCTATATTTTAGGGATCACGGTTAATTTGGTTCCTACATTTTGATAACAGTCAATTTGGTTATTGATATTTTCAATTTGTAGTCAATTTAATCCTTACTGTTAACTCACTAATGAAAAATATTTACGTGGCAAACAGTTTGCTTTGTTGGCGCACATGTAGATAATATAAAAATATAAAATCAAATAATTAAATATTAAAAAAAGCCACATAAGCATTTTAATAATAAAAAATTTTCATGTCAGACATATAAAATTTTTTGAAAAGATTAATTAAAAGAAAAAAAATAAAGAAAATGAATTCTATTTTTTTTTTTTTAAATCTCAATTTCTTTTATTTTCTATTGAATTCTTGCACTTTCTTAGTTTCCAAGCACAAAACCCGGGAACACATAAATCTAACTTAAACCAAATAATAATTTATCAAGGGTCCTTCTATCATATCCTCTTTTTTTTTTGGGGCATGGTATCTACCTAAATCTAAACCAATAAATAAATAAAAATTTGATTCGAACCATTCATTTAATTTGGAGTAATTTAGAGTAAATATTGGCTACTGGTCAAACAAGTTATATATATATATATATAAGTAAAAAAAAACAAAAAGAACGCAGTAATCAATGTACGCTTCTATTTCTCAAAAACAAAATTCTCTCTATCACGCTTTTTTCTCTCTATATCACGCTTCCGATTTGGTTTATCTAAAGAACCTAGAATTCGGCTTCTTCTGTATTAGCTTCTTCTCTTACTAATCAACCATAAGAACCCAAGGCAGCTAAATAGAACCCAAAGAAGAAACAGTATCATCCGTTCTCTACCCGGCGATGATATTTGAAATAGGTTTTTCTTTCTCTTTCTCTTTCTCTCAGACGAAGTTGATTTTATACAGATTATTAAAGTTTCTTTGACTATCAACGCATGATTTGTCTTTAGTTTTATTCATTGTTAGTAATCCCTAATGCTATTAATTGATTTGGGTTTTTATTTTTATTATTTTGATAGGAGATTTGGGTGTTGTTTGTTAACTTTGTTTCGAAAGTTGATTTGGAATTTCCTCCGTAGAGATGCTAATCAAGGTTGATATACAAAAAGATAGTAATGGGTAAAGCAAATTCCTACACATTCGAGTCTTGTTAGATCTGATAAAGCCATTAACGCTAGTGTGTTGAGTTAGTATGTATCAAAGATTTACCATTAGTATGGGTGAAATTGAAATATGAGAGATTGCCATTATTTTGTTATTATTGTGGGTGCATTGGTCGTGGGGATAAGGATTGTAACTACGTTGAGTTTATCAGCTTTGCATGTGTGTGTGTGTGTGTGTGAGAAACAAAATTTCAATACCCATGATTGCTTTACCATAATTCTCCCCCACCAGGACCACCACCACCACCAAATAAATAATATAAAAAAGCATAATAATAAAAAATAAAATTTGCTGTAATGGGAGGGTCTGTCAACTATGCTTGTAACAAATTGTAATAGAGTGGCAACTCAGTTGGCAGATTGGGCTGGTAGAGTAAATGAGTTTCATGTCTGGCTAGGGGAAGGCTCTGACTTCTTCAAACATTTGTGCAACAAGAACTAGTAGTCTTGTTCCTTAATAAAAATACTGCTATTTTAATTAAATTAAAATATAAAGGTTAAGAGATTGTTAGAGCATTATGTCCCTACAAGTCCTCTCTCAGCTAAGTTCTTTCTATCCATGGCATTCTTTAACATGGTACTGTGGCTTGAATTTTCATAATATTGTCAATTGGTACTATAGCTACTCAAAAATAGCTAAATTGAAATTTAGTGATTGATAGAAGTCAGTTATTTACATGGAAGGAAGAAAAAGAGATAGAAAGTCATGCCCCTATCAGACATCCAATTAATCTATTTTTTTTCCTTTCTCTAGTCTTTTTACAAATCCTTTGCATGTGGATAAATAGCTGGAAAAATTATAGTGGACTTAAGTGGTGCTATAGATGAGAAGTTCAAATTTCAGTTGGTGGATTGGGAACTTGCTTGTTGTCCTTCTAAGTTGAAGTGTTTAGAATAAGGAAGCTAAGTACCTATAACCAAGCTTCGCTGGCAAATGATCGTAGTATTTGGGGAGGAAAGATCTTTGGAGGCATATTATTGGGATGAAAATGGGGTTTCCTAGGTGAGTGGATGACAGATATGTGGGGAGCACTCACAATTGTAGATATATGCTTCTGTTAATTCTTGGAGTACACAAAAGATAGGCGATCCATTCTAGGAATCTCATGTTTGGTCAAGTTTGCCAAGATTGAGAATCAAAGTAAGTTGATTCACTGATGAGCCTATTATATTTCAATATCCTGATGGATGAGTAGGCTGACAGATAGTTAGGGAAGCGTAACATAATGTTATATATATGAGTGGGCTGATATATAAGTATTTCGAATTATAGATCTTTTTGCTGCACTATTCTCCTCTTCCAACCTTTTGATTGTCTTCTCTATGTTTGCAATGATGTTATCTTTTATTTTTATCTTGTTCATTTCTTTCAAATACTGATTTTTTTGTGGCACTTCCAAATGATAGTCATTGCAATGTTTTGTAACAACTGCAAATTAGATATTCTATATATATATATATATATATATATATATTTTTCGTCATAATTTTTTTTTTCAATCTATAGTTTTTAGTTTGTTTGTTGGTTTTGTTGCTTGGGTTTACTCCCATGGCAGCTGAATATGACTTGGGAAGCCTTAGTTGATAGTTTCTTTGCTAATTTATGGAGTTTGTCAAACAATTCTATATATTACTTCTGTGTCAACAGTTCAGTCCTTCACATTTTTTTTATTCTATAATTTTTTTTTCCTTTGCTGAGTTGTCAAAGTTGAGTTGGAGCTAAAGCTCATTGGCATCTATGTTATTTGCAACTTAAACTTCCTGGATTCATATATTTTTCTAAGCCTTATATATGTTTTTTTTTTTTTTTTTCTTTTCAAATATCCAGAGATACTTCTCCCTTACAATTTAGCTTTACCTATTGAGGGGGAGGGGCAACCAGGTTTTTTGTCTATCTTTTGTTGGGGAGATAGTTGGGAGGAGGAAGAAAGAGAGAAATATTTTTCTGGTAGAGAACATAAAAATTCCATTGAATTCTTACTTGCAATGAGAATTTTGATTTTTTATAATCAGAAAAAATGAAATGAAAGTGTTCAAAATTCTATTGTATACCTTTTTGAAATTATTTTTTCTGTATGGTTAGCATATTCTTAGTATCCTCTCTTATTAGATATATCATATATGAAAACTATGACATTACATGAGTCCAGCACCTTTCAGTCTCAATTACAAAAACTCATTAGTTGTTAATAGAATTTAAATTGAATGCTAAATAATCACATATTTAATGGCATTGATTTGTTTAATGTTTACTCTTCAACCAAAATATTTATGATTGTTGTTTTTTTATGAGTGGACTACTGGTATTGGTAAAGTTACAGTCCCTTCTCTTTTGTAGACTTGGTAAATTATTTACATTTTAGCTTGCAATTCTTTAGACTACTGCCACTTCCCTTCTGGGTGTGTGTGTAATTTCTACCCAAAAAAATCTTTAGAAATTAGAGGGTTTCTCTGTTTTCTTTCTAATAAAATGTTTATGAAGAAAAGAAAGAATGCCGAATGACAATAGCTATCAAATAGAAGTGAACAAATGAGTATTCTTTCAACTGTTTAGGTCCCCAAGTAAAATTTCAAATACAGTATTGCTATTAATTAGACCTTTTCTCTTCATGTTCCCCATATTAATTTCCTAGTTATGCTCACTTTCTTGGTACTGGTCCTTATATCAGTGAGTCTTGGAATTTAGCACACGGGTCTAGAAGTTTCATTGTACGATGAAGTTATATATGTACGAAGAAGTTATGAGTGATATATTAAGATGAAACCTTGCATTCATGTATGGCACGATTGATGCAATTGGCTCAACCTGTGCTGTAAATTGGTCCCACTGTGAAATGTATCCATTTGCATAACAAATATCTCCAATGTGGAAAACTATATCAATGTTCTTTAAGTCTCGAATAAGGTCTCGAGTAGTGTTAAGAGAGCCACGCTGGAAATTGTTATATTCGTTGGAACCATCAACTTCATCCTAGAGAGGGAAAGGTTTAAGCAAAATTCCAAAAACTACATAAAAATTGGATAGGGCTTCATGATCTTAAGCATTGATCCTAAAACTTAAAGCAGCAAATTTTCAATACACGGCAGATTTGATCTTGGAGATCAATATTGAGTTTAAGAGAATGAAATTATTGTGCGTTCAAAGTGAGAAATTGAATATACTACTGTAAGATTAGGCAGATATTTGTACATTTAATATTATAACAAAAAAAAAAGCTAAGCAAGATAAATAAGTATGTTGCTGATGATAAATATAAATTAACTGCAATAACCCACACACGAGTCATTGATCAGCCATGGCTGCAATATGGGATTTAATAATTTAGATGTACATAAAATTTTCCAATAGACTTCAAACCTTCCCCATGTCACCAAAAATAACTACACGTTGTAGAGAATTTTGAACAGGATAAGGAGATGCTCTAAAATGATATTGTTACCATTGAACAATTTATGCCCCAGCTTGTAAGTATATTTGTATAATCATCAATAAAAAAACATAATTGAATGTTAAGTTACCCATAAGTTGAAAAAGCTGAAAGCGGAATTTCAATAAAGTACCCAACCAATAACTTTTGTGGTATATCTTATAGCCAAAACTAATCTAGTGAAAATATTCCTATTTCAAATTCAATCCTTTTGGGTCTATGGGTTAGCCCATTGGTTGTTATTGCTCGAGAAGTGTTACTGATTGATGAAATAAGAAAAGAAATTTAAGGGCTTACGGATTGAAATTTTCACAAAATTTGGCCGAAAAGTAAAAACTTATGCTCAAATAATATTATACAAAGACTAATATTATGGACATAAATGCATAACATAGGAGGTGCCGCTCCTCTGCATAAAACTTGGCCTAAAACCCAATTTTTAAGAGTTCACACCTAAAATCAAAATCACATGCAAGAATAAAGATACAACATACACTGCATTGGGCCACAACTCCTTTAGAAAACTAGTATGTATAAATTCAGGATAGCGCCATACCACTGTCCTTGTCGGTGCATCTGCTCATGTACAACAATAAGATGAGTTATGGACCAATGGGAGAGAACTCAAGAACAGATTTTGGGTGATATTTCAACAATATTGAAAAGAAAAATGAACCATCATGCAATTCTTTTGCCAATGTGTCAACCTTCTAAACATAATCTGTCCCAATTCTAGGGATAATTCCCCCACCCCCCCACCCCCCCCCCCCCCCCCTTCATGCATGCTGGTGAGTCCTGATGTTTAGAGCAGCAACATTCCTAGATAGTTTTTAAGAAAAAAAATTCAAACGTAAGAATTTTACACACCACACATGCTGTTACGATCGAAAGTTAGTGTCCCAACTGGAGAATGCACTTGGTCGTCTGCTTTTGGTCCCCACTCAACAAAAGCTCTTGCTTCATTGATCCCATATCCACTTGTCCATATCACAGTCATCTGAGTATCAATTCAAAACCATGTTATCTCCTTGAAATTGTAAGCTTCTTAATGTAAAAGCAGTAACATAAGGTAACATTAGATTATCACATGTTATTAGTTCAAGGGGAAAAAAAAAAAAAGAGTAGAAGAAGGTGCTAGAAAACTAGTGGAACAAAAGGTTCAAGGAAAATGAATAGCTTTATAGTACAAAGCAAAACAGGCAGCATAAATACTTGTGCTATGTTCATAGTCTATGCACAAAATAAGCAGACCTACTCTTTTATGTCATGTATGAGCTTCAATTATTAAAAGAAAATAAAAATTGGACTTACTTCATTCCATTGTTTCCCTTGAGCTAAGCGTGGGCAAATTGGTGTATTTGGATTTGCAAAAGCTACTTGATTCAAAACTGCCACCAGCTTAGTTTATTATACAAAAAATAAATACATAAATAAACAAATTGCAAAAAAGGTCAATCAAGTTTTAAATGCAAATAGCAAAAAGAAAGCTTTTAATGTAAAAAAGAGAGGTCATGAAAATGGAAAAAGAAAATGAAGGAAGACAAGAGGAGAGCCAAAAGGACATAGGTAGAGGCCTTGCAAGAAGTCATCACTGCCAACGTTTTAAGGAAAATATGGAATCAGCATTCAGAATAGCATATATGGATTAAGTTAGCCAACCCAAAGTAGTTGAGATTAAAGCTTTGTTGTATATATACTATAATCCATGAAGCAGTGATCACAAGCATTGTTTATATATGAAATTTCCAAAATATCAAAAGATGAATATTTCTTTCTTTCCTTCAAAGAACTAAATAGGAAAACGTAATATTTTATTGCATAAGAAATATTGCTTTAAATAAAACAAATAAGTTATCATGTAAATATGCAGATATTGACATTTGTGACCATACATTTGATAAGCCACCAGAAAATAGTGCAAATGAGAAATATGATTTTTGATTAATCAGCTGAATACGTGAAAAGCAGATGGACCCCGAGGCCAAATAAATTTCCAACTTCTTGATAGTCAAATTTCTTGAGTAATTGAGGATAAAGAAGTATACTATTGTGAGAGTGCCTTTTTCTTCTCAGCACAGTGGCCCAAAGATCCTGGGCCAAATAAATGTTCTTGTTGGATTGGGCTTGGTTCACCGCAACTAAAAGGCTGTTTAAGAACCAAGTGGTGCACAAAACAAGCTCCCTACAATACAAATAACTGACAAACAACAATATCTGTATTGAATGACATTTCAACAGCAAAGGAATGCACGGCAAATGAAATACAATGTAAGAAAAAGTTAGGGATCCTCAAATTAGTGAGGTGCATTTTATTGATTTTCTTTAGTTATGATCACAGTGCTCACTAAGACGTGATACAAAGTTCAACTAAGTTCAAAAATTAAAAACTTTGATAGCTATTCAAGCTTCCAAGACTTGCAAAGTTTGAATTTGTTGAATTCAAGCATGTGCTATAATGGTTGTCCCTGGGATACCGGGAGCAGTTCCTCTGTTTTTTATTTTTTATTTTTTTTTTAAAATATATAGGGCTTTTCCTACAGTTCTATATTCTTTCAGATAATCCAGAAAATGGCCGTGAACGCCTAAATGATCTAATCAAAAAATGAATCTCTATCTGAATCTGAATCCCTTTTTTAGCATGGACCCCCTCCTCCTTTTATAGCACAGCTCGGGCTTTGGGGTACTGGTGATTTATCCCTTTTACCCCTTAGAGTTCGCATCGTGCCAGTTTGCTCAGGGCTATGTCATTTCCTTTTTTTCACATAGCTTCTTACTTTTGGTGTGATCAAACGAAAGTCCCTTAGCTGGTTTTCTATTTGCAGACTTCTCCGTTAGCTGATCTTCAGCTATTTGGCCTTTTCTTCCACCTTTCCAGCTTTTTCAGTTGTACTCTTCTTTGTCATTTCCTCCAAATGGTTGGAATCATGGCTCCTGCATTTTTGCTTCGTACTCTCTGGTCCTACTGCATGTTTGGAGCATGAGACCCACATGCTCTTTGTCTTTTATCCCTTTTTGAATTTGCTTCAATCTTACTTTGCGCACCCCAGGGATCCCCGGATTCTAGTGACTTCTAGGATCTCTACCCAGTCTTTTCTTACTAGGTTCTTTTTGGTTTATTGGTCCTGGAGGGTTTTGGGCCTTTCTCTTGCTTTCTGTTCTTCCATGGGTCTTTGGATCCTTTGTGCCTTTTGCCCCTTTTCTCCATTGTATGAGCCCAGCCCTCCTTCTCTCATTTTTCTCTTAGCTTTATTATTTATTATTATTATTATTTTTTTTTTGTGAAATGAGCCCAACGTTTTATTTCTTTGGGCCTTAGTCTGTAACTAATTTTTTTGAACCTCAACATTTAGCCCCTCGAGCTCATGGGTTGCCTGCAGCCCATGCGTGAGTTTCTGCAGGATTTCTTTCATTTTGATCTTTTCTTCGGGTATCCTGATCTTCAATTTTTGGTCTTTGGCATCCTGGCCCCTTTGCTTCTTTTTTCTCGTAACTCCTCCCTTTTTCGTGACAGTTGAGTTAAAAAATAAAAACTCTCACCACCAACTTTTACGTTTCCCATAACTCCCATTAATAACTGCTGATAACTCTTCACTCTTTAAATTTTTGGCAATTGGCGTGTCTTTCTACATATTGTCTTCTCCAATTGCTCTGCGTATCTTTATCCTAGGCATTTCTCATTACCCCTTTTATCTCTCTGGGTCTTCTACTCCCAACTTTCTCCTTTTTTTTTTTTTTTTTGATCAGTTTGGTTGCTTCCTGCTTCTTTCTTAACTCTCTTTTACCTTCAAGACACCCATTGTCTCAATGGCTTCTTCTTCTTCTTCCCGAAAAAGAAAAGAGCGTACTCCTAGCCCCTTTGAAGGTAAAGGTTCCTCTAGTTCTGCAGATGAGTCTCAGGAGGTTATCGGGCGTCTTTCTTTTCCCTTATGAGACCCCTGGTACACTCCTAGCTTGTTCTTCCCTCAGGTGTCCCATGGTGAGACCCCTCCATCTACTCACGCCTGGGTGTTCTCTGGTCAGGCGGGTTTTGTTGGTTCTGCTTAAGTCCCAGACCCTAGGGAGAATTTTGATCTCCAGATCAGGTAAGGACTTTCAGAAGCGGTCCCCATCTTTTTCGATTTTGTCGCTAGAAAGATCTAGGGCTGGCCCATCTGGGTGGACAAGGAACTTTGTGACGAAGAGTTCATTGGTTGTATGGAGCGTGCTGGTATCCTGAAGGCAGTGGCGATTTCTAGGAACCTTGAAGGTTTTAGAGATGCCATGGGTCTCAGGCATTTGGTACGTCATTGGCGTCCTACTCTGCACACTTTTTCTTTTTCTGTTGGTGAGTTGACGGTTACTCTGGAGGATGTGGTTAATAATTTCCTCGTTCTAGTGCTTGGGGATGAAAATCCTTTTGACATCAACCTTACTGACGAGGATCTCAAAGTGGAGGCAAAGTTATTTGCTCATTTTGGTGGACGTACTGCTTCTCCTAGTGGGAAGCCGACCAAAATAGGTAGGTGGGTCATGAATCTCTCATGCGAGAAAGATAAGAGAGTTAGGCGAGCCGGGTTCCTCGCCTTTTGGCTCAGCAAGTTTCTGTTTAGCGAATTCCCTGGGTATGGGATCAAATCCTTTAGCCCCTATATTTTTGGGTCATGTCTACTCTCAACTGGACCAATTCCATAGAGATGAAGCTGAGGGTGACTCTTGTTATGTGATCACTTCTTCTCTTCATTGCGCCATTCTCCAGGTATTTATGTGGGGTCGTTCTTCGGTTACTTTGGAAAGATGTAGGAATTTAAAGTTTGGGAAGGATAAGTTTCAGGGATCCCCCGACGTGGTTAAGGGGCTTTGTGGCAGTTCAACTGACAGCCACCTTATTATTTTTCATTGGCTTAGTCTGAAAGGTGGCAGCCTCAACTTGGTTGAACTATTTGATCAAGCAGGTCATTTGCATTGGCGTTCTCCCCAAGAGTTTGGCCCCGATTTTGTTTGTGATTCTGTGCTGTCTCCTTTTCTAACTTCCACAAGAAACACTTTTGATTTGCGTCGTGGTGATGAGGGTAGCTTAGCCTACCTTGCTTGCATTAGTCCTTCCTGGGTTCCTATGCTTTTCTCGAGTGGTCCCTGGTATACTCATTATTCGGTGCACCGAGTACTTTGGCAGTTTGGCTTTGATCAAGATACACCCCCAGTGTTCAATGATGTAGTGCCATCCCTTCCTTCCTTGGATCCTTTCATGAGACTCCAGGCTTTCTCTTATTGGTCATGAAGGAGTCCTCAATTTATAGTGCCTAATTTTCAGAGAGGGGTTTTTGCTTCTAGTGGTTGTGTTGATTATTGGAGGAGAGTGCAAAAATATTTCGTTGACTATGCTGGTACTGGGATAATTGGGAGAGTTCCCAACCCTGACATTTCTTCTGTTCCAACAACCAACAAGCGTTTATCCCTACCTACGGTTGGTATTGTTTTTGCTACTATGAGTAGTAAAACAGGCTTTGTAGAGTGGCATGCTTCTAGGAGAGGTTGGGTTACTTATACTCAGGATTTTCTAGAAACTTGGCCAGGATGTGATCTTATAGTTGGTTCTTCTGTTGGGGTACCAATTAAAAGGGGGGTGGTAGAGGCCATAAGTGCTAGTACTCCCATTGGCATGAGTAAGGGAGAGCAATCAAATAGGAAAAATTGAAAAAGGCCACAGCTGAGGAGAGTGTAGAGGGCATTGGTCCTAAGACAAAGAAGAAGAAGACTGGGAAATCCCAGAAACAGTTGATACCTGAGGAAAAGGAAGTTGAGCAACCTTTGGCCATAAGGGGCTGGGTGAAGACTACGGTAGAGTCTTCTTTTCCCCAGGTTCCTATGAGTCCTTCAGTTCATGGTTCTTTGGGGCCCTCTGGATGCACCCGTAGTAAACAACAGAGACCTGGAGACCCTATTAAGAGAGAGAGAAGGGCAAGGTCTCTTTCCTTCTTTTCTCTTTTAGGTTGCTGTTTTGTTGTTTCTTTTTGAACTAATAAGTGGTTGTCTTTTCTGTAGTCCAAACGTAAGTTAGACCCCAGGAAGGGTAGAAGCCAATCCTCCGGTGAAGATGTGGTATGGTTTTCCCTCATCTGTGTCTTCTGCTGCTTGCCCTTATTCACTTCATAAGTGTGATGTATCCATGTTGCCCTGTTGCTGATGCCTTTTTTTTTTTTTTTTTATAATTTTTTTTTTATGTTGTTTCCCCTTCTTTTCCTTCTTTTAGGTGGAGGTTTCCACCCCCCCCCCCCCTGGGTGGTTGGTGAGACTTTGGAGGAGGAGATGGCTGCAGCTACATCTCAGGGTACGGAAGAGGAGGCTCCCAGTGGTGGCATGGCTAGGGAAACTAGGCAACCAATGCAGGATGTCCAAGCTACCCAGGATCCTGAGGCTCCCAAGCTTCCCACGTCCTAGGGTCCTCAATCTGAACAGATTCACAGTCCTATCAAGACTGTGTTACTTTAGATTGGGTTAAGTACAAAGACTTTGGGAGGCACATCACCATCTGGGCAAACATGTGAGCCTTATTCTTTTATAATAGCATTTCAATTCTATTCCTTTTGCATCCCCCCTCCCCCCTTTTTTTTTTTTGAGTTCTTTCTTTCCTTTCTTTCTCTCTCCAGGCCAAGCAGCTGCGAGATCCATTTCTGGTGCTGCTTCTTCTTTTGAATCGAAGGATTCTAAAGGTGGGTGTTGATCGTTCTTACTGCGTTCTCTTTCTCTTTCTTCCCTTCTCCTTTCTTTTCATCATGGCAAAGCCCCCTGTATTCCTTCCCTCTTTTAGTCATTTCGCTGAGGCTTCTTCACATTTTCTTCAACTTGCCATGTGTTCTTTCTCAAAGTCCTCTAAGAGGTTAGAAGAGCAAGGGAAGGAGGAGGTTCCGCCCCAAGAGGTTGATACTGGTTTCCCCTCTGCCATTTTCACTTTATATTTTTTTTTCTTTTAAAAGACTAAGTCTGTTTCCTCCATCTTATATTTTTCTTATAGGAATCGATACTGGTCTTGGAGGTTCCAAACTTGTGATTCCTGAGGGAGGTGTGGGATCTGCTCAGGTTGCTGGTCTTCATACTGCCCAGAGGATTAAAGGCTCCTCGGCCCCTTTAGGTGGTGATGCAACAATGAGTGAGGCTCTAGGAGATGCTATTTTAGATCCTGCTTTAAGGCTCTCTACCTTTTTGGCTCGTTTTGATCTTTTGGAGTTCAACAGTCTTCCTGCCAGCCACTTTCACCACTTTGGGCCCTCTTATGGTAGCTTTTTGCGCTTTTCTGTGCCCATGGAGGACCTACCCCTGTTGGAAGGGCTGTTCAAGAGTTACGGGGACTTTACCATTGGTTTTAGAGGGAGAGTATTTTTGGGGAATATTCTGATGGAGTTGCTGTGTGCTGTGTTGATTTCCTTAAGGGATTCTTCACTAGACTCTTTATTTGAAAAAAAGCTCTTGAAATGGAGGGGAGTGGTGCAGGATCTCTTAGAAGCTAAGTTCAACTTGTCCTTTTTGCTGGAGTACCTGCGATCATTGGCGCATGTGTTGTTCCAGAGGCAAGCTTCTAAGAGTATTGATGCTGAGATTGCTGCTGCTGAGGAAGCCTTGGCCCATGCTCACAAGACTTTGCAGGATTTGAAGATTAAAAGGCAGAGGGTCCTTTCTTCTTCGGCTGTCCTAGCCCTCTCTCTAGATGGCTCTCTGTTAGTTGGCCTTATTTCTTAGCCTTTTTTCTTTTGTTGCGTATGAACAATCTGGGGTTGTATAAGTTTCTATTTCTTTGTTTGAACATTTCCTTTTTTGCATGGATCTGTACTTGTGTTTTGAGACAGTTATTGAATTGTTACGTATTTGTGTTTCAAGTTGCCTCTAACCCTTTCTTAAGGGCATGTGAGTCTTTTCCCTTCTTTTTTTCATTTTTTTTTTTTGGTACTGAATCTTAGGCCATGATTCCCACAAGTTTCACTGTGAGTTCCAGACCAGGTACCCTTTTTTGTTGCGCAAGTACTAAACTGGGTACACTGAGTGACTCTTTTGTCCCAATTCATGAGCTTGGCAAGTCTTTCTTTTATTTTTCAAGTACTGAGCTAGGTATTCGAGCATTCGCCCAGGATCCCATATCATGTATTGGAGATTAGCTGTTTGAAACCAATTGTGGGGTGGGTCCTGGGACGCATGTCAAACATCTTGGCCCAAGTTTCCTCCCCTAATTCCACTTATGCTTGGGCTTTGCAATACTTTAGGATTTAATAGTTAAGGATAAATAAAGAGAGATTTTCATTGAATCAAAGCATAATCATTGCAGTAAAGTTAAAGATAGTAAGGACCACTGAGTGTCCTTCTACAATGGGTTTTCAAACAAAATTACTGAAGCGAATAATTCATAATAATATATAAAAAAGAGAATGTTTAAAAAAAACTTAACAGGTTGGAGAGTTGGCAAAAGGATCCCGGTGTATCGAGGCCTCTCCTCCCGCATGCATAGTATTGTTTTAGCCACTTCCCATTTATAGGATCTGTTAGGACTGTCCCATCTTCCTTTGTAAGGTAATAATATCCACTATCATGAGCCTCTCTAATGATATAGGGTCCTTCCCCTTTTGGGGCAAATTTGGAGGGTCCTGGTAGGTTTCTCCTTACATGCTCTGCTGTCCTTAGTACTAGCTGCCCTTCAGTGAAAGCTCTTGGGCATACTGCTTGTGCATAAGCTCTAGTCATTCTTTGCTAGTACCTCTGGCTTCTTCTCCTGGCTAGCTCTCTTTCTTCCTCTACCCCTTCAAGGTCTGCTAGTCTCCTTTCATTGTTTGTGCCTCCAGTGTCCTCCTGGCTTTCTTCAAGTATTACTCTTGGTGTAGGAACTACTAATTCCACTAGACTGATAGCCTCCATTCCATAGACTAAGGAAAATGGTGAGAATCTCGTGGATGTCTTTAAAGAGCTCCTGCACACCCAAAGTACATCTGTTAAGTGGTCACTCCACTTTCCTCCATACTCTTGCTTCATTTTCTTAAGGATTTTCAATATCACCCTGTTAGTGGCCTCTGCCTAACCATTTCCTTGTGGGTAGTATGGTGTAGACCTTCCATGCTTGATGCGATATGCCTCGATCAACCCCTTCATGTCTTTGTTTATGAATGGGGTTCCGTTGTCACTGATTAACCTCCTGGGGATCCCAAATCTTGTAATGATATGCTCTCGAATGAAGTTTGCTATAGCTACTCCAGTGGCCTTTTTCAAAGGGATATACCCATTTTGTGAAATATTCGGTAGCCACCAAGATCCATATGTAGCCGTTGGATGAAGGGTTTATGGGCCCTATGAGATCAAGCCCCTAAGTGTGGAAAGGTCAGGGTGTTGTCATATCCTGCAACATATTTGGGTGAGTATGGATTGCATCCCCAAGGACTTGGAAGGCGTGGCAAGTTTTGACCAGTTCCTCGGAGTCCTTTTTCATTGTTGGCCAGTAGTACCCTAACAGTAGTAACTATTTATAAAGCCTTCTTTTTCCTGGGTGACTTCCATAGTCACCGGAATGGACTTCTCTGACTACTTCTCTAGCTTCCCTTGGCCTTAGGCATTTCAAGGGATCCCCACTATATCCCCTTTTGAATAGGATTTCATTCTGCAAGAAATATCTGACTGCGAGTCTCTTGAGCTGGTGGGTCAGTGTCCTATCAGTTGGTAAGATTCCTTAAGCCAAGTATTCCACAAAGGGAGTCCTCCAATCTTCTGTAATAAATACAACGTAGCTTTCCTCCTTGTCCACCGAGAATTGACATTCCTGACATTTTTCATGTATAATTGCTGTCTCTTTGTTCATACTAGGCCAATAGTATCCCATGCGTTGCATTCTTCTATATAAGCTGATCTCTTCTAGGGTCCCGCTGACTTGGGTATGTAGCTCCTCTAATCTTAGTTTTCCTTCCTTATCGTTGATGCTCCTAGATAGAATTCCTCCAGGCAGTCTTCTGTACAATTCTCCTTCTATTAGGGTGTAGTCCCTTAGCTCTTTGACACTCCCACCAGATCCTGTTTCTTTCATTTTTTCTTTTACTTTGCTCCTCCAATCCCATTGTTTGGACTCTCCGGGGGATATTTTTTTGAGGATTTTTAAGATAGAATGTTCCTGCCTTCCTATTCTAACCAGCGTGTCCCTTCCTTTGAATGGTACTTTGGATTCCAGGGTGGCAAGCGCATCAGCGAACCTGTTTTCGCTCCTCTGCGTGTACTCTATGTTGAAGGTCTAGAATTCCTACTCTAGCCTTTGCGCCTAAGTCCTGTAGGCCGCTAAACTTTGTTCCCTTAGTACAAAGTCACCCTTTACCTGGGAAATTACAAGATTGGAATCTCCCAGTACCCTCATATGTTTTACCCTAATATTGAGTGCTATAGTTAACCCGGTCAAGTATGCCTCATACTAAGCTGCATTATTGGAACATGAGAAACCAAGCTTGAAAGATAGAGGTATGGTGTCCCTATCCTCATAGCTAAGTACAACTCCCACCCCATTTAAGGTCATTGTAGCTGACCCATCGAATCTCATCGTCCATTTCTTACTTAGGATTTCTGCAACTGCTACCTCGCCTGGGATCTCTTCACTCAATGAGCTTTCTTCATTTCCTGGGAACTGCGCTAAGAGGTCTGTTATGGCTTGACTTTTGACGGCCTTGGGGGTCTTGAGGCCTATGTCATATTGAAAGAGTAGGACCAACCACTGTGCTATTCTTCCTGTCAAGAGGGGCTGATTCAGGAGTGCTTTTATGGGATGTGACTTAGTTACCAAAAGGATCTTGTGAGCTGAGAAATACCTCTTCAGCCTCTGGGATGCGTAAATAACCACCAGGCAAGCTTTCTTTATCCTGGGATATCTGGTCTCGGCATCCTTGAGTGTCCTGCTCACATAATAAATAGGCTGTTCATTCCCATCATCATCTTCTTAAGCTAGCAGGGCTCCTATTGCTTGTGCATTCAATGCTAAGTACAGTAGCAAGGGTTGCCCACGTACTGGTGCTTGGAGAGTGGGTAAATGATTCATAATCTGCTAGATGCTGTGGAAGGCTTCCTGTTGCTCCGTTCCCCAGGTGAATTCGATTCCTTTCTTCAACAGTTTGGATAAGCCACTTGTGACCAAAGCTAGCCCACGCACAAATTTCCTAATGTAGAAGACCTTTCCTAGGAAGCTTTTGAGTTCCTTTACTGTTGTTGGTCTTTTCATTGTGGCAATGGTTGCAGCCTTGGCTGGATTTACACTTATGCCTCTATAATGCACCAGGAACCTGAGGAACTTTCCTACAGATACTCCAAAGGCACATTTCATGGGGTTCATGCATAGTTTGTATTCTTTGCACCTTTTGAAAACTTGTTCAAGTACTTGGAGGTGTCCTGTCCTAGTTTTTGACTTGACCACAATATCATCCACATAGTCTTCTATTTCCTTATGCATCATGTCATGGAATATGGTTGTCATGGTTCGCTAGTACGTCACCCCTACATTTTTGAGGCCAAAAGGCATCACGGTGTAATAAAAATTCTCGATTAGGGTCCTGAATGCTGTCTTCTCGGCATCCTTGACAGCCATACGAATCTAGTTGTACCCACTATATCCATCAATAAATGAAAACATAGAACTCCCCGCGGCTGAATCTACAAGGAGGTCAATATTAGGCAAAGGGAACTCATCTTTTGGGCATGCCTTATTCAGGTTGCGAAAATCTACGCAGCAACGAATTTGGCCGTTCTTTTTCTTCACTGGTACTATATTGAAAAGCCATTTAGGATGCTAAATTGGCTTGATGAAACCAGCTGCTAGCAGCTTCTTGACCTCTTAGGTTATCTGAGCCTTTATATTAGTGTGAAAGACCCTGGCTAGTTGGGTTACTAGTTTGACTCCTGGGTCCACGTTGAGGGCATGGACCACCAAACCAGGATCCAGACCGGGCATCTCATCATAGGTCCATGCAAACACATCCTTGTATTCTTTAAGCAAGGCCACCAAAGATTCCTTTTCTCGTACTTCTAACTGACTACTGATGAAGACAGGTTTCTGGGATCCCAGTTCGGCCCCCAAGTTTATTTCCTCCAGTTCTCCCTCAGGTTGGATTTAGGTTTCTTCAATTGGTTCCTCTGGGACTTCCTCAGGTTGGACTTGTGTCTCTTTAACTGGTTTCTCCGGGACTTCCTCTTGGGCTGCCATACATTCTGGTGGTCCAGGACCTTCCTGCACGATGCACTCAGGCCCCGCGTACCTTTACAAGCGGTAAATCAATCTTCCCCCGGGTTCCCATACTACCACACATTCCCGGGATCCTGAGGTGTTGGGCTCCCTTTTTTGCCTTTTTCTCTTGAGGAGGTCTCTCAAGTCGTGGGTACCTCCTCCTTCTTCTTCTTCTAGGATAGGTGCTCCTGGGGTCCCTGGCATGGGACTCTCATTGTCTGGTTCTAACTCATCATAGAACATTATTTCCACAAAGTTCACCTCTCCTTGGCTGAAGGGGTTACGGTTAGTAGGGATTCTTACAGGCCTCCCATTCAATCTCCCTTTAACACATTGATGGTACGTGGACGGTATAAGGCGATGCTTATGGAGCCACAGTCGTCCCAGCAGTACATGGTAGGATACCTCTGAGTTGATTACATGAAATCTGGTCAAGGCTACTATTGGTCCCACTCTTAGGGTCAGCTGTACATATCCTTCGATTGATTCTACCAAACCTCCAAATCCAGTTATCTCTATGGAAGCCCCTAGGATTCTCCTTCCCGCTAGGCCCACGGCTTCTAGGGTGCTCAGGGCTATGAGGTTGAGCGATGCCCTTGTGTCTACCAGCGCTCTTCTGATTTGGACACCGTTTATAGTGGCCATTAGATAAAGGGGTCTACGGTGGTCCAGATGCTTAATCTCCATGTCCTCATCAGTGAAATTTATGGCGTTGGTTGTTTCCAAGAAAGCTCAACTAGCATGTGATTTTATTGTGAAACATTCCATTCTCGAATCTGCTGCTATAGTCATGAGAGACTCTGTGGTTACCCTTCTAACTTCTGGTCTAAATCCTAACTGGTTGAATAATGATCTGAACTTAGGATTCTTTTTGAAGGGTTCTAACTGTGCTTGGATGCAAGGGTCCTTCTGTCTCTTCTGCCTCCGTAGGGTTCCCATGGATTACTACAGCTACCGCCCCCTTCCCTTTGTGGTTGGGCAGGGGGTTCCTTTGTACATCTGGCTCCTTCTGAGTAAGCTCCAGGGTTCCTTCTCTTAGCTTCCTGTGGAAGAGCCTGTGGAGGGTCCAGCAATCCTTGGTGGAATGCTAGACATAATTATGAATCCTGCAAAACAAATGGTTTTTCCTTTCTTCTTCTGTTGGTGGCCTGGACACAGTGAATGGCCTAACCACTCCATCCCTAATCCATTTGTCTAGGACGTGGTTTGACTCTTCTATGGTACATGGGATAACCGGTGGTTCCTCGAACACTTTTCCATCAGGCCTCTTTCTTTTCTCTACCACTGATGCTATCATGGCTTGGGATGCTGGTGTCCTTTTTGCCCTCATAGTTTGTGCTGTCCTTCTAGTTCTCTATAACAGGTCAGCGAATTGTGTGATACATAGATTCTCTAGGTTGAGTCTGTAATCAAAAAGCTTGTTGGATATGCATGTCTCTATAAGTTCCTTTTCTTCATGGTTCCTGTAACAATCCAGAGACACATCTTCAAATCTTTTAATGAACTGGATGGGATCCTCCCCAGGCCTTTATCTTACCATCTGAAGGCTTTGGAAAGTGACCTTATCCTCTCCAGGGTAATACTTTGCACAGAATCTTTCCATCATTTTGTCCCAGGTTTTAATAGATCCTGGTCTCAGCGTAGTGTACCAAGTGTATGCTCTATCCACTAGAGATTTAGCGCTCTCTCAGACACAACTCCCGTTCTCCTGTGTAGGGGCCCATGGTGTGAATAAACCTACTTACGTGTTCCACGACACTTCCATTTCTCTCATCAAAAGGATGGAACTTTGGGGGTTCATATCCTTTGGGGTACGGCTTACTAAGGAGCTCTGATGGGAATGGGGGATCCCGAGAAAATAACTTAGGGGTCCCCGAAAGTTTCTTTTTTCTTGGTCTAGAAGGGCACTGACATCCGCTAGCGTTAAGTACCGGGGGTTTGCTCCTCCTCCCATTGCGGACCCTTCCTCTGGCTGGGTCTTGTCATGGTTGCCCACAAGGAGGGCATTGTCCCTGACTTCTTGCGTCTTGCCTTCTTTGAGAAGACAGACCTCTTGTTGCAAATCCTTCAGGATTGCAGCCATTTGAGCCACAGGATCTGGTTCCTGCCTTGGGTCCCGTTGCTCTGATGCTACCTCGTGCTCTGTTAGGGGCACCTCACCTCTTTTTCTAAAGGCCACTTCATTTTCTCCTATGGGCTCAGAGACCATGGGTGGCACAATTGCACCTTTGCTATTCCTCGGCCTTGGAGGCATGCTCTACGAAGTGATTATCTCTTCCCTTTTCTTTTCCCAGTCCCTAGTGGAGTTACCAAAATGTGAGAGTGCTTTTTTCTTCTCAGCATAGTGACCCAAAGATCTTGGGCCAAATAAATATTTTTGGTGGACTGGGCTTGGTTCACCGCAGCTAAAAGGCTGTTTAAGAACCAAGTGGTGCACAAAACAAGCTCTCTACAATACAAATAACTAACAAACAACAATATTTGTATTGAATGACATTTCAATAGCAAAGGAATGCACAGCAAATGAAATACAATGTAAGAAAAAGTTAGGGATCCTCAAATTAGTGAGGTGCATTTTATTAATTTTCTTTAGTTATGATCACAGTGCTCACTAAGACGTGATATAAGGTTCAACTAAGTTCAAAAATTATAGACTTTGATAGCTATTCAAGGTTCCGAGACTTGCAAAGTTTGAATTTGTTGAATCTGAGCATGTGCTATAGTGGCTGTCCCTGGGATACTGGGAGCGGTTCCTCTGTTTTCTTTTAATTTTATAGAGCTCTTCCTATAGTTCTATATTCGTTTTGATAATCCAGAAAATGGCCATGAACGCCTGAATGATCTAATAAAAAAATGAATCTCTATTTGAATCCAAATCCCCTTTTCAGCATGGACCCCCTCCTCCTTTTATAGCACGGCTCGGGCTCCTGGGTACTGGTGATTTCTCCCTTTTGCCCCTTAGAGTTCGTGTCGTGCCAATTTTCTCAGGGCTATGCCGTTTCCTTTTTTTCTCATAGCTTCT
The DNA here is from genome assembly GCA_963669245.1 of Quercus cerris. Lineage (NCBI taxonomy): Eukaryota > Viridiplantae > Streptophyta > Magnoliopsida > Fagales > Fagaceae > Quercus > Quercus cerris. Next base: position 24,473,632 of record OY770007.1, on the reverse strand, counting down.
TACTTTTGGTGCCACCAAACGAAGTCCCTTAGCCGGTTTTCTATTTCTAGACTTCTCTGTTAACTGATCTTCAACTATTTGGCATTTTGAAATAGTGTAGGGGTGGACTCAAAATAGAATAAAAATTTATGACTAGCTACTAACATCCAAGAATGTACTACAAGGTGATACTCATAACAAGCCCATATATAAATTAAAATTCTTTATCTTCACTCCCATCCGACCCAAAATAAGTAAATAAACAATAGATCAACACCATTTTTTACAAATGAACAAACTTATTTATAATTTAGGAAAAAAATTGACTACTGTCTAAATTTGCCTTACATAATGAACAGGGATCAATAAAAACATCAACCAACATTGCAACGTAGATAATCATAGAAGTTTCATGGTTTAAGTATATACAATCATCATAGTTTTCTCACCTGCTAGTGACCAAAAGGAATAATAGAAGAATTAAAACATGTTGGGTTATGTTCCAAGCAAACCTGTGAAACCAAAAGGGAACCAAAAATTTTAAATATATATAATAAAAAATAAAAACCAGATGGAAAAAGGAATGAAAAAAAGGGATGTACCGAAATTTAGAGGCGATAAACGGCAGATATCGTGAACAAAGAGAGATGCAGAGAGAGATAGAGGAAACTGTATCTTTTATCATTGACATCGAAGGGAAGAAGATATGCTGCTACTGAACTGAGAAAACTGCGGAACAGACAAAACTTTAAAGCTTCGTGGCTTGTGGGATTCTTAGAGCTCCATGGGTTTGTGGGATTCTTTGCTTGTGAAAATTTTGAAATACAACCTACATTTTTTTTGCGGGAATTTCAATATAAAATTTTATTCTTCTTTTCAATATAAAATATTTTCAAATGTAAAATATTTTACATGTAAAATTTTACTGTAAAATATTTTCAATTATTTGGAAGGATCAATCACATGAAAAATGCAAGCCATCAAGTGTTTGGAGCTTGTTGGTGGTGCCTAGATCGATTTGATTGACTAAAAATATTTTACCTTTGACTAAATATTTTACTACAAAACAAACATTGAAAAATGTGAAAAAAAAAAATCATAGAAAGATAGAGGTGAAAACTGAAGAGGGAAAGGAAAGAATTGTTGGCCGGAGGAGGTGAATTTACAAGAAATGATGGAGAGAGTCATTCTTACATTTTAGGGGCATTATAGTCATTTTTGATGATCTAATGGTATTTTGATTATTTTAAAGGTTCTAAGGGTATTTTGACAATTTTTTTTACGTTGTTTAGGGAATTTCGATCCTTTCTAAGGTTTTCGGGTCATTTTGGTCATTTTTTAGGTAATAAGGGTATTTTGGCATTTTTTAAGTTTTTAAGGGTATTTTTAGATATTCTCTAGGTATTGGGGGCATTACGGTTATTTTTTTGTTATAAGGCTATTTTTGCCATTTTTTTGGTTTCGTGGTTATTTCAACCATTTTTTTGGTTTTATGGTCATTTCGGACATTTTTCAACTTTAAAGGCCATGTAGTCATTTTTTTTCTAATTGTATTTAGGTCATTTTTTAGCTTTTCAGGAGTATTTTAGTCATTCTTAACTTTCAGGGGCATTACAGTCAATTTTTTTGTTCTAATGGTACTTTGGTCATTTTATAGGTTCTAATGGTATTTTTTTTTTTTTTTTTTTTGGGAGGGAATTTGAGGGGGGGGGGGGGTGTTTGGGTCATTTTTTAGGTTTTGAGGAAATTTCGATCCTTTCTAAGGTTTTCGAGATCATTTCGATCATTTTTTAGGTAATAAGGCTTAGTTTTCATGGTTATTTTAGTACTGCACAATGTAAGAACGATAACGTTAAATGTGAGCAAAAAAAATAAATTATAACCAAATGTGAGAAAGGTACAATCAAATGTGATGTTGGTACTGCCTAATGTAACAAGAGAACCATCATTTGCAAGAAAAGAAAAATTGAACTAACAAACATGACAAAATTACAGTCACATGTGATTTTGGTACTGCACAATTTGAGAATGGTACCATCAAATATCAGAAGAAAAAAACACAAGTACAACTGAACGTGACAAAAGTATTGTCATGTGTGACGTTGATATTACTTAATGTGATAAAGGACCCATTAAGTGTGAGAAAAAAAATAAGAGAACTATTGAATGTGAAAAAAGTACAATTACATGTGATGTTGGTACTGCCCAATATGACGATGGAACTGTCAAATGTGAGTAAAAAAATAAGGGAACCATCGTCACATTAAGTTGTATCAATATTACATATAGGCATAACTAACCTAACCCAACCCAACCCAACCTAACCCTACTGAATAACCTAATAATCGATGAATATATATAACAAAAACAGTACTCCTAAAATCTCTAAAATTCTTAAAATACCCTTAAATATACTAAAATTATCAAAACACATACTAATAATTGAAAATGACCAAAATGACCCTAAAACTCTCAAAAATTATTGGAATGTCCTTAAAAACTAAAAAATGACCAAAATGACCATAAAATCTAAAAAATCACTAAAATACCCTCTAAACCTAAAAAATAATCGAAATACCCTTAGATACTAAAAAAATGACTATGAAATCTAAAAAATGACTAAAATGACCTTGTAACTTAAAAAGTGACAATAATGCCCTTAGAACCTAAAGAAATGACTATAATGCACCTTAAACCTAAACATGACCGAAATACCTATAAAACCTTGAAAATTACCGAACTGACCCTTAAACCTTAAAAAATTTTGAAATAACCTTGAAACCTAAAAAATGACCAAAATATCTCATAAAACTTGAAAATGACCAAAATACCCCCGAAAATCCTCAACAAGGAATACCCTTAGAACCTAAAAAATAATCAAAATAACCTTACAACCTAAAAAAATGACCCAATGACCCTAAAACCTAAAAAAGAAATTGACCAAAATTACCCTACAACATAAAAAATGATTGAAATAACCAAAAAACCTAAACCTATGACCAAAAATACTCCATAACACTCAAATATGTCCAAAATACTCTTGAAACCCCCAAAAATTACTAGGACCTAAAAACTAACTAAAATGACCCCATAACCAAAAAAATTACTTAAATATGCTTTAGAACTTAAGAAAATGACCATAATGTCCCCAAAACCTAGAAACTTACCGAAATAGTTTCACATGTGACCGTACTTTTGTCACATTCGATGGTACCCTAATTTTCTATAATTTTTTTTTCTCACATTTGATAGTTTCATCATCACATTGGGCAGTATCAACATTGCATTTAATCGTATTATTGTCACATTCCATGGAAGCATTATTTTTTTCACATTTGACAGTTCTATTGTCATATTGGGTAGTTTCAATATCACATTTTACCATACTTTTGTCACATTTGAAATTTTTTTTCTCACATTTGGTAGTTCCATCATCATATTTTATCATACTTTTGTCATATTTGGCAATTACATTTAAACTTCAACAAATTTAAATTCTATTCAAACTGAAAATCTATTATAAAAAATTCTAAACTTAAATATTTCAACAAATTTAAAATCTATTCAAATTAAAATTTTTAATTTAAAAAAAAAAAAAAAAAAAAAAGCTTAACTCCCAGACAAATGCGCACGCTTTCTTTCTCAAAATAATAATAATAATAATAATAATAATAATAAAAAATCCAATCTTTTGACTTCTACTCCAAGTAAAAGTTTATTATCAACATTTTAATAACAGCTAATTAGTAAATCAATGTTATACATTTAATCTTTAACAAATTAAAATTCTATTATTAAATATATATATATATATATTTAAACTTACATCTCACCCATGTTTTCTTGGTCTCACACTCTTGGTTAAAGAAGAACCAAAAAATAAATGGTCCCCGAACTCAATGCTAGCGTAGCAGAAAACACACAAACCATCAATTGGAACTTGGAAGACCCTGTTGCAAGATTCTAGCTTTTGTTGAAAGCTTAGTAATAATAAGCATCCAACCAACAAATGAATGTTTGGGAATGGCCCAGTTAAACCACAGTAAATGCCATCATTCCATATTACTACCTCTGCTCCTAATTTCATTTCAAATACCAGCACAATCAAATTTATAAGAACCAACCCATTAGGGAGCAATTATTAGTTGATGCATAACTCATAAAAGATATAACCATCAGGTTAAAGGGTTTAACAAGGAGAGAGAAACACCCCTAGTACTTCAAGACCCTCCTTTTTATTTTTTTATTATTTTTTTATAACACTTCAAGGCCCTCCTTATTACATTACTCGATTAGACTTTTGTTCATGTGATATGCCCACTTTGAAAATAGATTCCTTTTGATCATGTAGCCATGAGTCATTCCTTTTGGAGTTGTTGACAGAGGTGGCTGAGGATGAATAGCCTCTGGCTCTGCTGTTACATTGCTCCTTCCAGATGATAGGCGTTTCGCTTTTGGATCTAGGCCACGCACATAGTCAGATGGTTCAGTGCTACTTAACCTACCCATAATAACGTATCAAAGTAAAGGGAAACAAAAAACAATAAAAGAAGTAGAAAAAATCATTTTGAAACTGATCTTTTGAGTCGTTCAGTGGCAAGGATATCTGGCCCAAGATATTTGCATCATTTGGAGACTCTTGGTTACGCCAAAGATGGTGTCCCAGAATGCTTTCTTGTTGGAAAGAAAATTTCCATAGTCAATAGTGGTGGCAAAATATGGAAGGCAGTCCCGTAATGTTATATGTGGACACTGTGGCGTTAGTGTAGTAGGACTTTTGATGGGGTTGATGTTGAACATCCTATTCATGTTCTCAAAAAGTCTATGCTGAGATGGTCTTATGAATGGAAGACTGCTATTGTCGACATTCATTCCTAACATTTTTTTTTATAGATTTCATTGATTCCCTAAGTATGAGTTTGTAATCATTTAGGTGTAGTCTGGTACAGTGCATACTGATTACCATCTTTCTTTTTATTGAAATTAATATTTATAATAATAGAGTGATTAAATTTTTATGTTAGCTTTTATTGAAATTATTATTAAAAAGAATCAAATCGAAACTGGAAAGAGCTCACTCAATCTAATAGGAAAGAGTATATTAAGCCAATTATGCTAATGATCCAACACAAACTCTAGATGTTTATGTGTATTCCCAGAAGCCAATCATTCCTATAAACTCCAATTATTTTTGCAAGAACATGATCAATCACAAGTCATACAGGAAACACTGAAATTTGAGATTCCATTTTATTCTCTTTTCCCAATACATTCTAAGCAACCAAACAGAGGATACCAAAAGTATGAAATGCATGCAAAATTAAATAACCATAAACAAAACAACCAATCACCCAAATGATAAATAACCATCAAAATCAAACCCCAAACAAACACAAATCCTCACGAAAAATCAATAAAAATGCAAACTTTATCAAATTCTTCTAACAGAACAGAGGAGGAAAAAAAGTCAACCTGGAAATAACAAACCTCAGAAATGCCATCAAGCAATTTTGGTGAAAAAGTGAAGCACAAATCAAAAAAATTTGGGGAAATTTCAAACCAACTCTACAGCACCTAAAATGGGTTTCGATCATCACCGTGTAAAACCCCTTTCCTTGCGCCAGCGAGGTCAATTAATGGTGAGGTCCTTTCTGAAAATGGAGCAAAGTAGAAGAGAGAGGAAAGAGAGCACGGTTGAGAGAGAGAGGGAACGCAAATAAACAATGGATTTTTATTGTTTGGCAAGTACAATTCCCTCACTGGAGCTGGTGAGGTACCGTTCATGGCTTAGGGATCTGTTTCTTCTTTTGTGGGTCTTGCTTAGGGTTTTGTTTAGTAATCGTTGCTCTAGATAGGTTCTTGTGAATGGTTTGGATGAGAAGAATTTGAGAGAGACGAAACTGAAGAGAGAAGCGTAGGCTATAGAAAAACTGAGAGAGCAAAGAAGAAAGTCAGAGACTCAGGAACTGAGTACTCCCCTATCAGAAGATGGTACCATCAAAGTGGGAAAAAATAAAGGAACCATGAGACAAAAGTGCAGTTACATATAATGTTGCTACCCTATAATATGAGAATGAGACCATCAAATGGGTGAAAAAAAAAAAAAAAAACTATTGAATGCGATAAAAATATAGTTATATGTGATGTTGTTACTGCATAATATGAGAATAGTACCATAAAATGTGAGACAAAATAAAGAAATCGTCGAATGTGACAACAGTATAGTCACATTTGATGTTGGTACTGCACAATGGGAGAATGATACCATCAAATGTGAGAAAAAAAAAAAAATCACCAAATGTAACAAAAGTACAATCATATGTGGTGTTGGTATTGCGCAATGTGTAGATAGTACTATCAAATGTGAGAGAAAAATAAGGAAACAACAGAATGTGACAAAAGTATAGTCACATGTAATGTTGGTACTGTGTAATGTGAGGATGATACCATTAAATATGAGGAAAAAATAAGAGAACCACCAAATATGACAAAAGTACAATCACATGTAATGTTAATATTGCACAATGTGATGATGGTACCATCAAATGTGAGAAAAAAAATAAAAAAAATCACTGAATATGACAAAAGTATAGTCATATGTGATGTTGGTACTACGCAATGTGAGAATGGTACTATCAAATGTGAGAAAAAAATAAAAGAACCACAAAATATGACAAAAGTACAATCACATGTGATGTTAATACTACACAATATGAGAATGGTACCATCAAATGTGAGAAAAAAAAATTAAAGGAATTACCGAATGTGACAAAAGTACAGTCACATGTGATGTTGGTACTATACAATATGAGGATAATACCATCAAATGTGAGAAAAAAATAAAAGAATCATCAAATGTGATAAAAGTACAATCACATGTGATTTTAATACTACACAATGTGAAGATGGAACCATCAAACATAATGTTTTGATAACTTAATATAGTAGGTTGCCTACTAGTGGTACCGTACAAAAAAACAAAAAGGGGTATTGCAGAATTACCCATTTATCAAATATCAAGACTCAATATTCTTTTCAATTCTTTTCTTTTAATCTATTTTCTTAGCAACCATATAATAATCCTGCAACTATCAAAACCACCACAGATTTGACCGTCTACATCCAAAGTACTGAAGGCTGAACCCCTCACCATAAACACCTAAATTCATAATCACAAACACTGACAAACTATCTCATACTCGGCAAATATTCCCTCCCAACTTCCGTCACTTTCCCAAGAAAAACAATTCACAAAAAAGAAAGAGAAAATGGGTGAGATTCTTCAAATCCAGGGAGGCCAATGTAGGAACCAGATAGGCGCAAAGTTTTGGGAGGTGGTGTATGTGGAGCATGGGATCAATCCAATGGGTTAGTGCGCCAAAGATGCAAATTTGCAACTAGTTGGAAGCGAGTGAAGGTAGATCTTGTGTCACCCACAGCGGCGTCCTCATCATCCGCTGTCTCCCGTTGGACGTCCTTTATCGAAGCCTCACTCAAAGCCATTGCAGATCTCCTCCTGCTCCACGATGCTCAACCATGGTTATTGGAAATTATAGATTGAGATTTGTGTGTGTGTGTGTGAGTCTAAGAGAGAATGAGATAGAAGGAGAGGTGAGGGAAACTAAGAAATTGCTTAGTATTGGGATTTTTTTGGGCTAAACACTCGGTATTAAGATTTGATTTCATATTGTGGTGTTGCTGGGTGTTGGGTGTTGTTAGGTATTGTGTTTGGAAAATAAGAAAGTGTAAGAATTCATAGAAAATAAAAGAAAGTTAGGATTTTAAATAAAGAAATTCTTTTTTTTCTTTTAATTAATCTTTTCAGAAATTTTGTGTCACATGGATTTTTTTTTTATTAAAATGCTTATGTGGCTTTTCAATATTTAACTATTTGGGGAAAATTTTGTGAATGTGTTATGTCAATAATACTACTCTTAAAATATTTAATTTTATAAAAAATAAAAAAAATGTTTTAAATTTTTACTCATTTGTTAAAAAAAATTCTCTTGGACTTTGCTTACTTTGGCATTTGACAGCAGAATAAAGTTGTTTTTCGTTGCACTTTTCTTCTCCATTGATAAAAAATTACATTAATTTATGTTTGGTCAATACCATATTAGAGGTTATTTATGTTTGGTTAAGAAAACAAAATGTTTAAATACCAGTTAGTACTAGTATACCATTTCAAAATTATCATTAATTTATATATATATATATATATATATATATATAAAGTAGAGATTTATATAACAATAATAAACCTCAAGCTTAACTAACAAATCAAAAGTTGGTGTGCCTTTATGTTAGAATCCATTTCTCTCTCCCTCGTGTGTGTGTTTGTTTTTAAAAAAAAAAATAAAAAAAGCAACAATGATTCAGCCAAATAATAATAATAATACTTATCAAATTAATAATAATAATAATTATAATAACAATAATAATATAAATGCATAAATGTAAAACTGACCCTCTAACTTTCACTGTTTTTCATTTCAATACTCTAACTTTTAGTTTTGTCAATTTAGTCCTCTAACTTTCAATTTTTGTCAATTCAAGACTCTGTTACAACTCAGTTAGTGTTGCCGTTAGATATGCTTGAAACGATGCCGTTTTGCTCTTCTTTTTTTTTTTTTTTTTTTTTTTTTTTTTTTTTTTTTTTTTAACTCGGAATTAAAATAAAATAAGAAAAATCTGGAAAAAAAAAAAAAAAAAAATTAAGGGAACGACATCGTCGTTCCCCTTTCTTGAATCATTGCTTACTTCACTACTTGGTCTCCTCCTCCGGTGGGAACAAAACACCATCAATCCCTTGCATCAAAATTCGACCATCGGTGTAAATATCTGGGTCAAACAAGTAAGCTGACCCATCTCCTTGCCCGAATTTCACAAAGCCATCAGCCTCTTGAGCCACAACCTTATGTGGTAACCGTAGAGTATCATACCAGACCTTCCCGAACCTCCTCATTGCACTGTACATACCTTCCTCAGTCTGATACTCTGGTATGATATGGTAATATATAATCTGCTCCAGTGCACTAGGCTCACTCAACTGGTCCGTGGTTAATTTAGCCATGGCTTCGTCATTGGGTGCCAAAACTGTCAATACATACACTTCTGAAACCAACCGACCCATCTCGATTGCTAAAGAGGTTAAATTGACTAGAATATCTACCATTTCATTGTAGCCACCGTAATGTAAAAGTGTGTGGATAAAGTCCTTGACTTGCTTCATATCGTTGAAGTGGCCATGGGGGCCCCCAGGGCCTGGCATTGAAGCCGAAGCTGAAGCTAGAGAAGGCCCTAAGGCCAGCGCGTCGTAAATTGAAAGCACTGATGGGGTGCCAGCTGGGACCGGTGTTGCTGGTTTCTTCAACCGGTGAGTTCTGGGGTCTACCTCCAGGCAAAACAGTAGAGATGTTCTGCGGGTTTTTTCTCCAATTGAAGTCTTCTTGCACGGATCGTTCCCTTAATTTTTTCTATTTTTCTTTTTCTTTTTTTAGATTTTTCTTATTTTATTTTAATTCTAAGTTAAAAAAATAAAAAAATAAAAAGAGAAAAGAAAAGAGCAAAATGGCGTCGTTTCAAGCATATCTAACGACAACACTAACTGAGTTGTAACGGAGCCTTGAATTGACAAAAATTAAAAGTTATATGGTACTCAATAGTTGAAATTTGGAAGTTATATGCCTAATATAAACTATTTTCTTTTAGATCAATGGCACATCAATGACATCATGGCACTATTATATGGTACTCAATAGTTGAAATTTGAAGTTTAAACTAACCTTCACGTGGGTTAAGGCAACATATTGACATGTTGGGCTTTGTGAAGCCTAGTTGTATTTGATCTGGTTGACGACTCGACCTGACTCTAAATAATGTTACATGGTTTTTAAAGGGAGATTTTCTGAGGCTTAGTCCATGGAGCGGAGACTTGGGCGGAAAATTTTTTGGCTCGTTTTGTAGCCCATTGGGAATCTTGTGCGCAGGATATAGAATCTGTTTTTGGTTATTAGGGTTTTGGTCTTCTTGTTGTTTTTGAAAGAGAGAAAAATTGTAGCCGCACTCTGTAATTTTCTGATAATAGTGAAATCCCTGCAACTCTGTGGACGTAGGAAAATTGCCGAATCACATAAATACTGTCTTATGCGTGTGATTTTTTTTTTTCCGTGTTTTTTCTATATTTTTGTTTCTCACAGGTTGGGAATTTCGAGTTGAATTCCACATGACAGACACACAAAACAAAGAGGAAAAATAAAAAAGAATTAGAAAAGTTAAAATGAACTAAAATAGAAGACAAAACAGAAGGCATCTAGGTGAGAGAGCGAAGAGAAAGAAGAAGGAGAGAGGAGGAGCTAACAGAAACCTGGGAATTATAATTTACAACTGTCAACATGGAGCAGAAATGGAGGCGACAACATTAACGTGAGCAGCAGTAAGTTACTAAGAGATGGCTTTCTACATTTTAGATCTAAATCTGGTTTTGTTAATGTTTCGGTCCGGTACATATTTTTCGGCCGGAATCCAATATTTTATCTAAAGTGGACGAAATGACCCGCAATGATCTAGTATTTAAATCGGAAATGAAACAAAAGTGTTTTTGTACTGGCAAAGGTGGAGGAATGAAAAATATCGACCATATCGGTCAGTGCAGTACAGAATTAATTCTCTTGCAACAAAAATATCTATATCTACATTTGTGTTTTATTAAATGTATGATTACTTATTTGACAATAATGCAAGATTAGTTATTTAATTTTATTTGTTGTTGCCTTACAAATCTATAAATTATTAATAAGTTTTTAGACTATTGTAAAATATAGATGTATCGTATACTAAATTGTATGTATCTGGTATATAAAGAAAAAAAAATTAGTCATTTTATTTTTTACTTCCTGACCCACGATAAATTCCTAACTCCGCCAATGTTAACTTTCCTATAAAAAAAATCCTAGAGCCATCACTATCAACCACAATTAGAACATGACATGTATCCCGTCATGTGCAATGCACATAACTCAATTAATTAGTTGGATTAAGTGAGCCATATGCATTGCACATTGTAGGAGTAGGACACATATTATGTTCCTATTGGTAGTTGAAATATATTTGGAGTCAAACTTTATTCGTATAGATGTATACAAGTAAGTGTAAATAGATTTGAAAAAAAGTAAAATGAATTGGAAACATCTTTCCCCTGTACCTGGGTTGTCTTTCTATACATTGCTTAAAAACCTAATTGGCGAATTCTGACCAAATTATTTTCTAAAAAAATAGCATTTGTATTTCCTGGGATTAACCAATGTCCTTCTCTTATTTCTCCTTTTTCTTCTTCCATTATTTAATACCTCCCATCTCCTCTAACATTTCCTACACGTATTTCTCCTGTTTTTTTTAATCCACTCTTGAGATTCATCCAACTCCCCAATCACCATTGATAAGCTTTGCTTCTTTTATATGCCAATGTGTTTTAGTTTTTGAGTAAAAAAAAAAAAATGCCCAAAGAGAATTTATAATATTTTACAACATGAGCCCGCCTATGAACACAACAATTCTCACACATAATTTCACAACTTGGTGATTTGTGTGATAGTGAGTAGTTAACGTAAAGTGACAGGTCACACAAGACAGAAAATGTCCATCACTCATAACTACACAAATTAGCATGTTGTGAAATTGACTGTATAATTGGTTGTCTTTAAGATTATTCTTACAACATGAAACAAAATAAGCAAGTACATAGTTTATTAATCGAAGTGATTTGATGTATATAAGTGGTAGGACGTCTTATGATGAAGTTACGCCAACATCTAAACTTGAACTTAAAAAGAAATATCATTCCAAAGCCCCATTTCTTCATTTTTGACATATTCAAGTTCTTCAAAATTTGGTTGAGCATGAGGAACTTTTTGAACTCCCTCCAACTCCATCATGATCTCTATCATCGTAGGTCGTTTCTTTCCATTCAAGTGCAATCATCTTTTTGCAAGGTTAGCAATTGTCATGATGTCATCTGTATTACCATCCTTCATTACTTGGGTATCAAGTATATCAAAGAGATGATTCTTTTTTAGTGAATGAATGAAATATGTAGCAAGATTCCAACCTTCTTGTGATCTCTTTGAAGAAACTGGTTTTTCTCCTATTAAAAGCTCAATAAGGACTACTTCAAAACTATAAAAATCACTCTTTTTTGTAAATTGGCTCGTTTGAAAATATTCTGGATCCAAGTACCCAAATGTACCATATACCAATGTGGTCACACGAGTTTGGTCAATGGTCATTGATTTTGAAGTCCTGAAACCTGCTACTTTTGCTCTATATTTGCCATCAAGGAGTATGTTTGACGATTTTATGTCTCGATGGTAAATGGGTAGTAAAGCTGTTAAGTGTAAGTAAGAAAGAGCTCTTGCAACTTCTGTGGCAATTCTTAAGCGCATGTCCCATGTTAGCAATGGAAATTCTTCATTTTCTTCGTGGAGATAATGAAAAAGTGTGCCATTGGGAATGAATTTATAAACTAACAAAGGAACTTATGTTTCTAAACAACACCCAAGTAGTTTAACCACATTTCTGTGGTTGATTTGAGAAAGAATGATAATCTCATTAATGAATTGTTCAAGATTTCCCTCATCCATTGTGTTGCACTTTTTAATTGCCACAATTCTTGCATCAACTAACATTCCTTTATAAACTATACCTTGTCCATCCTTACCAAGAATTCTATTTTCATTAAAATGGTTAGATGCATTTTCTAACTCCTTTGAATTGAATAATTTTGTCTTTTGAATATTGTTTTCATTTGAAGATAATTGTTCTTGTAATAATAAACCACCATTCCTTTTGAAAATTTTTTTCTTAAGCTTGATTTCCTTTCTTTTCTTTATCACTTTGTATAACCACCATGTAATAAGGAGTAGAAACAATACCCCAAAGCTTGTACAAATAAATAACTACAAACAACAAACAAATAAAATAGAAATATCAGATAAACCTAAAATTGGGTTATATAAAAATATGAATTAGTGTAAAATAGATTTGAACAAAAGTACGATGAATTGGAAACATTTTCCCCACATTTTAAAATAATTTACTAACGTTTTTTTTTTACAATTAATATTGTTAGGCCAGCAATTAAGGAAATGGCACACGTGGCATGAATGTGTGTTTTAATAAATATGTATAAGTGGCAACATGGTATTGATTAATTTCTCCTTCATCAATTACTTAAAAGCTTATGAGAATGAATCGTAGAGTCATCTAATTAAAGCATATGAAGATCACATGGTATCTGTTTGGTTTGCGTGTCCACGTCCCACCTTTGCGTTTTCAGCTTTTTTTTTTTTTTTTTTTTTTTTTTTTTTTTTTTTTTTCAGCCGTATTATTTGACTTATCAGCCACATCAGTGGGTCCCGTGCACTGTTCATGGGACCCACAAACTTTACTTTTCAATAATTTTTTCACTAAAAATGGGTCATACATCACTATTTGCACATTTAAAAATTATTTTGTTACAGTGTTTTCAATTTTCAGTTTCAGTAAAATAAGTTCTATCTAAACGAACTCATAGTGTGCGATAGAATGAATCGTAGAGTCATCTAATTAAAGCACATGAAGAGCACAGTGTGGGCAAACATTTATTTGAAGAAGAAACGTATTGCGATAACTGTCAAAGTTGAGTATAAAATAGTTATGATCAAATTAAATTATGCATTTTAAAATACTAAAATTGTTAATTAAATACCTGACCTCCTAGATTTCAACTTTAAATGTTAGAAAATTTCCATATTGCCATTGCCATTGCCATCTCTCTCGTCTTGTGTTGACAAGTAATCAGCAATTGCAACCTCGCCTTCACCTTCTTCTTCTTCTTCTTCCCAGTTTTCAAAATCAGAATCCATATCTGCATCACACACATCCATATGAGACATCTCTTTTTCGAGCCTTCTCTTTTTCACTGATTCTAGCAATGTTATTGTAGAGCTTGGTGGATTTATTTACGATAAATCACAGCTAAAAATTTCGTTTCATTTTCCGTCAAAACCAGCGTTTTCAACCAAGTAACTACGAGCTTTGAAATCGAAATGCGATTCTTTTGCATTTTTAAAAATCGCAATATCTTACAAATTGTAAATCCAAACACTTCGTTTTTCAGGTTTTTCTTATAAAACAAGATTCTTTCGCATTTTTAAAATCGTACTTTCTTACAAATCGCAAAACCAAACAATTCGTTTTTTGCATTTTCAATATAAAATGCACATTCAATTGCACATTCAGGATACAGTCATTCTCAGAGTCAGAATCAATCGTACACTCAAGCCACAGTCAATCACACATTCAAGTACACAGTAAATCATCCTTCTCTAATTTGCGCGAACATTCAATGACACGGTAAATCGCCCTTTTTTAGCATGCGCAATTGTGAGTGAATGAGGGTTCAAGTTGTAACGACTGTTGGGAGGTTGATTGGGTTGCTGGTGGTGGTGTCAGTGGCAACAGTTTTGTCTTGGGACCGTTTCAGTTGTTGAGCTTGTAGTGGTTGGGATTTATTGACAGTCGATATGTGGGGGGGGGGGGGGGGGGAGGGGTTCAATGCTGTGCGGGATTTTCTTTTTCAGAGGCCGGGATTGCAGTGGAATATATAAATATATATATGTATATATATATACACTAATTTTCAGTCAACTCTATTTTACCCTCCTCTGTCTCTCTTCCGTTCAAATTGGCCATTAAAAACAAAATGTAAACATAACCATTACTTGGCGGTGGCTTCCAGAAGCATAAAAAATCCTATCACCCACGTTAGTAATATCAAAAACCATGTGAGCAAATTAATGTGAGAAATGAGAATATATCTTTGGGGACTAGATATTGGGAATCAAATCATTTGCTCTTGGATGGATGGATGGATGGATGGGTGAAATCGGCCTATATCAATTCTTGTACTGTTCGGTTTAAGGTATTTCATTAGTTTGCGTAGAGGTATTGGTTAAATTTTCAATTGAACCCCAAATATGTATGTCTCTTAAGTTAATTAGTTAAAGTCTAAACCACATAATAGATTAACAGTTAACACTGCACTAGTGTCTATAGCTAGAAATTGAATACATACATTTGTATAAAAAAGGTAAAGTATGTGATTAATTTTACATGGTTTGAAATATAGTACCAAATTGTTGGACATAACTATGGCTTTTGAGTGGAGTTGTGGTGTGCTTTAGAGTTAGAGCCATTTTCCCTCTTCTTCATGTGTGTGTGTTTGTTTCTCAAAAAAAAAAAAAAAAAGAGATTGCTGAACAGAAAACCAGTTTGGAAAAAATTGGGAAAACAGGTGGTTGAAAAAACTGTTAGTTTAATAAATAAAAACCAAGAATTGGACTTGTTTTCAGTATTTTGATTGTTCCCGTTTTTAAAACCATATAAATTTATACTTATCCTACAGCCACAAGTACTACAACTTTTACTACATTGAATTTACAAATTAATATGTCACTAATTACAAAAAGGCAATTTGAAAAAATATTCATCTATAAGCTAGTTAAACTTTACCAATCATATTCGTTGACACATAAGTTTATAAGTTTTATGTAGTAGCAGTTTTTTAATTTTATGATCCAACTTCAAAAAAAACATGTTCCAATTAATGAGAATATATTTCAGGCACAATTGTCTTGAGGGCCATGTTCACGTACTTAAAGAGTTAAATGAATACATCAACATAATTATTGCTTGGTATATTAGTGTCACAGGGTCAAAATTTTCACTCAATTTTCTGCCTGTGATAGCCTTAAGTCCCTAACTTAGTCTCAGCTAACACCACACACACACTGCAATAACACTTAAAACAAATTATATAGGGACGTATATACACACAACACGCACAATATTTACAGAGAACCCACTCCCAACATTTATTACTTAATTTCAAGTACAAAGGAAACCCTTTTACAAGCCTAGAGAATTACATAGAATTTTCCCAAGGCCAAATACACTCTACTGTTGACACCCCCAACAACCTTAGGGTTAAATACACAGAATTAACTGTTATGGCAGTTACTGCCTAGGTCTTGGACAATCTGCCACTTGTGTTATGACTTATGACACCTTTAACTGATGTTGTCTTGGCTTGCTCTCCACGTTTCCAGCCCATACAAAGCAGGTCTGATCATCAGGAAAGCTAAGAACTGCTTGGTAATTGCCATTACACATGCACATCCCATGTCTCAGGAGACCATGGGGCCTCTGCCCATCCTCCAACAGCCTACACAACATGTTTTCACACGTTTTGGGAGGCTTGGCCCATGCTCAAGGCCTCCCATCAACACTATAGCCCACACAGCATGCCCAATGCAACACACAAAGTAACTGTCATCAACCCACTAGCACTTGTCCATGCATTCATCCATCCCCCACTAGCCCAATGCTTTGCACATAGCATTTGATCATCATAGTAGCCCAGCCCTGCCTTGCACTCAAGCCACCAAGCCCATACACAAGAACCCAGCAACTAAGCCACCAATGTCATGCACCACCACATAGTGTCAGCACCACCTACTGCTGCCCATCATCCAAAATCCATCTCTGCCCACCATGACCCTCCTCTGCCATGGCCTGGAGGCATCATGTGGAGCAAGGTGTCTCCACATGCTGCCCTCTCATCCTGCTCATTGAACCAACTCAAGTAGGGAGACTAGGTAGGTCCCCCTCAAAGAGCCTTTAGGAGCATTGCTAGTCTGGCATGAGGAGTCATGAGTGTTGATGACTTGCATAATTTAGCATAATTTATCAATTCTCAACTTTAAACTTTAGTCTAATTTTATTTATTTTGTTGATTTTAGACTTCATTATTGTTTTTTAAATTTTATTACAGATTTGAAGAAAATGAAGATTTATTCAAATAAAAGAGACGTAAAGCAGTTAGAGAGAATATTGGGCCTTGGATGAGCGGAACTAAAGGAAGATTTCTTTTTGGCCTTAGAAGTTGGCAAGAAAAGCGGGTCCCTCTGGGTTTTGATAGAGGCCGAAACTAAAAGGGGAGGCACGCACAAACAGAGAGCAACGTTTTGGGCTGAAAAGAGCAACGTTTTGGGCTAAGAAAGGACAACATGTTTAAAACTAAAAAGGGGGCGCTGAAACTGAAAAGAAAAGAGAGGCTAAACAAAAAAAGTGGACAACACTAAATGGGGAACACGAAGCAGCAGAGATGAAGACGAGAGATGTTTTTGAGCGTCCATTTGTCCTTACAATCTTCTCAGATACATTATGGTGAATTCGTTTCTGTTGAGTTTAATTTTTAGCATGAACTAAATTTTCTTTATTCTAGGAAAATGATGTAATCTAGTTCCGAACTATGCTTACTTTTCTATGTTAATTTGAATTAATTCTCTTCATGTTTGTCTGATTTATTCTGAGCTTATTGCTTCTAATTAACTAGCCATTAATTAGATGATTTTGATCTTGTGATTTGTTGTCAAAAGAGGGAATTATAGGATAGATCTTGAATGTTTCGGTATAGGTAATTATAGAGATCGAAAGATTTGTATGAACCTATGTAGTATTAAAATCGTTGGTCTTCATGCTATCTTGCTTTATTAAATTGCATATTCTTATGTAAAAATGATGAACAAGAATGTTTCCAATTGGCTATTGAAAGAGGCTTTTGGATAAAGTTTGAGATTGCTAACAAACAAAGAGAATTAAATTCAATTAGCTAGATGAGTAAAGCACAGTGAGGAATTAGGTGAAATCGATTTCCTAGAAGTTTTCTTCCCATTAATTTGATCTTCGAACAACATCTTTCTTTTCCTTTGTGAATTTTCTTTAACTTGATTTCATTTTAAATTCCAATTACAACCAAAAAAAAAAAAAAAAAAACTTTAGTGACTTCTCTAGATAAAATTGAGATTAGCATAATTTTGGTATTTCTCAAAAGTAAGTGACCAATCCCTGAGGACGATACTCTTCTCATCACTTTACTATAAAACTACGATACAGTGCACTTGCAGTTTTGCACCAATCAAGTTTTTGGTGCCGTTACAGAGGTTTGATTTCTTCTTATTTTTGCCAATATCGATACAAAGTAATCTTGGTTTTAATTTAGAATTGTATTTTATTTCATTTATTTATATTTATATTTTTTTTATTTTTCTCTAGGTGTGTTTTTGACGTTGGATGCACTGTGCTAGAACTCGAAACATTATTCCTTTTGATCTGGAGATTGAAAGAACTCTTAGATCACAAAGAAAGAAGAAAGTACTAGCCATGGCTGAAGGAGAACAGAATGCACAACCACGCACCTTGAAGGATTATGTACGGCTAGTTATGAATGAAAACAATTCAAGCATAAGACGCCAGACCATTAATGCTAATAATTTTGGGCTCAAACTGGCGTTGATCAGCATGGTGCAACAAGCCCAATTTAGTGGATCGCCACTTAATGATCCCAATATTCATTTGGCAATATTTTTGGAGATTTACGATATTGTAAAGATGAATGGTGTTACTAAAGACACCATTAGACTAAGATTGTTTCCTTTTTCTTTGAGGGACAAGGCTAGAGGTTGGCTACAATCTCTACAACCGGGAAGCATTACTAGTTGGCAGGACATGGTAGAAAAGTTTCTTGCTAAATTCTTTCCACCTACAAAAACAGCCTAACTCAGGAGTGAGATTGGTTAATTCAAGCAAAATGATTTTGAGTCACTCTATGAAGCATGGGAAAGGTATAAAGATTTGATTCGGCGTTGCCCTCAACATGGATTGCCGGATTGGTTGCAAGTTCAGATGTTCTATAATGGGATAAATGGGCAAACTCGAACCATAGTTGATGCTGCTTCTAGTGGAACTTTGATGTCAAAGATAACTGAGGGTGCTACTTCTCTTTTGGAAGAAATGGCCTCAAACAACTACCAATGGCCAAGTGAAAGAACTTTGGCTAAGAAAGTTGCTGGGATTCATGAATTGGAGCCGTTTGCTGCCCTTTTAGCTTAAGTTGCTTCTCTATCTCATCAGGTTTCAACCTTGACAACCCAAAGAATACCACAAAGTGCAGAATATGTTGTAGCTTCAAGTATGATAGTTCCGATCAATGAAGCAGGTCAAGAACAAGTTCAATACATCAACAATCGGAACTACAACTATTGTGGTAATCCTATTCCAAATTACTACCATCCAAGGCTTCGAAATCATGAGAATTTTTCTTATGGAAACACAAAGAATGTGCTGCAACCTCCTCCAGGGTTTGATGGTCAACCAAGTGAGAAGAAGATATCACTTGGGGATGCCATGGTTTCCTTTGTTGAGGAGACCAAAGCAAGGTTTAAAAAGAGTGATTCAAGGTTGGATAACATTGAGACTGATTGTAGCAATATGGGAGCCACTATGAAAAATCTTGAAGTGCAAATTGGGCAACTAGCCATGACCATCAATGCCCAGTAAAAAGGAACTTTTCCTAGCAATACAGAAGTGAATCCAAAGGAACAATGCAAGGCCATTACACTTAGGAGTGGAAGAGAAATTGAGAGGTCACCATCAAAGGAAACCGAGTCCACCCCTACAGCTCCAAACAATGGCCAAAGCAAGAATAAAGTAGAAGAAGAGGAGATTATTGATGATACACTAAGAGAGACTGACATGCCTCCATCAATTTCATTTCCTGACAATCCTCCTATTCTCTCTACTCCACTTCCTTATCCTCAACGTTTTCAAAAACAAAAATTAGATAAGCAATTTTCTAAGTTTTTGGATATTTTTAAGAAAATTCACATAAATATTCCTTTTGCAGATGCCTTGGAACAAATGCCAAATTATGTCAAATTCCTGAAAGACATCATTTCCAAAAAGAGAAGGTTGGAGGAGTTCGAAATAGTGAAGCTTTCTGAAGAATGTAATGCCATTCTTCAAAAGAAATTACCTCAAAAATTAAAAGATCCGGGGGGTTTCACTTTGCCTTGCACTATTGGAAATTCATTTTTTGATAAAGTTTTATGTGATCTTGGTGCTAGCATTAATCTTATGCCACTTTTTGTTTGTAGGAAATTGGGTCTTGGAGAGATGAAACAAACAACCATTTCTTTGCAACTAGATGACTGATCCATCAAATATCCACGTGGAATCATAGAAGATGTACTGGTAAAGGTGGATAAATTTATTTTTCCTGCTGATTTTGTGGTATTAGATATGGAGGAAGACCAAGAGATCCCACTAATTCTTGGCCGACCATTCTAGGCTACGGGAAGGGCTTTGATTGATGTTCAAAATGGTGAGTTAACATTGAGAGTGAAAAAGGAAGAGGTTATGTTCAACATCTACCAAGCCATGAGATTTCCAGAAGATCCAAGCACTTACTTTCGGGTAGATGTCATTGAGCAATGTGTAGTGGAAGCCTTTCAAGAAGATGTGCCAACAGATCACCTAGAACAATGTATCACCACCTCATCTCATACTCATGATTTTAATAACTCTTTTGTTTGTGAATCTAATTTACCTTTTGTTAGTGAAGAATTTCTCCACTATGTATTTGCCTTGGGAGCATTGCAGCAAGTTACATCACTTAGCAATGAAGTGGAAAGGCTAGAGCCGATGGTAGCAAAGACGGATTCTATAATCACTATAGAAAACGTGTAGCAAACTACAACTCCAGAGTTGAAGCAATTACCTAAGCATCTTCTATATGCATTCTTGGGTGATAGTTACACCTTTCCAATGATTGTTGCAACATCACTTACACCCGAAGAAGAGGAAAAGTTGTTGCGTGTGTTAAGGGAGCAAAGAATAGCCTTGGGATGGACTATCTCTGACATAAAAGGTATAAGTCCTTCCATATGCATGCACAAGATTTTAATGGAGGAACTTTATAAACCATCAATTGAGCCCCAAAGAAGATTAAATCCAGCAATAAAGGAAGTTGTGAGAGCTGAAATTTTGAAGCTCCTCAATGCTGAAATTATTTATGCTATTTCAGATAGCTCATAGGTAAGTCTAGTGCAGGTTGTACCAAAAAAGGGTGGAATGACAGTGGTGAAAAATGACAACAATGAGTTTATTCCTACAAGAACAGTCACGGGTTGGCATGTATGTATGGATTACCGCAAGTTGAACAAAGCAACAAGGAAAGATCATTTTCCACTTCCATTCATTGATCAAATGTTAGATTGATTGGCCGGATATTCCTATTATTGCTTCTTAGATGGTTATTCGGGGTATAACCAAATTGCCATAGCCCCCGAAGATTAGGAGAAAACTACATTCACATGCCCTTGCGGAACATTTGCATTTAGAAGGATGCCCTTTGGATTGTGCAATGCCCCAGCGACATTTCAACGTTGCATGATGGCTATTTTGTCTGATATGGTGGAAGATATAATGGAAATTTTCATGGATGACTTTTTAGTTTTTGGTACATCTTTTTACCATTGTTTGCATAATTTAGCTTTTGTTTTGCAGAGATGTGAAGATAAAAATATTGTCCTAAACTGGGAGAAGTTTCATTTCATGGTTCAAGAAAGGATCGTGCTTGGCCATAGAGTGTCATCTAAAGGAATTGAGGTTAATCGAGCTAAAATTGCAACCATAGAAAAACTACCACCTCCAAAGAATGTGAAGGGAATCAGAAGCTTTTTGGGACATGCAGGATTTTATAGAAGATTTATAAAGGATTTTTCTAAACTCTCTAAACCTTTATGTGAAGGGATCGTGCTTAATGCAGTCAATCAACAACTCTTGGTCATTCCAATTGTAGGAATGGCAGGTTTGGGAAAAACAACTTTAGCAAAACTAGTTTATAATAATGAGCTACTACAAGAACATTTTGATAAAAAAATATGGGTATGTGTTTTTGATAATTTTAGTAATAAAAGGATCTTGAGCCAGATTCTTGAATCTCTTACCCATAGCTCATGTACATTAGAGAATAAGAATGCAATATATGAAAGCCTTAAAAAAGAGTTACAAGGTAAAAGATATCTTCTCGTACTAGATGATGTATGGAATGAAGATTCTCATGAATGGGATACTTTAAAGGAGAGTTTATTAGGAATTAATTTAAATATTGGAAATAATATTATTGTAACAACCCGTAGTGACAAAGTAGCAGAAATCATGTGAACACTTCCCAAACATAACATGAAAAACCTATTAGACAAAGAATGTTGGGAAATAATCAAGAATAGAGTATCTACAAAAGGAAGAATTCCATTAACACAAGAATTGGAGGAAATTGGAAGGGAGAATGCTAAAAGATGTCATGGGATTCCATTAGTTGCAAAGGTTATAGGAGGCTCGATGTCTTGGAAGATTGAGGAAAATGAATGGTTGAAAATTCAAAACAATATGGTTTGGAATTCCCAAGATGATAGCGAATGTATCTTATCGATACTAAAATTAAGTTTCGATCATCTCTATCCACCATCTCTGAAAAAGAGTTTCACATATTGTGCAATTTTTCCTAAAGATTATGCCATGGGAAAGGAAGAACTAGTTCAACATTGGATGGCTGAAGGGTTCCTTCAACCATCTTAGAAATATTTTTCGATGGAGGATATCGGTTTTGAGTATTTCGATATTTTATTGGGGAATTCCTTATTCCAAGATATAGAAAGGGACAACTATGGTGATATTATAAGATGCAAGATGCATGATCTTGTACACAACCTTGCCCTCTCAATTTCAAAATGGGAAACCTTGCATGTAGAGGGCATAGTGGGGGGTGACATTCAATATATGTCTCATATTTGACGTTTATCTCTTATATCCAATGACCAAACAACACCAACAATCCCACTAACTAGAGATGACATGGGTAGATTGCGCACAATTTTTTATATTTGTGCTAATCTTGGTGACAAGTTATTGGACTTAAAATGTGTATGTGGTCTAACTTTATTTGGGTGACATGTAGACAAGTTGCCCAAGTCAATTGGTGAATTTAGACATTTGAGGCTTCTTTGCATTGAGCGAACCAACATCAAAGCATTACCTAATTCTGTTACGAAGCTCTACAACATACAGACTCTAATAATTAAGGATTGTCGTCTTCTTGAAGAGCTTCCAAATGATCTACGAAATTTGACTAACTTGAGACATTTTAACATTAGCCATAAGTACATAAAACAGTTGCCAATCAATATGGGCAAGTTGAATTGCCTTCAAACATTGCCTTTCTTTGTCATTGGTCAAGATGATGGTCATCGAATTAAAGAAGTGGGATGCTTAAGCCAACTCAGAGGAGGATTAAGTATCTACAATCTAAAGCATGTGAGAGATAAAGAAGAAGCCAGAACTACAAATTTAATGGGAAAGACAGGAGTGCACAAATTGGGATTCCACTGGAGTAATGAAAGAGAAGGCAACAATAATGATGGGATGTAATGGAAGGCCTTCAACCTCACTGACATTTGAAAAGTTTAGAAATAGAAAATTTCAGGGGTGAAAAGTTCCCTTCATGGGTATTGGCACGTGATGGGTTTCTTTTGGACCATCTGTTGAAAATTCGTTTAGAAAACTGTGACAAGTGCAACAAGATTCCTACACTTGGGCATTTACCCCATCTCAAGGTTCTTGAAATAAAGGGAATGGATAATGTGATATGCATTGGAACAGAATTTTACCTTAATTATAGTGGTGAGAGATCAAATAATAGTGGAGGTGGTAATGACAGAAAAGTGGTGTTCCCAGCTTTGAAAACACCTATTTTCGAGAAGTTGCCCAACCTAGTGGAATGGAAGGACGTGTTGGAGTTGACAACAATAGAAACGCTGTTTCCTTGCCTTGAGGACTTGACCATTGAATCATGTGGCCAATTGACAAGTGCTCCATATCATTTTCCAACTCTTAAGAAGTTAAGGATTTCTAGTATCAAAAGCACGGCATTCGTAAGGATTATTAGCAGGCTTTCCACCCTCGCCTCCCTTGACATTTGGAATATTTCAAAACTTGTTTGTTTGCCAGAACAGTTATTTGAGAATAAGTCTTATGTCTATATACATAGGGAATTGTTTTGATTTGGTGTCCATCTCGCCGCATCAAGATGTAACCTTTCCTTCTCTCGAGACGTTTGAAGTAAGGGATTGTCCTAATTTGAGATCCTTTCCAAGTCTACAAGGTGCGGGGTCCCATCTTCGAAGTCTGGAGATATCTTGTGGTGACGAAGTTCTACCAACTTGGTTACAATCCTGCACGTCTCTTTCAACATTGATGATAGAGTGTCCAAATCTGATATCAATTCAAGAACTACGAGAATTGCATTCACTTACAGAGTTATACATTTACAATTGTCCTGATCTGAAATCAATTCCAGATCTAGGAGAATTGCATTCTCTCACCCATCTAAGCATTTTCAAATGCCAAAAGTTAACGTGTTTGCCAGAGACGTTAAAGTGCGTCACCCGCTTAAAGTATTTGGGGATCGGTAGGTTTTGTGAAGAGTGGGATGCGTTCCCCAGTCTCAGTTCCATCCAACACTTGCACACGTCCTTTGAATCATTAGCATTGGTTGGGTGGGATAAACTCAACTCTCTCCCACACGAAATACACCGCTTCACTTCCCTTAAAGCTCTGTACATATACAGCTTTGATGGACTAGAAGCTTTTCCTGAGTGGTTCTGCAACCTTTCTTCTCTTCAAACACTGCAACTTGGGAGCTGCAAAAACCTGATGTATCTACCCACGTTGCGAGCCACGCAACGCCTCACTAAATTAGAATCATTGTATATTTTTAATTGTCCCAAATTAAAGGAAAGATGTGCAAGGGGTAGCGGGGCAGAGTGGTCCAAAATTGCCCTTATTCAAGATGTCGATGTTAGGGATTGAGCGGTAAGTTTACACATACCTCAAATCATCTTCTTCAGTTTTCCCAATTTCTCTAATACCCTATATTCTTAATTGCCCCTAATTTCTTCCTTTTCTTTCTTCAGTTTCCCCAAAATAAATTTCCTGGCACTACGAGAAGAATTAATTAATCTCATGGAATTTCAACCCACTCCCTAGAAATTGATGGAAAATATTTTATACCAAAGGGTAGCTGCGCAGATCAACCACAACTTTAATGTTATTAAAGAGGAAGCAACTTGAGTGGTAAGTCTACTAATACCTTATATCATCTTCTCTTCTTTTCTATGATAATCTCATTTCATAATTGCTCTTGGATTCTTATTTTTACGTTTCTATTGTGTATAGCTGGAGGCAAAATCAAATCAACTAATCCATTCTCAATTGTCAGAGCTAACAGTAGTTCATAAGAGTTGGTGAGTTTTCTCAAATGTTACTCAACAAAACAAAAAGGAAAAAGCAAATGTTAATCAATAGTTTTCTTATAAAATTAATTTGGCATGATTAGTGTTGGTATTGGGCTGTTACTCAATTGGGGCAAGCCTCTTTGAGCTCTATAATAAAATGCATTTAACAACCTAACTTGTCAAGTCACCACTAACCTCAATTTTTTTTCCTCTGTTTTTAGATAGCTATTCATTTATTAGCGCACATATGGCGGAAACTGCAGATGTTTTACTGTCGCCATTGAAAGGAAATATGTGCCGCCGGAAAAAGAGCTCAATGGTCAATATTAAATGAAAATAGAATATTAGATCATCCAACATATAGCATCTTATAGATATCTACTGGTGAGTCCATCTAAAACAGACTTCCTATCTCTCTTTTTATTTTTTTATTTTTTTTATTGAGCTTCAAATACTCAATGATCTGCTTGTGACAGCTTGTCTTTCATGACATATCCATTTTCTTGAAGTTACTCACAAAAAATGGGCATGATGTGTCTGTAGGGTTATTTGGTATTTGTTTTTCTACTGGGAGAATTGAGAGCCACCTGTGCACAAATAAGGTCAAATTCTTCAACTACTTGTCACACACAAAAAAAAAAAAAAAAAAAAAAAAAAAAAAAAAAGCCTAACAAAGTATAGGATAATCATATTTTTCTTTTAATAAAAAAAAAATACAAACTGTCAATCAAGTGTCCTGTTCAAAAGCTGCGAATGTCAGCTAATGATCAGTTTTTTATACTATTTTTTTGAATAATTGAACCAATAATTTCTTAATTTTCTTGAAATATATCTTCTTAATTGTAGTTCAAAATAATAGCATTATGCTTATAGTTGTCAGCTGTTTTAAAGAAGTTAGCAAAAATAAAGCTAAAAGGAAAACATAAATGGAAGATCACTAACTACCAAGCACCTATGTTCTTATTGGTGAATGAATTTGTCAATCTGAATGCAATCACTCACATATTCGAATCTCCCAAATCAACATTTAGTATATTCTGTATGAGTGTATAAGAAAAGGGTGAGGAAAAGAAATTGGGTGCTCTTGCAAGTCAGTAGCATTTCATATTGAAAAATAGACTCTCTACATCCAAAATGGCCAGAACACGTTTTCTTTGATAAAATCCAATGCAGGGAAAAAGAAAAAAAAGAATATGATACTTCCTGCTGAACTTAGGCAAGGCAGTAAGGATAGGGACAATTTTGTTTTCTTTCCCCTGTAATAATAGATTCCTTGACTTGCAAAATTTTAAGGTTAGTTTGTAAGCTTAGATATCATTGCATCTTTTCAATCTTCATACTCTGATATATGTAATTTATAAATGGTGATATCATTTCATCATTAAACAATATTTTCAAATTTGTAACCCACAGGTAGCACTTGGACATTATTGTGAGCTAGCCACTTTGTAGTTTCTGATTCAGCAGACCTTTCTTTTCCAATGTGAAAAATACTTTACAGATCATCCATTTTGGAGCCAAATCTTCTTTTGGTTACCTAAACTGTTATGCCAACAACGGAATCTCCTAGCAAAGCAATAGGCGTGTAATCCCATTCTATGGAAAGCTGATTTGAAGTTTTCTGGAGTAGTTGATTTATTTCAATTTATATCCATGCGAAGGCTAAGAATACAATCAAAGATGGATTTTTTTACTGTTCACTTTGGAAGAGATATGGAAGGAGCAAGAGTGTCCCAGAACTAGAAGATTGGCTGTAGTCCAAAAATCACAATAGAAGGGAGTTTAAATTGATTCCAATGAAAGTGTTTCATTAAAATTTGTGAGTTAACCCCATCGCCTCCTCTCGTCTAATTTCTCTCTTCCAACAAAAATAGCCTATTAAGATGCCTTACTTTTCTTTTTCTTTTTTAATCTCACTCCAATTTTGTATGCTATTTACTAAATTAGTTGTTTGTAATTTTATATACCATTTACTGATGCCGGTTATCCTTCATTCCCAATCAAAGGTGTACTTCAACTTGCTAATTATCCAGCATTTCCCAATCAAAGGTGTACTGAATCACAAAATGGTACAAGATTGCCCCTGTTCCAAATATTCAAAAAGATGGTTGAATCTTATTCTAAGCTCAAAATAATCAAAAATCAGTATTTTCTCTTAAATATTTCACATTTAGTGCATCATATTTTGTTGCATGGCATATGTAGGTCTTCAAATATTACTAAACTAAGAAAAATTTTATTTTCTTATTTGCACAATTACGTCTCTAAATTTATTTTTGATTAGGTTTATATATAAAATTATGGTAAACTTGATACTATATATAAATATTTAAGTTACCAAGTTTCTAGTAATGGGGTTTTTTACTTGGTAAAAAAAAAAAAGTATGTAGTAACAAGGTTTCTTTTTTAATAAAAAAAGTAATTAGGATTATTTGTATTTATATTAATTTTGAAGGTTCACCCTTTGATATATTTGGAATTTACCGGAAGAAATGATGAATGTAAGACTACGAATTCTAAGTTTGTCATTAAGTGAATGTAGAATTCTAAACTCCAAAATAGTTATTTTCATATTGTGAATTAATCTGAAGTTATCTTTCTTCTAATAAGAAAGTTGCCTAATTTAAAGTTAGTTTTCAAACTTTAAAAAATAATCAATTATTTAAATTATTTATTCTGTTCAAATTAGAGTTGTTCATGAGCTTAAAAGTTGTGATTACTATATTTTTATAAGGAAGATCATCTTGAAATTCCAATCAAATTGAATGAGACCATAATTGCATTATTTTTTTTTTCTTTTTTGAGATCAAATATAATATTGAATAAACTATATTACCAGTAATTAAGATTTCTTAAAGACAATTGATTCTCTTTTGAGTTATCTATCTTTTCAAATTTTTCTTGGAAAATTCTGTTTTTAGGTCACGTACTATTTCCTATCAATGTATACAGTATTCCTGGCATACTTTTGCGTCTCAAATCAAATGTTCATTCGTTATGGTTTCCTAAACTTGAAGCCTTTATGCCAGTGACTTTAGCAATTAACTCGAGTATGAGGTAAAAGTCTAAAGTTAGCATTTTTATTTATTGATTTCATAAAAACCATATATTCACTAAAATTCACTTGTGCATATCTCTATTAAAGCATTTAAAAAAACTACCTCCAATTAAGTTTTTCTGTCAATAATGGGGTTTTCTTCTTGTGAAGCTTTATAGTATTATCTTACCAAACAGGTGACCATAATACTAGATGCTTTTGATTATGCAAACGTTCATAGGATAGATCCTAATCACTTGCATATAAGGTAATGGACCTCTCTCTTTAAATTAAAATGATTGGCTATTATTTGATATTTGTAGTATAAAATGGTTTCATAACTCATGACAATAATCAATGTTGACATAAGTAGTTTAAACAACCATGGTGTTGACTGATTCTGATGGCTTGTCATGATTTTGAAAAAGGCAAGAAGCATAGCTCATGGTTCAAGCATGGTAAGTTCTGATTCTTGCCAATGATTTCTATGTCTTTGGTTATGGTGAATGCTAATAGAAAACATATCATAAAGGTTCTACCTGGTGTCTCACTCATTGAAATATCGGATAGCCAATGAGCTCTAGCTCAACTGGCACTTCCTCTCCTTATATAAGTTCTAAGGGGAGGGTGAGGTCATTCGTTTAACACCCTCTTATTTTGTGTGATATTTTATATACAAAATTCTGATTACTTGTTACCATCTTTAAAGTTTTAAGTTATCAATTTGTGTTACTTAGGGCTCTTTGTATCTGTACAAATTTTGAAGGTTCACTGTTAGGTATATATGGAATCTATGAGAAGAAATTTGAAATGTATGACTGGATTCTAAGATTGTCATTAGGTGAGCCGAGAATTTAAAACTCCATAATAGTTTGTTGATGTTGTGAATTAATTTGAAGTTGTTTTTTCTTTTAATAAATTAGTTAATTTGAAGTTAGTTTTCAAACTTGAAAAATAATCAATGACATTCATTATTTATTTTTTCCTACAGTTTTACATGAGCTTAAAAGTCCTTGAAGTTAGTATTCAAACTTGAAAAGATTCATCAATGACCGACATTATTTATTCTGTCCTTATTAAAGTTTTACCAGAATTAAAAGTCTTGTTTATTTTATTCCATAAAGGAGGGCATCTTGAGATTCAATCAAATTGAACGAGACCTTGATTCTATGGGTCCGTTTGGATACAGTTTATTGTTGTTTATTATTGTTGAAAACTGATTGTTGCTGAAAACACTGTAGCAAAATAATTTTTAAATGTATGAATAGTATCGTGGGACCTATTTTTAATATTTTTTAATGCGTGAACAGTGTGCTACAGTGCGTGAACAGTAATAATTGTCTCATGCACAGTGATTTTACTGTTCATGCACTGAAAAAAAAAAAAAAAAAAAAAAAAGTTCCGAAACGTGAATTCTGAAAACGCAACGCAACTTTCAGAGTTATCCAAACCGGCACAATATTTTATTTTTTGGGATCAAATTATGATAAGCGTATAAGTCATAGTACCATTAATTAAGATTGCCTTGAAGATTACATTGAAACTACGTTGTTTAATTTGATTCTTTTAGAGTTTTCTTTCTTTTTAATTTTTTTTCATAGAAATATCTGTTTTTAGGTCAACTAGAGCCATATTGTATATGTATTTGCAAGTGTTGATCACTACACCATACTTGGAAACACTATCAATAATGCATTAGGTGAGGCCTAGGTTTTTCCAATGCTTTCACGATCGTTGCTTCCATCTTCTATTTATATATATGTTATTCTTAACAATTCCTCCGCCTTTCACGATCGTTGCCCATATAAAGGATAGACCATTCACAATCCTCAAAGCATCTAGCATTCCATTCCAGTCATAAGCACTAAAACAAAAAAATGCAGCACAAAGCTCTAGAAATCTATATTTTTATATCTTCCAAACTTGCCTTGCCAAAAAGCCAACAACTAAATAACTTTATACGACATAACCCAATGGATACCAAACAAACAAAATCTCATAGAAAAAGAGCTTTAAATCTGAGATATAGCTAATAAAATCCATAATTGAGATTGTTTTTTAATAGCTCTTTCTCATTTTCATTTTCAATATGTAGGCATAAACTTCTTGCTGTAATCTCTCCTAAATCGTTCCTATTTGTTAGTGAATTTTTTGTTTTGCATTTATTCTTAAATTAAAAAAAAAAAAAAAAAAAAAAAATCATTTAGTCATTTTGTTCTAGCATGAGGCCTTCTATGTTAGTTACGTAGTGTTAAACAGCTTTTTAGCATTTTTGAAATTTAAATAAGTTTTATATTTAACAGAAGGCCCTCATATTTTGTCCCAAATAGAGAAAAAGGAAAATTATCTTCAAGTGCTGCACAAAATACTTAAGATTTCAAGAAGCTGACAGGCTCCCTTACAATATGCTGCTGATTTCTTATTTCCCTCGTTTAAAAGAAGGATCTGCCAAGGGAAACTGTCCCTAGTATGAAGTATCCTTGGATTGCTCTTATTCAAATGATAGAGATATCATAAAAAGCAAGTGATAAGTCCCTCCAAACTTGAAGTCTAAATCTTTTCTCTTTTCTTTAAGGGTGCGTTTGGTTCAATGTAAAATGATTTCAAGGTGTAAAATATTTTCAACTGAAAATATTTTCCAGATATGAAAATGATTTCAGGTGTTTGGTCCCATCACAAAAAATATTTTGGAAAATATTTTAAGGTGTTTGGTTGTGTTTCTGAAAATTCTTCAGAAAACACATTTTCTCAGCTTCCAAACAAATATTATAATAAGAAATTTGAATATATAAACCAAATCAACCATAAAACATAACCAAAAAAATTCAATCTTCTCTTTTCATTAGCATCGATCGTGAGAGAGGGAGAGGGAGAGATAGATTGAGAGAAAATATTGGTATAGGACCACAGATTGGTGAGTGGGTCTGAAGAAGGTGAGATGTGTGAGTGGGTCTGACAGCAGCAAGATCAGCAGGTGGGTCTGACAGCGGCAAGATCGGTGGATGGGTTTGAAGGAGGCGATGGCGATGAGATTGGTTTGTAGATCAGAGATCATGGGTGGGTCTGATAGCTTCTCAGCTTTGGTTGTTTAGAGGGAAAGAGAGAGGAAGAGAGAAGAGAAAGCTTCCTTGACTGGCGGTGTAGATATGTGGCGAAGACGATGACGGTTCGGTGAGGGTGAGGCATGAACCTGCAGCGCGATCAGACCAGCGAAGGTTGGGTTGTCTTCTTCACTTTCCCTTCTAGCTATCTCTCTCTTTGTCTTCGGGTGTGTGAGCCTGCGTGGAGGGGACAAGGACGGCAATCTAACCGACGAGGATGTGCTTGGGAATCACTTCAAGTGGAGTGTGCTTGAGCTCTCTCTCACTCCCTCTCTTTGGGTGTGTTTTCCAAAAATTCATTAAAGGTAAAATAAGAGTGTAAACGATTTTACACCTCAAAGGGTCTTATTTTTCGGTCAACATGGGGTGTGTTTTCTGTTGACCGTATTTTACTTAGGTACCAAACACAAGGGTGTAAAATAATTTCCTGAAACCATTTTCAGGCAAAACAAACGCATCCTAAATATCAAATACCAAATATATGTCTTTCTCCGAAGAAGAAAAAAAGAACCAAATATATGCTGAAATATGCATATTAACCCAAGCCCAAGTTACATGGAGGACAATCATAGGTACTTTACGTGCTGTTCCTTAAGTTTTCTTCTTAAAATTCGACCTTGTGACTACTTAATTAAAAAATACACTTTTATCTTATGAGAAAAAATTCACATGACAAAATCTTAAGAGAGAACCTAAGGAATAGCACATAAGTACTGTACCTAAGTCTTGCCTTTACATGGAAACACAGGAAACAATACATCAACATTAAAAACATTACAAACAAACTTTTGTCACTAAATTAAACCAACAATAAAACATGACTTCTCATATGCTATTCATAAGTGATCTTGGATTTCATTGTTAATATACTCATTTTTACTAAGTCGTTCATCACATCAGGGCATAATGTCTCTGTAGGGCTATTGTTACATTTCAATTGGGAGAAGTATTGAAATTCATTAGTGTGGGAAACTTGTTCAGGTACTTCTTTCTGCTGAGACTTTATTGAATTTATTCTCTTCAACATCGCATAATGCATGAGAAACCCAGTTTTTTCTAATAATTCATTTTCTTAAAAAACATTATAATACAAGCACATGACTGGTATTTTACAAATCTTATAAAGTTAAAAAAGTTCAATCAAACTCGCACTTTTTTTGTCATTTTTAACAGTTCTCCAAATAGTTAGGTATTTATCATATATCTATTTTGGGATTTGTTGTCCAAGGTCCTAGTAGTACACTTAGAAAGTTGTTGATTGCTGAAAATTGTACATGTACAAATATATAAAAGGTATTGGTGATTATCCAACAACTATTTGGCAATTGGAACTTTGATTTTGTCAATCTTAACACATTTGAACCCTTTGACCACACTTTAGTTACCAACAACACACAATTAGAATATCTCACATGGGAGAAAATCTTTGCTTCATCTTTTTCAACTCACTATACTAACATATTTGAACATCATGAAATCAAATAAACAATCTTATGTGGTAACTGGAATACTTTCATTTCCACATGAGTTATACATTTGCAAAAAGCTACATAATCTACCCATGTTGGAAGTAGCACATTGCCTCACTAAATTACAAATGCTAATGACATTTCAATTTCCCAATTTGATGTAATGTAGGATTGCAAAAAATGGTCTATGATTGCACATGGAGTTTGTCTGCGTTACGTATTATCCTTCTTTTTTGCAGTAGTATTTTCCAGAAAGCCAAATTATGGTTAAGATGCAATGATATGGTTATAAGCATTAGCTGTGTCTCATTAAAAATTTCCATTGTATTCAGCTCCTCTCCTCTGGAAAGGGGCTTGCTGCCTTTTTCTAAAGGGCTTCTTTGCCATTTACTGGTATAACCTTCATTTTGCAAACCAATAATTATTGTTAGCTTAAATAGCAGAATGATTTTTAATGCATGATTAATTTAAATTTGTGGATTTCCTTGTTATTAATTTTCTTGCTGACACAATCTTCGTATGTTACATAGTGTACATATAGAGATCTCCTTCCTTTATCTAAAATGCATAAACTGCAACATAGTGTATATATGTTGACTACTCATTGTTTGATAAATTATTAGCAATTTCTAAATGGGGATCAAGTACTTTAGATAACATTACTTAGAGTTTTGAAGAGGAAAAAAAAGATAAAAATCATGATATTTAGATAAATTTTTCTCCATTAAATTTTTTTTTGTCAAGATACAAACCAAAGGAAGGGGGAAGGGGTGAAATAGAACTTCTGGCCAGTCTTTTAAGATAGGGTGCATCCTTGGATGTTAAAGAAATATCACTTGGCTATAAAAGATGAGTGGTGAATTTAGAATAACACTTTGTAGATAAACATCTGAATGGTGCTTGCTGCACCCCACTTCAATTTGTTTGGTATGGACTATGAAAACATACATTTAAAGGTGTTTATGATGCCTTTTAATCTTTATGTGTAGATATTCTTACATGTCTAGATCGGGTATATGGACATGGCAATGGTGCAAACATAAGAAAATGTCAAAGGGCAGTTGAAAATTAACTACGGTGATGCTTTCATTCGCAAAAATAACGGTAATTAAGAATTGTATTGTTATTTTGCTGTTATTATTCAAATTTCTTTTTTTTGGTCCATACCACATTTTACTTGACAGATAATGATTGGAATATCTCTTTTTGTGCAAGGGTTATAGGGACTGGCTGCCTTTTTCTAAAGGTCTTCTTTGCCATTTACTAATACAACCTTCATTTTGCAAGCCGATAGTTATTTTTAGCTTTAATAGCAAAATGATTTTTAATGCATGATTGATTTAAATTTATGGATTACCTTGTTATTAATTTTCTTGCTGACACAATCATCGTATGTTACATAGTGTACATATAGAGATCTCCTTCCTTTATCTATAATGCATAACCTGCAGCATAGTGTACATATGTTGACTACTCATTGTTTGATAAATTATTAGCAATTTCTAAATGGGGATCAAGTACTTCAGATAACATTACTTAGAGTTTTGCAGAGGAAAAAAAAGATAAAAATCATGATATCTAGATAAATTTTTCTCCATTAAATTTTTCTGTCAAGATACAAATCAAAGGAAGGGGGAAGGGGTGAAATAGAACTTCTGGCCAGTCTTTTAAGATAGGGTGCATTGTTGGAAATTAAAGAAATACCACTTCACTATAAAAGGTGACTGGAGAATTTTAGAATTATTCTTTGTAGATAAACATCTGAATGGTGCTTACTGCACCCCACTTCAATTTGTTAGGAATGGGCTTTGAAAACATACATTTACAGGCATTTATGATGCCTTTTAATCTTTGTGTGCAGGTATTCTTACATGTCTGGATATGGACATGACAATGGTGCAAACATAAGAAAATGTCTAAGGGCAGTTGAAAATTAACTATTATGATGCTTTCATTCGCAGAAATAACGGTAATTAAGAATCATATTGTTATTTTACTGTTATTATTCAAATTTCTTTTTTTGGTCCATACCATATTTTACTTGACAGACAATTATTGAGATATCTCTTTTTATGCAGTTCTCTACATTAGCATGTAGATCATCTGCAGTTATGCTTTTAATGGAAGATAATGTGGATTTTAGAAATGAGGACTGGAAGATCTTCTCCATTGGAATGAGCTATCAAATGTTTTTGAAGAGTGATGCCTTATTGCTATTGTGATGAATGGTATCATTGATTTAATGGTATCATCAATGATGATGATGATGGTTATTGAGTTGGTGGCTTGACATTGTTTAAGCAATGTTGCCGTGTACTTGGTTTCATATGGTGTTCGCCACTACACTTCCTCTCCACACAAAGATTACCCAACCTTATTGGTTCATGTTGCAAACCTAAACTATTATATACATGCGGTCTTGTAAATTGTTGTGTGACAAAAAATAGAGTAAAAGAGTAAAAAAAAAAAAAAAAAAGAGTTCAAGTGGTGCTTTGTTTAAAAGAAATTATAGGTTTCACTTATTACGTGCTTTTGGTGAGTGTTCTTTGGGTGTATTGGTGTTTCGGTTTTGTGATAGCAACTTTATGCTATCTTTGTAATTGGTCCTATTTTCATATTGAAACTTTCTTCATAATACTGCCCGTGGATGTAAGCTTATGACCAAATCACGTAGATATTTGTGCTCTCCTGTGTGATTTGTCTTTTCTGTTTTTCTATATATATTATGCATAAAAACCCACTATCATTTGGTTACACAACAAATAAATATTAATGCTTTTGTTATCGATGACTCATCCTTAACAAGAATTACTTTGGAATCAATATGGATGGTGTTGTTGGCCCTTATTATTCTTCTATGGCTACAATAGCTGGGAATTGGAGAAGGGAGTTGTTTGCTTCTCTTCAAGTTGAAGTTAATGCAATTAAATGGCATGGGCTTTGTTGCTGTTGTCAATCTAGAGGACTCACCCATCCTCATTGAGACAGATTCTAAGGTCTGCGATGATGCCCTTGTTAATTATACCTCTTGCTTCTCCATGGGGGATTCGTCCCATTTGCTCAGAGATACAAGGCTTGTTTTCTTAGTTTCCTCAAGTTTCAATTTTTTGGGTGTCTAGGCTTGCAAATGTAGCAGCCCATTCGTTTGCTAAATGGTCTCTCTAATGTAATGTTTTTTATTCTCTTGAAGGGGCCCGGGCTCTCCTGGGTCCAAGTATTTTTTTTAATTATTATATATTTCATTTTTACAGATAGTCCCTTTCAAAATCTTAGATCCTCTTTCTCCTCAACAAGCCTAACCAGTTTACTGTAGCAAATTATTAAAAATAAAATACAATATTTTATTAAAATTATATATTTTCCTTCAATTAAAATACTCAAATTCTTTCGCTTCATGTATTATTGTAATGAGTTGTTTATATTATTTTAAATGAAGTGATTAAAAAAAAAACATTTTATGTTAAATATATTATAAAGTGAGGTAGTAAAATAAATAAATTAGTTTTTTGATATGCTAAAAGCTAAAATTTTTAGCACTATCATTGTGAATGCTCTAACTTTAACAATAACAAAAATCCTAGCCAGCTTAGTATTTAAAAAAAAATACTTTTTTTTTTGGTTTTTTTGGTAAATGATTACATCTTAATGTATTTAAAACAATGATTTTGAGTATTTATAATTTTTAATACTATATAGATGCCTATTTAAATTTTTTTTTTTTTTTTTTAATACTCTGGTGTACACTAACTTAAAATATTGAGTCCGTCCGGACGTGGGTAACTGCCTCTCATGTTTTGAGTCTATTATCAGGAGCTAAGCTTGTTCTTTTATATAGCTTTGCTTTTTTCTTTGGTTAATAAAGTCTTTCTTTCATAAAAAATAAAAAATAAAATAAAAAAAGTATGGGCGCAGCTCCAATTCCCACAATCATGGATGTATGAAAAACATGTGTCTTATAATGGCTTATTTCAGAACGAGATTTACCTCTAGCTTATTTCAGAACGTTTGGGTGTTTTGACTTTGGAGTCTTATAATGGGTGCAACCGTGTAGGAAAACCATGTAAGAAAGGCCATTAACATTGGGGCCTGGGCTATCACTTCCAAACCTACTTAGGGCCTAGGCTTAAGGCCCACTATACAAAAAAAAAATATATTTAATGTGGAATTAAAAGGCCTCCAAAATTGTACAAAAGTGTTCCAAAAATAAATTGTAGGATGGTAATTGAATTTTTTAAATGAAAAGAAAAATTGGTGTGTTTGTCCCCACCCCCCCCCCCCCCCCACAATATTGAGTTAATAGGAATCCAACCCAATTAAAATCCTAAATAATTTTGCTAAAATAATTATTGTGAGTGTCCCTAATAACTATTGAGAATCAACTTTCTCAACAACAACTTGAGACTTTACCTTTTGTAAATCAAACTCTTAAATAACATGTTACATTATTAAGTGAAAATGTAATAATATCCTTAATTAGAAACTGTTGTTCTACATTATAAAAATTATTTTATTCCTGCAATATTATAATTTTAAGTGGATTAGCTATTTTCAATTGTAAAGAGTTGTTGAAAAACCTAAACACAAATGCTTAATTAGTAATATTGTATCTCAAAAACAAGACAAATGATTTTAAAGAAAAAAATAATAATATATAAAGTTAAATAAATAATGTGCGGGAAAATGGTCCAAAATTTTATATATTGGGCCTTGGGCCTTATTCAAGGGTGCAATTACGTCCGAAGAGAGACAAATGAAGTGGAGAAACCCTAATTTAAAATCTGACACGTAAGAAATAAATAAAGGGTGGTCCGAGTAGAAACCTGTCCTTGGCAACGAGTAACACGTCTTGAGTTTGAGTTCCAGCTGTAAGAATGATCTCCATAGAATCGCTAGTGGTAGAGATATACCTCTGAGACACGTAAGTGTGAAAGAGGCGAGGAAATATCTAAAGGAAAGCTGCTGTCATTGCATTAAATACCTTGCAGCTACTTTTTTAGCTGCATTTATATGGAGAAAATCTCTAAATAGTGTTTCCTTGGTCACTGTAACTCACAAAGAAGCCAAAGGAGATGTCTGATGGGACATGCACTCAAGTAAGAGTTTAGATGACCAACAAGTGTACAATCAAGATGAACTAAGAGGAACTATATAATGTAACGAACCTTGCATGAGAAAGGGGGGGAAAAGCGAGGAAGAAACTACTGTAGCATGCAAAACTGAGTTGCAAACCATCTATATCAATTTCTACCATTATTTGCCTCCTCGGATGGGAGTGGCAATCATTTTGATATATATCTTATTCGTGTGCTCTTCTTTATAATCAAGACCAACCATTATTGACCTTCACTAAAACCTAGTTCTCCATCCCACTCTCTAAAAATTTATTGTATTGGGCTCATTAGACCATCGACCAATTCTTTTGGGCTTGGGCTGAAAACTGTGACCCTACAAATAATATTTAATTAGTATTGATTAATGTAGAAAGCTCCATTTAAACTCATTGTCTTAACTCTTAAGCCCCAAAAAATATATTTTTTCTCATTGAATATCTCTAATTTCTTACCCTTTTTAACTGTATGTGAAATATGGGAATTTTTTTGTGGGCAAAATTACATTTATTTATTTGTTTGTTTTATTTAATTTTGTAGCTTGCAATTACATGCAATAAATTTGATTTTTAAATGTTGTATGCCTTACATTTAAATAAAAATTGAAAGAAATAAAAGGAATAAATATTAAATTGGAAGGTAGATGTTATCCCATAGAAACGTCCAAAAAGCAAAACAATTGTCCCTCCCTCATCAAGCAAATATACGAAAAATTTATGAACAAATAAAATTATGCATTTTAAAACACTAAAATTGTTTATTAAAACCTGACCACCAAGGTTTCAACTTTAAATGTAAAAACAAATATCCATCTAAATTCCATAAATTCCCCAAAAAAGAAAAATAAAGCAAAAGTAAATGAACAAAGAACAACCTATATAATATAGCATACGTAATTAGCATTCTATGCCATATTGCCATTGCCATCTCTCTTGTCTTGTGTTGACGAGTCATCAGCTACTGCAACCTCAACTTCACCTTCTTCTTCATCCACGAAATTCTCAAAATCAGAATCCATATAGTCTTCATAGAAGTCCATATGGCCACCTATCCCTCTAGTCACCATAACCACCCTATTCTTCCTCCTCTGACCTCTTCCTTCTTCCTCGACAACCGGCATACCGAATCGACAAATCGGGCACGACCCTTTTACCTTGAGCCATGACTCGATGCAACTCGAGTGAAACTTGTGCTTGCAAGGCATCTCTCGAGCCTCCCCACCTCTCTCGTACCCTTCCAAGCAAACCGCACAGTGTTCATCCTCCTTAAGGCTTAAAGATTCCAACCTTGGCATGGCCTCGATTGAGTCCTTTGACGCTGGCAAAGCTCTTCCTCCTCGATTCTCTGACGCCGAACTGTCGTCGTTCAGCCAGGTGGCAACCTCGAATATGAGTAGGCATTGCATACATGTGAGGTTTACCACCAAATGGGTCATGCCTAGGCTCCCTGCTCCGTGAACTAAACGACTGATACGTGGGACAATGAGGCTGAGGCTCTCTTGGGTTTGGGGTTCAGACATGTTTGAAATTCACTAACACAATCGCAAAAACAGAGACAAAGATGGTGTTTATTATGAGATATGAGACACAATTTATAGAGGAGAAAAACCGAAGGTTTTGACTTCAGAATCTGATAGAAGCTTTACAACAAAAGCTTAAGCTGGAAAAATTATCCTCTGATATGCTCTCACAGATTAGTAGATATGCTTATCTGTCTCGCACGTGCAACTCATAGTCCACTTAAAAAAACATAGTC
Source organism: Quercus cerris (assembly GCA_963669245.1). Lineage (NCBI taxonomy): Eukaryota > Viridiplantae > Streptophyta > Magnoliopsida > Fagales > Fagaceae > Quercus > Quercus cerris. The sequence continues at coordinate 24,433,951 of OY770007.1, read as the reverse complement.
ATCGTAAAATACAATATTTTTGACATTCTGGCATGGTAAGATATATATTTGGATTAATGTTACTACGCATAATGGTTGGTTTTCTTTCATCTAATTTTACCAAGTAATGTTAAGATAGAACCTGTTATGCATGCTTACATGAGAAAGATGTATATTAAATTAGAATTATATTATATTGATATATTCAAGAATATTGTAGTTAAATTAAGACTTAAAAGTATTTTTAGTGCAGACATATAGTATTCAATTTTTCATCTTTCAACTATCAAATTATAAAAAATATAATATTATATATATATATATATATATATATTTATTATTATTATTTATATTATCATCAATCACACTATACCATCTTAAAAATTATAAAAGTTTTTATATGTAGACCTATACACAAAAATATCTGTGATTACTACAATTTTAATTTATTTTATTGAAAATGTTAACCTTGTTTGTACTTTTATTTTGTATAAACTTAGATTAAAGAGGGTATGTAATCAACGTCAGAGCCGCCCACTTTAATTTTTATTCTTATTATTATAATATATGTATATTTTAACTTTTTTACCCAAAAATAATAAGAGTTATCCAAAATAGGAAAATATTGATCAATTACTCTAGTAATTCAAAAACTAAATAAAAATCTAAGACTAGATGTTCTCCTCCTTTCTTGGGGAGTTTTGTTGATATATCCCTTGTTAAAGTTCTTTTACCATGTATTTGTGTTGTTTTGTCTCCTACTAATATTGCAAAATAGAATGAGGCAGACATTGTTTAATTAGGAAAATGCCATTTTTTTTTCTTTTCCATTATATAATGTAATAAATAAAATCTATTATCGTTTTTACATTAAAAAAAAAAAAGAAAAAAAAAAGAAAAAGAAGAAGAATAAGCTGATATACAGTCACAATAGAGTTTCATTTATAAGAATTAATTAGTAAATTTTATAAATAAATATTAGAACTCCTCAATTTTGAATCATTAAGATTCTTACAAATCATAGCATTGATGATAATTTCTATTAATTCTCAAAATTTTATTAAGCATAAAGCAAGAAAGAAAGAAAGAAATCAGACTTCATTTGTAACATTTTGAGTTTGATTTTTTAAAGCAAAATAGTCGATGATACTGTTTCGAATCTTTTCATCATAATTGATAATTTTTATTAATTTATATGAAATATTAGTTATTGAATATAACTTTGATGGAATACAACTTTTATGTGTTCATTAGGTTTAAGAAAATTATAGGTTCTCTTAAAAATGATTGTGTGTATGAAATTTATCTTGTATTAATCCAATGATTATATTATGTACATATGAATGGCAATACCAATTTTTATTTTAAAATGCAATATAATAAAGGATATTATTTTAGTAAATTTTTTTAAAATGTAACATGAAAAATAAAGAAAATAAGTCTTAATTTCTCATGTTGATAAACAAAAACACTCTAGAAACAATAAAAAAAAAATCCAGACAAATTAACTTTTAATAAAACTTCTGGATTTTTTTTATTATTATTATTGTTTCTAGAGTGTTTTTGTTTATCAACATGAGAAATTAATAACTCATACTCATTCAGGAGTCGTCTCTCCTCTCACGGGGGTGTGAGCCCATGTGTGCAACTCATGATATAGACCACAATCTTTGTGAATTGTGAGAGGAATGGCGACTCTTTTTTCTTTTTTTCTTTTTTTTTTTTTTTTTTTTTTTTTGAGAAGCAAAAAAATGGGGGGTTTTTATGGTCATATTACACCCCCGGGCAGGGAGCCAGTGGCCTCAGTCAAGGAGTTTGTAGTTTGTACCCGTTCTGTACCCTCTATGTGGGAGTCACCTCACATTTTGTGAGTACACCTTACCACTAAGTTTACCCACCAATGAAAGCCTGTGGACAACGGGACTCGAACCTAGGTGTGTTGCATGAAGCATCCGAGCCTTACCCACTCAGCCAAACCCTCGTTGAGGGAAAATTATTAAATTTTTCGGGAGTATCATAAATGCGTATTCTCCATCTCTTACATTAATTGTGAATCCGACAAATTAAATTTATGCTGGGACTCACAATTCATGTGAGAGGAAGAAGTACACATTTATGATACTCTGAGAGTACTCAATAATTACCTCTAATTGAGTAAAAGTGTGTTGAGGTCCAAAATTTCACAATAAAGCCCACTCCATAAAAAAAATAAAGAATGCCCAATTCGTACAGCAAGAAGAATCAACATCAAGGCCTTATATATGTTCAGATTTCCAGCAAAAAAGGCCATTAAAAAGTCCAGCAAATTCCAGTGAAAGAGCTGGGACGGGATCCCCAGAGGCTGCCAGAGGCTCGGGATCCTCAGGACGTGCAGCACAGCTAAAGTGAATTAAAGCAGATTTGAAGAGAGAAAAGAGACAAAAGGCACGTGGACCTTATAATCCAGACATGCAGTGGAAGTACAAAGCAAAACGCAGGGCTTTGGTTCCAACCATTTGAAGAAAGAGACAAGGAAAAGTACGATTGGAAAAGCTGGAGCAAAAGCCAAAAAGCCTCAGGTCAGCCAACGGGAAAATCTGGAAATAGGAAGCTAGCTGGGAGACTTTCATCTCATCGCAACAAAAAGAAAGAAACTATGAAGAAAAGGAAAAGACATAATCCTGAAGCAACCAGGCACGGGACAAACTCTAAGGGGCAAAAGGGAGAAATCACCAGTACCCTAGAGCTCGATCTGTGCTATAAAAGAAGGCATGATGCAGCAATAGAAAAACACAGAAGGGAATCATTAAGATTACTCTGTAAAACTCAAGAAAAACAGAGGAACCGCTCCCGGTATCCCAGAGACAGCCACTATAGCATATGCTTGGATTCAACAAATTCAAACTTTGCAAGTCTTGGAAGCTTGAATAGCTATCAAAGTCTGTAACTTTTGAACTTAGTTGAACCTTGTATCATGTGAATATAGAACTATAGGAAAAGCTCTGTAAAAACAAAAGAAAACAGAGGAACTGCTCCCGGTATCCCAGAGACTGCCACTATAGCACATACTCGGATTCAACAAATTCAAACTTTGCAAGTCTTGGAAGCTTGAATAGCTATCAAAGTCTGTAATTTTTGAACTTAGTTGAACCTTGTATCACGTCTTAGTGAGCATATTGTAATCCACAATCAAGAAAATAATGAAATACCTCATATTGATTTGAGGATCTCTAACAATTATTTCGTGCATTTCTTTATTGCATTATCTTCCTTTACTGTTTCTTGCTAAAATCCTTCTCATCTACTATCTTGGAAGGCAAAGCTCAAGCAAAGCCACTCGGACTTGAGTTCCAAATCCCACAAGTCTTGTGCAAAAGCACCAAGTCTGTGAGAATTGGGGCCAGGATCCTCGTGGCAGAATCATCCTCATGAAACTCATTTACATATATGTATATGTATAAAATGTATATCCTAATCTAAGAAACTAACAATTATTTAGAGATATGTGTATTGTATAGTGTGTTTTTTTTATGTAGCACCCATAGAGATAAAGGGAAAGGACAAAGCTCTATTACATAATAAACATGGAAAAGATCATATAGCTCAGAGAACCAGAGATTCTGGGTTCTTACAGGCCTAATATGCCTCGGGATCCCACGACAGTATGCCCGGGATTCCACGACAGTACGCCCCAGGGTACTAAGAGGAATTGCATTTTTCATCTTGAGGGGCTTTATATGACTTGCGCACAACTTGGTTCGTAATCAGCCCCATTTAGCTGCGGTGAACCAAGCCCAGTCCACCAAAATAACAAGTATTTGGGCCCGGGATCCTTATCTCTACTTGGGCCTGTGTGCTAAGAAAAAAAGCACTCTCACATTTTGGCGACTCCACTGGGGACTGGGAAAAAGAAGAGGGAAAAAGCAGTCCCTTCGCAAGCATGGCTCTAAAGCTATGAAACACCTAGAGGAAGGAAAGTTCCTCTTAGTGCATTCAACATCAAGATCCCAAAAGTGCGGGATCCTCCAACGAACGTCCTACCAAGGGACTCTATATGGAATTTTGGGGAACTTCCCAAACACAAGATAAGTTTTATGCATCATTATTTTCTCCATTTTATATTTTGAACATAATGGACTGAAGTTTATGGTTTTCAAATGGATAGCTATCATTGTGTTGCATGAAAGCAAAAGCATTGTATTATTCAGTAATAGAAGTAGACTCTTGTTCTACACAATATAGAATCATAGATAAGTTTAGTTGTCATACTCATCCTCCATTTAAATGGACCTCATTTAAAGATGTCCATAAAAAATAACTGCCCAGCTGAATCAATTAGTTTTGAAAAATAAATGAGGTCCTAAACTTTGATTAGCATTTATGCAGTCAATTTAGTCCTAAACTTTGAAGTCCAAAACTTGAAGATTCTTGTTAAATGAGGTATTGGTGGTGTGAAACTACTTTGTACCATTGATCTCTAAAGGCAACTCACTGATCTCATAAAACTTAACTAATACTAAAGGTGTTTTAAGAGTACAACCAACCTATATAGTACAACCAAAAAGTTGAAAAAATAAATGTTGAACTCAGCTAGAAGAAACAAAATTTTGTTTCTCATGAGGATTCTACTCTTTACAAAAAAGGGGGAAAGAGGAGTCATGTAATAATATTTTAATAATCAAAACATTGTCTCATTGCTAAAAAAAAAAATGGAGAAGTGAGCAAAAAAAAAAAGATTGATGGAATGAAGATTGTATGAGTTACACAGTAAAGTAATTGCCTCACGTTAGAGGGCTGATTTATTTTCTTTTAAAAAAAAATTCATAATATTGTTTCATTTCATTTTAAAAAAAAAAAAAAAAAAAAAAAAAAAAAAAAAAAAAGAAAAAAAAAAAAAAGAAAGAAAAGTAAGCGAATCAAAGAGGCTTGATGAGATGTAAATTACATAGCAAAGCGATCACCTCACGTTGTGGGGCTAAATAATTTTGCAGCAACTTGATAATAATATCATATGGCGCAGGTTAACAAAATGGACAGGTTTCCTTGGCTCCGCCCATGAATTCGGCAAAATGGAGTAGTTTCATGATCCCAGCAAAGCCGAGGAGATCCTTGACCCCAGGAAACAAAGCCTGGGAGATCCTTGATCCCAACAAAGCTGAGGAGATCCTTTATTTCAGCAAGGCTGAGTACACCCTCGATTCCAGCAAAGCCTGGGAGATCCTTGATCCCAACAAAGCTGAGGAGATCCTTTATTCCAGCAAGGCTGAGTACACCCTCAATTCCAGCAAAGTCTAGGAGATCCTTGACCCCAGGAAACAAAGCCTGGGAGATCCTTGATCCCAACAAAGCTGAGGAGATCCTTTATTTCAGTAAGGCTGAGTACACCCTCGATTCCAGCAAAGCCTGGGAGATCTTTGATCCCAACAAAGCTGAGGAGATCCTTTATTCCAGCAAGGCTGAGTACACCCTCAATTCCAGCAAAGTCTAGGAGATCCTTAACCCCAGGAAACAAAGCCTGGGAGATCCTTGATCCCAACAAAGCTGAGGAGATCCTTTATTCCAGCAAGGCTGAGTACACCCTCAATTCCAGCAAAGTCTAGGAGATCCTTGACCCCAGGAAACAAAGCCTGGGAGATCCTTGATCCCAACAAAGCTGAGGAGATCCTTTATTTCAGTAAGGCTGAGTACACCCTCGATTCCAGCAAAGCCTGGGAGATCTTTGATCCCAACAAAGCTGAGGAGATCCTTTATTCCAGCAAGGCTGAGTACACCCTCAATTCCAGCAAAGTCTAGGAGATCCTTGACCCCAGGAAACAAAGCCTGGGAGATCCTTGATCCCAACAAAGCTGAGGAGATCCTTTATTTCAGTAAGGCTGAGTACACCCTCGATTCCAGCAAAGCCTGGGAGATCCTTGATCCTAACAAAGCTGAGGAGATCCTTTATTCCAGCAAGGCTGAGTACACCCTCGATTCCAGCAAAGCCTGGAAGATCCTTGATCCTAACAAAGCTGAGGAGATCCTTTATTCCAGCAAGGCTGAGTACACCCTCGATTCCAGCAAAGCCTAGGAGATCCTTGACTCCAGGAAACAAAGCCTAGGAGATCCTTGATCCCAACAAAGCCTAGGAGATCCTTGACTCCAGGAAGCAAAGCCTGGGAGATCCTTGATCCCAACAAAGCTGAGGAGATCCTTGATTCCAAATGAGATCCTAGATTCCAACAAAAAAAAAAAGAGTAGTTCCCTGGGTCTAGACACGAATCCAACAAAAATGGAGTAGCTCCTTGATTTCAAAGAAGTTGAGTAGTTCCTTGGTTCCAACCATGGTTCTAGCGAAATGAATTAGTTCTTTGGTTCCATAAAAATTTTTGAGTTGTTCCTTGATGGAATAGTTTTCTGATTCTAGCAAAGTGGAACAATTTTTTTGGTTCCAACAAAGTTGAAGTACCTCCATGGATCCAGCAAAGTTAAATGGTTGTAAAAAAAAAAAAAATGGAGGCATAAAAAAAAATTTAATAGAAGTTCCACAATAGCATCAAGAGAAGGTGGATCAAGCATGGTTCAAAAACTACCACATGTCTTGGGAGCTAAAGCCTACTACGCGATGGGCCTTGAATATATTTTGAAGAAAATCAATAGAGACACTACATTGCAAGTCAGCAGCAAAATCAACACTATTGAAAGCTCAACAACTATACAGTACATCTATCATTTCTTATATCTCAACAAATGGGCCCACCTATGGAAATAACAAGATTTGGAGGAGATGCAGAGACCACTGAAGGACATCGACAACTAGCTCTAAAGGCCAACCATGAGATCACAAGTATTGCCTAATCCTCTTAATGTACCACTAGTACATGAAAGAGGAATTGAATGGGAAGTCCACAAAAAGTCACTGCCAATCCTGGTCCTCTCAGCCAGTACAAAGTAAACTTTGTGGAAAATATACTTTATGATGAATCGGCTCCAACTGGAGAATATCCTATTGTTAGGATCCCGGGGGGCTCCCATCTTAAGGATCCCGAGGGGCTCCTATCTCAGAAGAAGAAGAAACCTGGAGGGAAGGCAGAATTTTACTTAATGTATCACTAGTACATGAAAGAGGAATTGAATGGAAAGTCCACAAAAAGTCACTGCCAATCCTAGTCCTTTCAGCCAGTACAAAGTAAACTTTGTGGAAAATATACTTTATGATGAATCGGCTCCAACTAGAGAATATCCTATTGTTAGGATCCCGGGGGGCTCCCATCTTAAGGATCCTGAGGGGCTCCTATCTCAGAAGAAGAAGAAACCTGGAGGGAAGGCAGAATTTTACTTAATGTACCACTAGTACATGAAAGAGGAATTGAATGGAAAGTCCATAAAAAGTCACTGCCAATCCTAGTCCTTTCAGCCAGTACAAAGTAAACTTTGTGGAAAATATACTTTATGATGAATCGGCTCCAACTGGAGAATATCCTATTGTTAGGATCCCGGGGGGCTCCCATCTTAAGGATCCTGAGGGGCTCCTATCTCAGAAGAAGAAGAAACCTGGAGGGAAGGCAGAATTTTACTTAATGTACCACTAGTACATGAAAGAGGAATTGAATGGAAAGTCCACAAAAAGTCACTGCCAATCCTAGTCCTTTCAGCCAGTACAAAGTAAACTTTGTGGAAAATATACTTTATGATGAATCGGCTCCAACTGGAGAATATCTTATTGTTAGGATCCCGGGGGGCTCCCATCTTAAGGATCCCGAGGGGCTCCTATCTCAGAAGAAGAAGAAACCTAGAGGGAAGGCAGAATTTTACTTATGAAGGCACGCGGGACCTGAATGTAGCCTACAAAAGGATCTTGGACTACCATCTTACATGATAGCCCAGGAAGAGATCTTGGAGGAACTTAGGGATACGATGAGTCAGAATATCCCATCTCCAGGATCCCGAGGGGCTCCTATCCCAGAAGAATGAAACAATACTCATGGTTTGAGGGATCCCTTGGACAGGAAAAAAAAAAAAAAAAAAGACAGAAGAAAGAAGGCTAATATACTGCTTTTGAAGATCCCGAAGAAACTTATGGATATGGAAAGGAAAGAATAAATCCTACCAAAGGAAAAACTAGAAGAGGTGAACTTGGGGGTTGACCCAAGGAACCCGGGGCCTATCCTAATCAGCAGTCAGTTATCGGTACAAAAAAAAAGGGCAACTGGTGGAGCTATTGTAAATATGAAGATTTATTGGCGTGAACTCCTTCAAATTAAATAAGGCACGTCCAAAGGATAAATTTCCTTTGCCTAACATCGATCTCCTCATAGATCCAGCCAAGGCAACAACAATATCAACCATAAAGAGGCATACCATGGTCAAGGAACTTAAGAGCTTCTTGGAAAGAGTTTCTTACATTAGGAAGTTCACACCAAGACCAGCCTTGGTCACTAGTGGACTATCCAAACTGTTGAAAAAGGAGAATGTCCTCATATGGGGAGCTGAGCATCCAATTATAAAACTTCAACATGAGTCATTCGCCTACCTTATGGGTACTAGTCCATGGCAAAATCATTATTGTTGTACCTGGGATCCTGATCCCAAGCATACAGAGCATTAAAGGAAACCGAAATGAGGTATCCCAACATAGAAAGAGCGCATTTGGCGGTCATGCATCTCAACAACTGAATCATTACTTTTTACCACCAAATCCTGTTAGTGATAAGCTCTCATCCAATAAAAACTCTCCTCCATCAGCCTTTGCGATCTTGAAGAGTGGCCCAGTGGCTAATATTAATTTCCCAATACAACATAGGTCCTAAGGATCCCCAGAGCTGTCAAGAGCTAAGCTGTAGCAAACTTACTGGTCTGGTTCCTTGAAGAAGAGGAGTACCTATCGAGTGAGAAGATCTCTAAAAAAAAAAAGCAGTAGCGGTAGAGATCCTGTAAAGAAACAGACTATGAGATTTGTGAAGACAGCCTTCAACGAGCATGCCTAGAGGAATCCTTCCTCTTCCAGGATCCCCGTAAAAGGATCACCCACTTGAAGAAAACACCATGACAAAATCATCTTGGTGGAGCTCCTGGCCACCAATTCACCAGTGAAAGCAACCTTAGATGACTCATAAAAGAAGTTTATTTTCATAAAAGATTTGTTCACAGCCAAGAGAGGATATTATAGAAGATCCTCGGAGAAGGAAACAAATCCTCAACCCTTTAAAGAAAAGAAAAGAAATCAGTTTAGTGAGTCCACTTGAGAATGAGGGGCTACGAAGGAACTTTCTCTGAAAATTGAAAAAAATTCAATGGTCATGAACGAATTTTCCAAGTGACATGGCCTAGGACTTGGGAAAAGGAAAATTTTCCATGTACCTAGCCCAGGACTTGAACAAAACAGAATTTTCCAAGTGACATGGCCTAGGACTTGGGAAAGGGAAAATTTTCCATGTACCTAGCCCAGGACTTGAACAAAAAAATTTTCCAAGTGGCATGGCCTAGGACTTGGGAAAAGGAAAATTTTCCATGTACCTAGCCCAGGACTTGAACAAAACAGAATTTTCCAAGTGACATGGCCTAGGACTTGGGAAAGGGAAAATTTTCCATGTACCTAGCCCAGGACTTGATCAAAATAAAAATTTTCCAAGTGACATGGCCTAGGACTTGGGAAGAGCAAACTTTTCATGTACCTAGCCCAGGACTTGGCCTAGAACAAATTTTCTAAATACATGGCTCAGATATTGGCCAAGACCAAAAGTTTCCAAGTACAACCAAGAAAATGGTCAAAAGCAAAAGTTTATGGGTGTAAGCTATAGCATGTACCAACAATAGGTACAAGTGCAGATTGTAAGCATATCCCAACAATAGCAAAAGTTTATGTATTTTCTAAATACATGGCTCGAAGCCGAAAATGCATGGATACTTTTGCAAATCTCTATACAAAGAGGTTAGTCAATGACATTGCAAACCAGCTAGTAACATTTCCCTCCTCTTACAAGGTGTAAACTCACCAAAGGCTTGGAGGTACTTTAATTCAACAAAAGAAAGTTCATTCCATGAAGGGAGTGTAGCAATTCATTTGGAGTTTCCCACAAGAATTATTTGATTTGCACATTGGTTCTACAAAGCATGAAAGTGTCCAAAAACAATTTAATTTCTCGCGCGTGGGCTACAGGTAACCCACGAGCTCGGGGGGCTAATGTTGAGGTCCAAAATTTCACAATAAAGCCCACTCCATAAAAAAAATAAAGAATGCCCAATTCGTACAGCAAGAAGAATCAACATCAAGGCCTTATATATGTTCAGATTTCCAGCAAAAAAGGCCATTAAAAAGTCCAGCAAATTCCAGTGAAAGAGCTGGGACGGGATCCCCAGAGGCTGCCAGAGGCTCGGGATCCTCAGGACGTGCAGCACAGCTAAAGTGAATTAAAGCAGATTTGAAGAGAGAAAAGAGACAAAAGGCACGTGGACCTTATAATCCAGACATGCAGTGGAAGTACAAAGCAAAACGCAGGGCTTTGGTTCCAACCATTTGAAGAAAGAGACAAGGAAAAGTACGATTGGAAAAGCTGGAGCAAAAGCCAAAAAGCCTCAGGTCAGCCAACGGGAAAATCTGGAAATAGGAAGCTAGCTGGGAGACTTTCATCTCATCGCAACAAAAAGAAAGAAACTATGAAGAAAAGGAAAAGACATAATCCTGAAGCAACCAGGCACGGGACAAACTCTAAGGGGCAAAAGGGAGAAATCACCAGTACCCTAGAGCTCGATCTGTGCTATAAAAGAAGGCATGATGCAGCAATAGAAAAACACAGAAGGGAATCATTAAGATTACTCTGTAAAACTCAAGAAAAACAGAGGAACCGCTCCCGGTATCCCAGAGACAGCCACTATAGCATATGCTTGGATTCAACAAATTCAAACTTTGCAAGTCTTGGAAGCTTGAATAGCTATCAAAGTCTGTAACTTTTGAACTTAGTTGAACCTTGTATCATGTGAATATAGAACTATAGGAAAAGCTCTGTAAAAACAAAAGAAAACAGAGGAACTGCTCCCGGTATCCCAGAGACTGCCACTATAGCACATACTCGGATTCAACAAATTCAAACTTTGCAAGTCTTGGAAGCTTGAATAGCTATCAAAGTCTGTAATTTTTGAACTTAGTTGAACCTTGTATCACGTCTTAGTGAGCATATTGTAATCCACAATCAAGAAAATAATGAAATACCTCATATTGATTTGAGGATCTCTAACAATTATTTCGTGCATTTCTTTATTGCATTATCTTCCTTTACTGTTTCTTGCTAAAATCCTTCTCATCTACTATCTTGGAAGGCAAAGCTCAAGCAAAGCCACTCGGACTTGAGTTCCAAATCCCACAAGTCTTGTGCAAAAGCACCAAGTCTGTGAGAATTGGGGCCAGGATCCTCGTGGCAGAATCATCCTCATGAAACTCATTTACATATATGTATATGTATAAAATGTATATCCTAATCTAAGAAACTAACAATTATTTAGAGATATGTGTATTGTATAGTGTGTTTTTTTTATGTAGCACCCATAGAGATAAAGGGAAAGGACAAAGCTCTATTACATAATAAACATGGAAAAGATCATATAGCTCAGAGAACCAGAGATTCTGGGTTCTTACAGGCCTAATATGCCTCGGGATCCCACGACAGTATGCCCGGGATTCCACGACAGTACGCCCCAGGGTACTAAGAGGAATTGCATTTTTCATCTTGAGGGGCTTTATATGACTTGCGCACAACTTGGTTCGTAATCAGCCCCATTTAGCTGCGGTGAACCAAGCCCAGTCCACCAAAATAACAAGTATTTGGGCCCGGGATCCTTATCTCTACTTGGGCCTGTGTGCTAAGAAAAAAAGCACTCTCACAAAGTGAATATTTTTTTTAGTAAAAATCGAAACTTACTACTAAATAGTAAGTAGATTATATATATATATATATATATATATATCTTTTTTCTTTTTCTATTTCTTCTTTTCCAGTTGGAGACTCTAGACGCGGGGGGGTGGGGGTTGGGGGAACAAAACAAAACAATCATGTTAGGAACGCAAATTTTCATACTCATTAAGACAATACATTATGAGCGGTCAGCCATTTATTTAATAACATTATTTTTATTATATGAGTTTACCATTGACATCACTTTTATTGTCCTCTAATCACAATTTAGGAATTTAAATTCTTTTATTGTTTACTGATTCTATCACTGAAGAAATCCCCCGCGGATACCTTCTGACAAGGCTCCACCTTGTTTTGCAAGAATCTATAGGACAAATCAATCCATTGATCAAACAACATATATCATCGCCAGCAATCCGGGTAATCAAAAAGTTGTGCAAGGTAGTGACATCTTGAGTGGGAGGCTTATATTTAGGGGCAGAACCAAGAAATATTAATTCGTAATTCATCAATGTAATTCTTATTAGCACTTAATAAAAAACTAAATGACCAATTGAGTATCTTAAGGTTTTTTTTTTCCTACATTTCTTTTATTCCTTTGAACAATCATAAGTTCATAAAATTCAAGAAATTAAATATATGAATATAACAAAATTAACTAGACTACATTTACAAGAAGACATAAATTATGAATAAAATATAAATAAATTCAAGATCACTTTTGTATTTGGTTGTTTGGGTAGAAGCCAAAATAAAATTATGAACAAAGCCTATAAATTGGTTTAATTAATTAAAGGAAAAGAAGTAAATAAATTCATAGAACTGTAAAAATGGAAGTGGAATTTAGTACCTTTCAAGATTTTAAAGTCATTTTTGCTAATCTTCAAATGAGCTGAAGAGACTATAAAGAAAAATGGAGGAGCTAAATGTTGAGCGAGAATGTGAGCACAAAGCACTGGTGGAAGTTTACAAAGGTGGGATTGGGAGGCAAGTAGCTTGAAAGGGTGGGACTTTTGAACAAAGTATGGAAGCTTCGAATTGAAAAAATAAAGCTTCGAATAATTTTAGAAGATTGTTGTATTCTCATGTTAAGAGAAACAGCAATAGTATAGCTCATAATTTGCTGAAACATGCTATAGGCATACCAGATTTTCAACTATGGATGAAAGGTGTACCTTCTCATATTGTTTTGTTTTTACATTCGGATGTAACTCATTTACATTAATAAGAGTACTCAAGTTCATTCTCCAAAAAAAAAAAAAAAAAAAAAGCCCTAATATGTTGGGAAAATTTCTAAAAAGTAAAAGCTAAAAAGTAAGTTTGAAAGGACCATATGTGGATAAATAACGCTAAGGACACACCCTCTCCCACACCCAAATCTACATTATGCTTATGTGTCAACTCTTGATTTGATTTCAACATTTTTATAAGGATCCATCACATGTATAGGAAGATGCTAAAATTCAATTAAGAGTTGACACACAAGTAGAGTGTAAATTTAGGTGTAGAAAATGGTGTGTCCTTAGCGTTACTCAATGTGGACAGGTGAGGGGTCCAAATTTGTCATATGGGGGGAGGCCATGGCTTCTCCAATAACCAATGTAGTTTCATCCTTGCTTATATTATCTTGTAAAGAAACATGATCATATCTTTTAATATTGGGTCCTAAACGTGGTTGACTATGTAATAAAAGGTCATAAGTTCTATACTTTTATGTCACAATATAAAATGTTCTTGATTTAACAACTCCATGATTTATAGGGGTGGCAACGGGGTAGAGTAAAGCAAGCTGCCATGCCCTACGAGGCCTCACCCTGCCCTATAAGATCCTACCCCTTGTTAATCCATCCCACCCCGCCCCACGCTTATTATACCTTAAATTATCACAACAAATAAAACTAAATTAAAATCAAAGTGTGTGGAGGACGCAATCTACAGGGCAGGGCAACCTAAATCATTCCTTGCCCCACCATAAGTGAAGGAAAAATCTCTCTTGATCCCCTTACCAGCTCTACAAGGCGAAGAAAATCTATGGAGTAGAGTAGGTCAAGACAAGTCAAAGTGTGGCGGAGTAAAATTGCCATCTCCGACCATGAAATATATGAACAAGAACGTATTTTCAAGATTGAATGGATGTGGTCCAAATGAGACTTAGGGGAGATGAAATGGGGTTGTATTGGGACATCAACTCTTGTTCCCTTTGTTTAAGGTATCGTATAGAGTCATTGGATGGATTGTCCCAGTTTCAAATAAGGCTTTGGAATAAATTTTCTAATAATTACTATTTAATTCATGAAGGGGTTATTGTTATGGGATGTAACGAGCGATTTATTTATTTATTTTTATAAAGTGAATGGTAGCTATTTGATTTGACTAAACATATATTTTTTTGCTTGTACGAGCATCATGTTGGGGCTCGGTTGTTTAGCCTTCGTAAGGTTGCATGGACAAGGCCTAGTGTAAAGTCGAGGCCCAGCCCATCAAACTTCATAAGGTTACAAGGTTAGGGGGCCAATATCACGTTGGGACCTAAACAGAGGAGAGCGATAATGTCTTGGGGGAAATCGCTTGTCGAGCACCATTTGGTGACAATTGCAAGTTTCAAAGAAGTCGCATTAGTCACGAGAAATTGGTCCCATTTGGTCAAGAATATATCCTAGAGGGACCCACCAACATGGAAAACCACCCTCTCACCATGACGATCCCACTAAGGGAAGTCTATAAATAAAGGCTGATAGTAAAAGGTTAGGGGTTGGCAATTTGAGAGGGACACAATAGAAAATTGAGGAACAACAAAAGAGACAGGAAAGGTTTCAGTTCGATAGAGCTTGGCCTTCTCGAGAAACATACACACTATTGAAAAGAGCAGAGGGTGGGCTTTAAGCAACTTCCCTTGGGCTATTGGATTGGTTCAAAGAAGAATTTCCCATTGTAAGAAACTTCATACCCATTAGAAACAAGTAAATTGGGAGTCTGACTCAAAACTTCTTAGTCATATTGGGCTCAGGCACCACATAGCTCTAGTGATGATTTTTTTAATACTTGTGCTTGAATTTTTTTTTTAATGAGTCATGTGGTTAATTTAAATAATATATGTGGATGGTTTTTTTTTTTTTTTGGACAGCCACATCTTTAAATGAATTACCTATATTGTTTAGCAATTAAGTTAGTTTTATATATCATCAGATTCTTTATATTGTAGATATCAAGATCCAATATTAATTATTCATAGTATATAATCCTACCTGGAGTGAAAGTGATGTTACTAACCGTCTCTAATGTTGAACTAAAATAATTGTCTGTGTTCTTCTTGTCATATTTACTTTCTTCTTTTATACTTATTCATACATTTTCTATTTAGATATCATAGTCTTGTCTCATCTTTGTTAATAGTTTTATATACTTTTATTGATGTCGAAATCTACAAAGATAATTCCCCGTGACAACTGGTTAAGAGATTTCTACATGATGAATTTGATCTTCATGACTAAAAACCGTTGAAATAGAACCAAATTTTAGAAATTAGGTGACCGCATCACATGACATAACATAATTTTCTCAAGTAGTATTAATGAAGCCCACGTGTATGTTCAGATGTTCCAACCAGCTGCACGGCTTCACCGTGCATTATGGTCTCCTTTTCCCTTCTTGTTCTTACAGTTTCATGCATTTTCATTACATTCTCTCTTGCTAAGAGCTATATAGTTCAACGAAAACCTCACATTTTTAATAGAAATATCCAAAGTTTAAATTCCTTACTCCATTGTAATTATTGAATCATCAAAATAATAATAATAATAATTATACACTCCCAACAGTATAATCCCTTGGAGGTTTTGTTATGCCTTTTCTGCTAATCCCCATGTTCTGCTCTCTTTCTTACTAAGAAATACAATTTCTGTATATTTTGTTTGGCATGCTAAATAGAAGGTTGTTCCTCATGTGATTCTTTATCCTCAATCTGTGTCCCCAAAATGAAAGAAAACTGTATTTTTTTGGAGCATCAGGATGGTTCCAGCTCCAACAATAATAGATTGTAGAAAAAACATGGGATTCCAGAGTTAAGTAGTAAGAGCCATGCCATGCCTGCACAACTCAAATAGAAACCCTCTATCTTACCTCTTATCTAGCCTATCCATGGAATATCATATATGCTTCTATCAAATAATTGTACAGGTAAGATAGTAAAGGGGAAAATGCAGGCATATATATAGAGGAGCTTCTTATTCAAGTAGAAAAAAAACCTTAGAATACCCTTTCGAGGTTTCTTCCTCAACTAATTACATTATACTACCGGGAAATATACATCATAAAGCAGCCAGGAGACGGAACCTTCCATGGAAGTAGAGTTCCTATTACAGCTTCTCACCCATAACGAGGAAGAATTTTCCATAGTCAACAGGGACTGGTAATAAGTGCGTTTCTAGATTAGAGTTCCACCGGGAATTAAGGCATCTTTGATTATGGTGACAATTCCACTCTTAATGAAATAACCATCTGTTTCCCGTGCTGCTTCTTGTACATTGTCGCTGTTAAGAATCTGAGAATATTTTTACACATTAAAATTCAAGTTAACATTAGATACATTAGCATCTTTATGTGATTACTATGTCCAGAGAAAAAGAAAAGGAAACAAAATAGATGTGAAAGAAGCTAATCAACATAAATGATGAGCACAACATTATATACAGTGTGCAACCAGAAATGCCAAAGATAGATGAGCGTGTGTGCATAGGCACAGGCCACACAACTTTGATGTATTTTCTTTCTCAGAAAACTTAGTAACTATCAATTTCACCAGAAAACAATTAGGAGCTCGAATTTCCAATTTAACATTGACTTCCTCAGAGGAAAAATGAGGTTTTGGTGGAGTATCAGCTGATATCTAACCCCACTCACCTGTCCCCTTTCTTCCCCCTCCCCCTCCCCCCCCCCCCCCCCAAAAAAAAAAAAAAAAAAAAAAAAAAAGAAAAGAGAAAGAAAAAATGAAATGAAAAGAGACATAATAACAATGATGAGACTTCAGAATAGAAACAATTCAAAAGATTCATGCTAAGTTGATAAGATCATAACCTTCACATTGTCCCCAATTCGAGCATTCTTGTCAATTATAGCTCTCTTGATGTGAGAGTTCTTGCCAATTCCTATTGGAACACTACCCTTTGCAGCTAGAAACCTCCTGTCAGCAGCAGTCTGAAACAAAACAATAACAAATTGACAATCAGAATCAGTGCATCACTCAAGTCCATTCAACCCCAATATCCTCTCAACGAACAAAGCACAACGTTTCTAAGCACAGCTGCTCATCTTGATTTATACACCAAAAAGAAAAAAACAAAAATAAAAAGGAAAATTGATAAGTCAAATCTCAACTTAAAAGATGAAAACTACAGGTTGTAAATCCTTTAGCAGGTATTACCTCATAATAATCAGCTCCCATCAACAGTGTGTCTTCAATGATTGCACCCTCTGATATGCAAGACCGGAGCCCAACCACAGAATGGTGAATTTTACAGTTCTGCATACAGGATTGTAACTTCTTTAAATTATTTGGTACCAGATTTGTCACAATACAAAATACATAGTTTTCAAATATTGAAGAGGCAAGGGTATGATACAATGAACATCTGAATCAACTACAACCTATAAGCAGGTTGCAGATGTAACCCACTGATAGCTTACCTTTATTACACAGCCCTCACCAATAACACTATCTGTGACATCAGCATCAAGCATTTTGGATGGAGGCAAATACCGGGGTTGGGTGTAGATAGGAGATGATCGATCATAGAAGCTGTAACAGAGAGTACAAAATCATGTAAACATATCAAAATTAAGATCAAGGTGATAGCATGAAAAACCACTAATGGGTGTGCAAAAACTGTAACATCCACGAACAATATTTAGAACAAGAACTACCTAAAATCTGGCACTGGCTTTTTGGTGATCCCCAAGTTTGCATTATAAAAAGCCTCAATCGTACCAATGTCCTCCCAGTAACCGTCATACAAGTAAGCTTGCACCTAAAGAGGTCACGAAGCAAGAAGAAATTAATCCTCTATGAGTCACAACTCCGGAGAAGTGAAAATGCAACATGAATAATAGACTGCAGCGTAAGAATATGCTAACATGGAAAAATCTAAAGGGTTTGGCATATGCGAAGGAACATTGGACCAGCACACCTATGACCTATGCTTCTAACCATGCATTTTTTCCATATATATTGCTCGTGTGGGTGTATAATATATGTGTGTGTGTGTGTGTGTGTGTGTGTGTGTGTGTGTGCAATGCAATGATGCTCATATAATACTCACTGGGATGGTACATACTGCACATGTTAAAGAAAGATAACTTCGGCATAGATATATTAGCGAATAGAGAAATCCATTCATAAATTTTTTTCATTCTTCCCTCCTGATGATATCCTTCCTAACTGTTTTATTGTTACAAAAGAAAGAACCTCATTGATTGATTGGAATGTATCCAGAGGGTAATTTCGAAGAAAAATGTGATTGAAATGATACGTACTCTCATCCCAATGGAAGTTGCACCAGGAATAACTTCACTTCCAAAATCATTTGCTCCAGGAAACTTCTCTCGAAGCAGATCTAACATCACATCTTTGCTGACAACATATATACCCATACTAGCAATGTAAGGCATCTCCTTTGCTCTCTCATCATCGAGACCTAAAATGGTAGTATCAACCTAGAACAAAACAAGGAAATGAGTGAAATACACACAGCTGCCTTCACCTACCAACATCACAATTATAATTTTTTTAATCAATAGAAATTCCTATAAATATATATATATATATATATATAGACACACACACGCATACATATTCAATCAAACGAAAAAAACAACATTACAACACATAAATCATGAGCAGCAAAAGCTGCAAACAACACAGCAGCTAAACATTACATTCTACCCAAGCAAGTAGACTGAAAAACAGAGCATGAGATTCTTCCTTTTCATTTTCATTGGTAAATTACACATACAATCAATCAGTCTTGAACTCAAGATCTCACCCCCCACCTTACAATTACAAGGGGAAAAGGTGGCATTTAAGATAGAACTCATTGGAGCATGGATTTTCCAAATATATCATAAAGACCTAGTTTGAATCAACATTTTAACAATAAGTTCAAAAAAGCTTGTAATAATTCACAATCTAGGTTCTTGGAAGGCCAGGAAGAGCATTTAGTAACAGAGAAAGAAGCTGGTACCCTCATAGCTTTGAGTTGCTCTCCTTTTGGTTTCTCGGCAAATTCAACAATGCGGCCTTCTTCATCAATCTTCATCAGACCGAATGCAGTGGCACGCTTTTCATCCATGGGCAGAGCAGCCACTGTGATATCAGCATCAGTTTCCCTGTGCGCTTGAATAAATTTCTCATAATCCATTCGGTACAAATGGTCCCCAGCAAGAACCAGGAATTCCAGCACATTGTGCTCCTCAAAGAGCCACAAGTACTGCCTTACCGCATCAGCGGTGCCCTGTAAATATCACCAAAACCAATAGTGTCATTTTGATAACATATAAACTAATATTGGTCCAAATCTAAATGAAAAATTTGCGCATTTATGAATATCTATAAGGCTAAATCCACAAGCCTTGCCACTCAGCGGCATTGCATGATCTTCTTTACGAGGAGAATCAAGGTTTAAATCTCCCTCCCCCACTTGCAACAATTGAATTATCAAAAATAACTGTAAGACCAAAATATTCTGTCTCTAAAATACAAGTACCGTATGAGTTCTATTTATATCCTCAAAGTTCAAAAAGTTCTAATTGTCCCAGAAAATTTAAAAATGCTCTTCATTTTTTCCTTCTGTCCCTTTCTTTAAGCTCAAGGGAAAAAAATGAAACATTAATGATATTTCAGAAACAAAAATGCAACCTAAACAATATAATTTTTTATCCTAAAATATACTCCCTCTATCCCAAATCGTTAGTTCTAATTAGAAAACCCAACTTTTTAAGAGAATGTGATTATATGTATGAAATGGTACAACATTCAATTTAAACTCTAGTAAATGAGGAAGATTTAACTTTTTGAATAAAGTAAAGGGTAACGGTAGGAAGTTAACAATATTGTGTTCATTAACTTTTCAAAGAGGACTATACTTTGGGACATCCCATAAAATATAGGTTCTACGTTCACCCCTTAATAAATAAAATTAAAAATTAAAAATGTGTGGACCCAATGACGAAATTAGTAACGTTTCACATTTTCATGGATGAAAATAGGTCCAATTAACATTTAGGTACAAATACTATACATTTCAAAATAATATTTTTGCGTATCTATAATAATTAGGGGTCTTGTTAACATGTAAAAGTACATTAAGTATTGAATTATGAGCTACTATAATACCCCCTTTTGACTTTATTATTATTATTATTATTATTTTCAAAAACGTAAATTAAACATCATTATGATGATTGATGGAAGTACAATTAATTATTAAATACACTTTTTTTTTGCTTAAATTGACTTTATCACAGTCCTTAACAACAAAATTGATTCATTCATAATTGAAAATCAAAATATAGTAAAAGAGAAATGATTGTTGGAAAAAAGGGTACCTGGAACCAATTGGGATTCTCGGGACTCTGTTGGGCAGCGAGGACTTCGACAAATCCTTCGGTTTTGTAACCACCCATGTTGCTGGCATACGCACGTGAGAGATGTCGGTTGAGAGAGGCTGAGTTGAACTGAGTAAGCACATAGATCTTCGATACATTACTGTTGAGACAATTGCTCACTGGAATATCTATCAGCCTGTAATTCGCTCCCAACGGCACAGCTGGCTTCGCTCTCTTCTTCGTCAATGGGTACAACCTCGTCCCTGCTCCACCTCCTAAGATTATCCCCAGCACACTCTGACACAACATTTTTATAATACTGTGTTAATAATTTCACAAATAGAGGCGGATTTGAACCCCCAAATCTCGTATTTGACAAAAAATTTAGACTTTACCAGTTGGGGCTGACGGGATTCCACGACTACTAAAGTCACTTAGATCAAATACGAGATATTGGTTTTGAACCGTTTGCAATAAAAATTAATTGATGTCTTGTCAACAAAATGTAATCATGATGACGTAGACGTCATATGTTGACAGAAAAAAAGGTTTAAGAATGGCTTACTCGGCTGGCATCGGGGTCTAGACAAGTCTGGGAGTTTTTGGAATCGGAAACAGCTTTTGGAGACACAATTCTGGAGCATCTTCTGTAGTTGGTTGATGTTTTGCTGATGCTGCTGCGGCGGTTATGGATTCCAAATGCGGCGAGGTTGCTGTCGCCGTTACAGAGATTGGAAGCTGAGAATGAGAGGTTTCTTGGGCTGTCGGTGTGACCCGATTTCCATTTCCGGTTGTCTTTTGAAGAGTTGGATCCGTTTGATGATGATGATGATGGGAGTTTCACCGCTCCAATCGATGCAATTGACGCCATTTTTGTTTGATTTTGTGAGAGAGAGAGAGAGAGAGAGAGAGAGAGTAGTGAGAGGAGAGTGTGGCTGTGAGCTACTAGATACTATCACTGTACGTGTGTGGTCTATTTGTATGAGTAGTGGTGGAGCAGGGTACTCTCCTATTTTTAACTATTTTGTAGATATTTTCTTTTTTTTTTAGTAATAATTATACAGTAAAATATTTATTTTTATTTTTATATATAAATATAATGTTTTTTAGTAAAATATATAAGGGCCTGTATGGTATTACAACTCAAACACATGTTTTTAGTTTTTAAACAATATTGTACTTATTATCACATACTTTTTCATTCACACATATTTTCATATATATTTTTAATTTTTTTTTAGTAAACAACGAATATTATTTTCAATTTTTAAATGCATATGTCAATTGCCCTCTAAATATAATGTTAATGTCACATTAACTTTTTTGGGGTCAAAAAAATGTTAATGTCACATCTTTTATTGGATTATCCTGCCCTACACTTTTCTTTTTAATGTATCTTGCTCCATACTCATAACATACTTGAACCGTCTAACCTTTTGCTCAAAAAAAAAAAAAAAAAAAAACCTTGAACTAACATCTTAATTGGACATTGGATTTGGGTTAAATTTTTTTTCTTTTTGTTTTTTGTCTCATATTTTTTCATGAACCCAAACTTATATTTTTTAAAACATTATACAAATAAACTATAAAAAAAAAAAAAAAAAGTGAAATTAAAGCCACTCTAAAGATATTAGGCTTTATGTTATGTCCTCGATGGCCTAGACTTGACATAAAAATTTTAGGTTCAATTTATAATATTATTTATTTATGAATGTTTTGAGAATCTCATAAATAAAGTAAAATAGTCTTACAAAAAATAGTAATGCTATATACACAAACAAAATGACAATATTTTTTACACTTACTGATTTAACAAGTCTGTATTAGTTTTCATTTAAACTTATTACTAACATTATTTTTTAAACTCCCATAAAAAAAAAAACATTATTTTTTAAACTACCACTAAAAATTTACTACATCAATAAATGTCAAATTTCTTATCAAATATTTTGTGTCTAAAAACTATCTTTAAAAAATTATCAGAGGGAAAGAAATTCTGTAGTTTTATTATAAAATAAATTTTCAAATTTATAAAAAAAAAAAAAAATTGAAAAATAAAAAAGTGAGAGAGATGCGTCCTCGGGAATCGTCACACATTGGAGATTTCCCTTAATATTACGCAAGGGACCTGATAGCAGCTTTTGCTTCAGATACGCGCGCCGTTGGTTCTATCTGTGCAGGGGGTACTTTCGGTATTTCGGGTTTAATTTTTTAATGGTATGAGTATGATTTTGCGGGAGGACAAAGTCACAAAGGGCCAAAGAAGATTTTGGGATTGTTAATTAATTGGTGGAGGTGGAGATCTTATATATCTTTATTCCAAATCGCAATCACCACATGACACGTCACTTCACTTCACCACCGTCTATTCTATTTTTAAATAATTACAAAATATATTATTATAATACAAGTTGTTTATTTATACATTATTAAAATAGGAATATATGTTAAAGAGACGAGTGAGTATGCATGAATGATCATATCATTGAAAGGGATCGAAATTGAACATGTGACTCCAGTAATGATGATTCTCAGCTCAAAAAACAAAAGACTCCAGTAATGAAAGCTGAACAGGGGAGCAACTCAAGCCGTTAATTTCCTTTTGTTGTATGAATCACGGCATGTGGTGATTGATTTGCTAGCTTTTGACAAAACTGAGCTCTTTTATAATAATGCTTAATTTTATGTTATCATTTTGATTAACCAAAAAAAAAAAAAAAAAGCTGAACCCTAAAAACTCAAGCTAGCGTATAGTATTTCTAACTATTTATCAAAAAAAACAAAAATGACTAGCTTATAATAATATACATGACTTCAATTTTCTTTCTTTTATTTTTTGTTAGCAAAAAGAAGTTCAAAAATATTGTAGTTTGAATTGTCTATTCTAACCTAGGATCCAATCTTCCCTTTCCTATTGATAGAGCTATTGTTGATGCCCAAATTTTCACACTTCCGATCAATAAATAAGGCCCAAAACCCAGCATGCCAAATCTTGGAGAATTGAAAGACACAAGAATTATAACTCAAATCCATGTGCAAATTACTAAAAAGGCTAAGAGTAACCAAAGAAAATGTATTGTTGTAGAATACCTGAATATGAGAATAAGCGGGCCCATAAGTAACCCAAAACCCTTACATCAAGGGAATGTTGAAAAGTAAGCCCAAAATGGCTTAACCCATTTGTATAAAGAAGTTAGAAGAAGCTAGAGAAACTTGGAACCCTTGTTGGGCATTTCAATGAGAAGAGAGAGCACACTAGAACAAAGAGAAGGAAAAAAACTACATGGTAAAGTAGAAAAAAGCAAAGCCAATTGGAAAAGTGAGAGACCTAATAAGGGAGACTTCCCAAGTCCTAATTACAGAAGATAAACCAACATATAAAGTAAGGGAAGTTAGGTATTTCAAAGAGAAAACATAAAGGAGGAAAAAGATGTTGTGAAATGAGAAAATTTTCAGATATTAAATGTTGCAAAATATCCAACAGGTAAAATAGTACATAATAGGGAAATTCCCAGGTTTCAAGTTGCAAAATAAGATTTAATAGGCAGAGCAAGGTATGCAAATGCGTTCACCCAATCTGTATCTTAGACATACAAAGGAAGTTTAACCTGTCATTGCCGAAATTCAGGGAGGTGTGGTCTGGTGGCGCCCACCGAGGGGGGGGGGGGTGGGGAGATGAAGATCCTAGTTATGGTAATCTGCCGCAACTCTTTAGAGATTGCTTTTGCTGGGAAAAGCACTCATACCAAAAGAGAAAAAAGTTATGGATTATCACTAGGTGCATGTTTTAGGTTCAATTCACACCAAGCCAAATAACATTAATGGTCTTCCACCATTTATGATAAATAAAAACCAAATTGTAATTAACCTTAAACCCACCAAGAAACCAAAGAACTCTTTTGTGGTTGTAACCTAAAAAAGAGAGGAAAAATAGTTAGACAAACATGGGCTTGAGAAATCAAAGGAAAAGCAAAAGGGGGTAAAAGACCCGCTCAATTTCAATTATAAAAGGAGTACATATCACTTGCCCAAAGGGAGAGGTAACACAAAGGGAAGAGGGAAAAAAAGAAACAAAAAAAGAGGGAAAGAATGAGAAAAATGTAAGGAGAGAATATAATAAATAAGAGAAAATTAGTAGAAAAAAGGTTAAGAATTTGTACACATTAGTGTACTTGCACCCTTCCGCAAAATACACCTAGATTGAGAAATTACCATAGAATAGTAGTATTGACATACATCACTAGGAAAACTATCTTTCTCCCATGAGACACATCTCCCTTGAGTTTTTCAGTATTCATCTTAATATGGCCAATCTAACTCACATTCCAAATGTCACAGTTTTGTGCCAACTCTAAGCAATAAGACTATGTTAGTTGGAGTTGAAATCTTTTTAGCCCGATTCATTCTGCATAATGTATTGTTATATCTTTGTGTGTGTGTGTGTGTGTGTGTGTGTGTGTAAATATATTATATTTGAGAATATGCATGTATGCTAACATGTTGTAAACTAACATTTGCTTAGTGAATACTTTCTTTGGGTTTTAATATTTTTTTTTGTGTGCAAAATTATAATAGTAGAGGAAGAAGAGTAATGATTGTTAGGGTACATTCTTTTACACCTAATTTTATTCAAGTATCATCTATTTATTTTCAAACACCACTAAGAAGTTATTGGGTTTTCACAAAATATTTTTTGCCCTATTATTATGTTAACCACAAATATTTCATATCTTATTATCTAAATTGAATCATGATATAAACTATCACAAAAAGTCTAAAAAACTCATATCTTATCAAATTTTACTATTATTATTTAGTTAAGCACAAAACTGGCCCTATGAGCCCAATGCACACATCCCATCCTTTTTTTTTAAACCCAAGGCCACTAATGCTTGACAATATTTCAAAAGCCCAATCCTCATTGACAATATATCAAAAGCCCAAATCTTATTGGCAATATTAAAAGTTTAAGCTAGCTACTTGGCACTATTTTGTACAAAAGCCTAAAGTTATCAATACTTGGCAAAATACCATATCATAAATATTTCACTTAAAGTCCAATGATTAACAATGTTTTAAGTTCTTAAACCTATTACTACAATATTACAAACCTATGAAATCTATCTTATAAAACCCATGGTAACCATTTATGTTACGTTACACTATTCATTTTTCCAAAACTCATGGCAAACATACATGAAGCCCATGAAGAATTATGAATTTGTGTTACTAATATAAAAACCCATGGAAAGTTATGATTTATTTTAAACTCATAATATTTATTTATTTCATACCATATTATAAACCCATGGTAACTATTTATATTACATAATACTATTCGTTTTTTCAAAACCCATGGCAAACATATATCAAGCCCATGGAGAATTATGAATTTGTGTTACTAATATAAAAGTCCATGGAAAGTTATGATTATTTATTTTTGACCTATGACATTTATTTATTTCAACCATATTATAAACCCTGGAATTTATATAAGAACCCATGGTCACTATTTATCTTATATATTCTTAGTATTTATTTCCAAAACTCATGATAATTATTCACCTTATTATGATTATCTATAGAAAAACCCATGAGTATATCACATTATTCTACTATAGTGGTTGTTACCATATTTTATTTGAAACCCATGGATATTGCCTCTATTTAAAACCCATGGTAAATATTATTCTCAAGAAATATTGGAGGTCATTATTTAAAAGCCCCAAAGAAAATATCATTTACAAAAATAATTCATAGCAAAAATTATGAGAAAGTATACAAGTTGTTATTTAAAGCCTATGGAAATTAATACCCAAAACCTATAATAAATATTTATTAAAGCTCATGGATTTATTTTATTTCTACTAACAACTAAAGCCCATGTGGAATAAAAATTCATGGTAATATATAGTAGTTTTGTCCATTTTGTAGGTCTCATAATGAGCAAGCAAAATGATAGGCCTAAGTGGAGAGAACCACCAAGTTAGAGGCCCACCAAAATACTCAACCTTCATAGCCAAGCCCAACATGAAATCTCAGCCAAACAGCCCTTGTGTGCAAACTAACCCCGCTAAAGAACTCCATTCAGTTTTGCATACCGCTGGAGGTTATCTCAAGAAGCAACCAAGCTCTCAAACCAAATTAGGAGCTGGCCACCTATCCCACTACCAACTCTGTCGTGAACAGTATTAGAGGCTGACACCTAAAGGCTAATGGGCAATAAATACCCTTCATCCCCAAGTTTTGGTCACAACTCAAGGAAGTCATAACCAAGACCTCCAAGCTCATGAAATCCTCAACCAACTAATTTATTTTATTACTAAAAATGTATGTAATTGGTTCATGAACCAAGCCCATGAATCCTATAAGGGAAAATTAGGGAAAAGTGGTTTGGAGGGCATAATGGGGTGTCCAGCAGAAGCTTCCAATAGAGGCATCAATGGTTGACACTTGGCTTGGAGTGTCAACCAACCCTTTTGAGCTTTGATCCTAGTAGCAGCAAGCAAAATCTCTAGTGCTCATACTTGCTCTAATCCTATTGGATGAAATTAACCTCCAAATCCCAACACTTAATGCCTAGATTAGGAGAATCTTAGCCTCCAGCTCCATTACCCAAATAAGCAAAACACCCAAAAAGCAAGTCTCACCATTTTGGGCCAAATTTCAGAAAAGATATTCTAAGATTTTGCTACTGTTAGACTTGGTCCTTTCTATATTTTCCTAATCAATCCCTTAAGCGTCACTATAAAAGGGAGCTACCATCACCTCATGGAGGACAACAATCTTATCATAAAATTCCTCACCCATCATACTATTTTCAACCCATAAATCAGTCCCTTAGTTCAGAAACTAGCCTTTAGTCCATAAATGCTCATATACACTTCTCCATAAACATCACATTCCATCTTCTCAGAAAATCCTAGCACCTTAAAATAGTTATAAACAACCTCTCTTTACACCATACAACATTGGATTCTAAGTTCTTGTTCTTCTTAATGTACACAATAAATTTCATGATCAAGTGTTATTTACTAGTTAATTTATAAACTCATGTTTTATGTAAGATTTTAAAATATAAAAGAAAAGTCAATTTAACTATTTTTATAAATGAGAGAGCTATTGTTCTTTATTTATATCCAAATTTTGTAAAATAAAAGTATAGAAAAGAAAATATAATTTAATAGTGAACTTTTCAAATAAATAAATAAATAAATATATATATATATATATATATATATCAAGTGGCATTTAGTATTGCCAAAAGTTACCTTAAGAGTGAGTGTTGCATCGTTAATTTTTGGTAGCTTATTGGTGTGACAAAAAGATAAAAATTGGTTTATTTTAAATAAACTAATTTTATTATGGATTAGACTTAGATAAAGTACTTAGGTGCTATTACTTAATTTTTTCTCTCTTAAGATTCAGCTATGTGGATTTTTTTTAATAGAATGAAAGTGTATTTTTTAGTGAAGTAACTACATGGCTGAGTCTTAAGAGAGAAATCTAAAAAATAACACCTAAGGTGGTGTACCTAAGTTTTGTCATTTTATTATACATTTGGTAAATGGTGAGACAAAAAGCAAAAAATTAAAAGCTTTTATAATTCGACCAAACGGAAGTATATTAATTTGGACTGTTATAGATAATATAGTAATTGTGTGTTTGATTCTTCTTCAAGATCCCAGGATTAAGGACATTTATAATGAAATGCATTCACCAAGCCAGGCCAATACAAAGGGAAAATTTGTCCGATGTAGGAGTGACAAATTGATACGTACAAAAGCTATCATATTCAGGCAAATTAAAACTAGTTCATTTAATAATTTTCAAAATTTCTCTTCCAACTAGCAAGATTTCTACAAAGTTTTGGGCTAGTAAATGGTTGGTTCATTAATCAAACTGACATAAATTTGTCTTTATTTCTTGATAAAGAATATCTTTTGTTGAATCGATGTGAATAGAATATCCCTCAGATGCTGTTACTTTCTTGTTCATTCCTCGAAAATTAGCCAAGGTACACGCAAACTTCATAACCAGCCACCAAGAAAATAAAGACAAATAAAACAGACTACAAAATGGGTTTAAAATTAAAAGTGCTTGAAGCCCGTGACTCTGCCCGCATGCAGTGGAACTACATCACAACCATTATCGGAATGGGGTTTTTCACTGATGCATTCAACCTTTTCTGCATCTCAACAGTCTCAAAACTCTTGGGCCGCCTTTACTACTATGACACTAGCACAGGAAAGTCTGGAAAGCTCCCCCAAAACTTTAACAACGCTGTAATTGGTGTTGCCCAAATTGGTACTCTCACAGGCCACCTTGGATTGCTGACAAACTTGGCCTTAAAAGAGCTTACAGCGTCACTCTAATTGTCACGGTCATTTGTGCCATATGCTCCGGCTTGTCCTTTGGTGCAAGCAAAGAAACTGTCACTGGAACACTTTGTTTCTTTAGGTTCTGGCTAGGGCTTGGTATTGGTGGAGACTATCCCGTCTCCGCCACAATCATGTCTGACTACTCCAACAAAAGAACTCACGGAGCATTCATGGTGTATGCAATGCAAGGTGTAGGAATTGTATTCGCAGGGCTAGTTCCTATGATACTTTCAGGAATCTTTCTTCACTTCTCCCCCGCTGCTTCATTCAAAGATGATCCTGTTTTCCACACAACCAGAGGTAGATTATCTTTGGAGGATTGTGTAGGGAATTCAACCCGAAATTCTCAAAACATGAGAAACAAAAAAATAGAGAAAAACACACGCCAAAAGAAACCAATTACACGTATAAGACAGTATTTACATGGTTCGACAATTTGCTTATATCTACGAAGTTACAAAGATTTCACTATTATCAGGAAAAAAGTACAAAGTGCGGCTACATTGTTCTCTCTCTCAAAAATAACAACAAAAACGAAATCCTAATCACAAAAAACGGTTTTTATATCCTGCGCATAGGATTATTTCGGGTCGGGTTGAATCCTCAACCGAATCAAACACAACTAAGCTTCACAAAGCCCAACAGATTGTGCTTATGCTTGGAGCTCTTCTAGCACTCTTAACATACTATTTTAGAATGAAAATGCTCGAAAAAAAAATACCTACACAGCCATAATCGAAGGGAATGCCAAACAAGCAGCTGAGGACATGAGTTGGCTCTTGACCTTAAACTCCAAGTTGAATTACATGACAAATTATCAACACTCAAAGCTGCAAACAACTACCCATTATTATCTCACAAGCTCGTTCGTCGACATGGGCGTCATTTGACAGGCACAATGAGACCACATGGTTCTTATCTTATTGGACATGTCATTTTATAGCCAAAATCAGAACCGGAAGGATATTTTCCCCGCAATGAATTTAATTGAAAAGCCCGAATTTGTGAATGCAATCAAGGAAGTCTCTCAGACCTCGAGTGCTATGTTTTGTATGGCAATGCTTGGCACCTTCACTGGTTACTGGTTCACCGTGTTCTTCATCGAAAAGCAAGGCCGGTTTATGATTCAAATTCTTGGGTTCCTCTTTATATCAGTAAACAGGTTTTTATGGCGTTCCGCATTGACTACCTCAAGGAACATGACAAGCTGTTTGCGTTGTTATACGGGCTAACGTTTTTCTTTGCAAACTTTGGACCTAATAGCACAACCTTCGTGCTATCAGCCGAGTTGTTCCCGACTCGGATGAGGTCCTCGTGTCATGCTCTGAGCGCGGCTGCTGGCTGGGGCAATAGTTGGGGCTTTTTGGGTGCAAAACTATACTTCCAATGGTGATCCAGGAAGGATTAAGAAGGCAATGACGATTTTGGTAATTACCAACATGTTAGGGGTTTTCTTCACATTCTTAGTGACCGAGACCATGGGAATGTCTTTGGAGGAAATATCTGGTGAGTATGAACGTGGCAATGACACAACACAGGAGTCCGCTACACACTCGGTTTCACGGGCTGCAGCAGGAACTAATTACGGGGAGTCTGTGAAAGCATATCAAGTACATGTGGGAAATCAAATAAGTAAACAAAAGAAATATTGTCTTTTGCTCTTATAGCTACTTAATTTGTTTTTTGTTCTTCAATGAACAAAGTTTCTTTCCAAAATAGTTTAGAGAGAAAATCTTCAAACTTTTCATATATATATATATATATATATTTTGTATGAATTTTGAAAATCTAACCGTCGAATTTCATGTTTCTTATGTTTTTAACATACGTATCAAATTTTGTTCAAATTGGATGTTATTTATAAGGCTGTCCACGGGTCGGGCCGGGTCGGTTTTGGCCCCAACCCACACTCAACCTGTCGACGTCGGGTGGAGGGACGGAGAACCCAAAACCAACCGCCGGAAAAATCGATCGGTTCGGTTTTGGATGATGCTTAGTGTTGGTCGGGTCGGTCAGTTGCTGGAAATAAAAAAGGCATCAAAATCTGAAAAAACAGGAGTCGCTAGAATCTGAGATTTATGCCAAAAACTGGAAATTTTTGTCGGAAACTGGAAAAAGTTCGCCATAAACTGAATTTTTTTTATGAAATCTGCATTTTTTTGGCTAGAAATTGCTGGAATTTAGCTGAATCTGGCTAAATCCCACAAGATCTATCCGGATTTGGTCAAGATCTCGCTAGATCTAGTCGAGATCTCACCGGATCTAGCTTGTTTTTCCAGATTTAACCGGATTTTTTTGTATCTCTGGTTGGGTTCGGGTTGCTCGGGTTTTGGAGATGCAAACCCGTCACTCGACCCGCCAGTGTCGGTTTTCAAGAATGGAAACCCACCACCAACTGACTGGACCTTCAATTTGGGCTGGAATCGGGTCAGCGTCGAGCGGTTTGGCTGGGTTGTCAGTTGCCGGTCGAGTCTGGACAGTCTTAGTTATTTACTATTTGATCGATTAACTTATTTTTTATATACAACT
Source organism: Quercus cerris (assembly GCA_963669245.1). NCBI lineage: Eukaryota > Viridiplantae > Streptophyta > Magnoliopsida > Fagales > Fagaceae > Quercus > Quercus cerris. The sequence continues at coordinate 24,402,600 of OY770007.1, read as the reverse complement.
TTAGATCACAAAAACTTGAAATTATAACATTTATTTGATAACATTGCAATCGATTTTTGATCTTCTTAAAATTATGTAAGTATTAAGAATGTAATAAAAATATGCAATCTAACGGTTAAATTTTCAAAATTCACACTAAATATAAAGATATATGATGAGTTTGTAGGGTTTCTCTCCAAACTAGTTTGGAGAGAAACTTTGTTCTTTTTCAATTATATGTGTCTAGATGTGTTCTACAAATAAGAACTGCTAAATGTTGTAGCTTGTGACTTCAAAGAAGCTTGGGCAAAGGGTGAAGCTACATTTTGTTTTTATTTTTGTGTGTTTTATTTTCTATTTTTTCCTTGTGACAGTGAAGCGTTTTTCTATATATATATACGTGGGAAATTCTTAAGTAGTACAAGATTACATGGTCAGCTTACTAATCTTGTACTTTGGGCCAATAGAAAAGAACCATGTCATTAAAAATATAGCAAATTACAACTTTTTTATTTGTGGTTTGGCTAAAATTTAAATTACTTACATGTAGTTTGAAATTTGACACTTTACCCACATGTGGTTTGATCGAAATTTAAATTGTCTACCTATGGTTTAAAATCCCATGATGCAAGTGTTTCGCTAGATTTTTTTTTTTTTTTTTTTTTTTTTAATCTTATTTGATCTTATATTTTTATGTTTTTGGAGGAGAGGAACATAAAAGTTGAGCAAAATTACGTATTTAGCTATATTTTTAACAGAGATGGGTTACAAAACTATAACTAAGCTAACCTTAAGTGAGTAAAGTGTCAAATTTCAAACCACAAGTAGGCAACATAAATTTTGGCCAAACCACAAATAGGTTCAGTTTTCACAACACGCTACGATCACGTGAGTGAGGGAGATAAGGGCTTGACCTAAAAGATGGCATCAATTTTTATGATATGCTGGCTGGGGGAGCTTGGGGGTGGGAGATGAAGGTTTGTGGAGAAATAATAAATGGAGGATAATAGTAAAGAGGAGTGATGAACTGATAACATTTTTGGCAAGAAGGTGGTGCCGAAATTTGAGTCAGTGGTTTTTTTCCTTCTCCATGTGTGCTTTCTTGGTTTGCGGCAGTGAGTAGGAAAATTGAGAGGAGGTTTTGTTGGTTTATATGCATGGGAAAGTTGAATGAAAGTTTTAGGCTTGGTTTGGTTGGGGTTTATACAAAAACAAAAAAAGGCACAAGGGGATTAGTTTGTATCGATCACAAGGAGATAATTAAGTGTAGTGATTTATATTTATCTCTTAGAGATATTTATTTTTTGGTATTCATCTTGAAGAGAAGGAAGAAGGTTTAGAGTTGGGATTAGTACTAAATACCTAAGTCTTCTAAGAAAGATAATTTAAAGGATTTTTTTTTTTTTTTTGTTGAGTAAAATTATTAAAAGGATTTTGATATAGAATTATAGAGGTGTATTCTAGTTAATATTTGTAAAGTCCGTATTTATTGACTTTATTCAGTGAAAATTTTATATTTATCTTCTTTCAATTTTATTGAATATTTATGGGCTTAATTGTATTTTAGGGTAGAAAGTACTTGAGTCATATAATCTTTGTAAAAGTTTCATTTTGAGCTAACTCATGACCTCAGGCAATTTACTTAGCCCACAAGTGACACATGGCAGAAGATCCAGGTCGTGATGAGATCGCGAACTGCACTAGCAGTCTGCTTTGTTTCTTGATTTGTTTTATGTCCACATCAGATAAGCCAACACACACACTCTATGCATGTTGAACATGGTTAGGGTCTGAGTATACCCTTCTATTTTCACATCATTATATTCATCCCACCTTGTATAGGAAGAGAAAGCCTTTGCCTTTGAGCCTAAATACTCTTATCCTTTCTTCTCCATCACTCTCAACATTTGTCATCCCTATGAGAGTTTTTTTTTTTTTAATTCCCTTCATCTCATATACATACAGTTGACCCTTGTGAGATATGAGGTAAGCTATGGAAACTTTGGAAGCCATTTCAAATCCAATTCTCTTAATGGTGTTGTTCCATTGGCTATTCAATGGAGGCGTCTTTGACAAGGTAGGTGGAAAAAAGACTTGGAGTAGTTAGTGCTAGCTAAAGCTTGGAGGGCTTAAATATATTAGGTGTGTGGGCTTGGATGTCTCATGGTATTTATTGTACTGCAACTATTTACATTATCTAGAGTACCTTCTTTGTGCATGATATCCTTGTAGCTTGAAGAGGATAAAAATTAAGATTGACAGATCCGTTCAAATAAGCCCAATGGTACAAAATTAATGGGTTTTCAAGAATAAGACTACAAATTGAGGTACCAGACAGATAGATCACGTGACAGATGGTCCCCCTATATGGATGGATTCTAGGTACATGGGCCCGAGGCCGACGAATGCCGAGGCCACGTGGCACCCACATGGCTTAAGTGAACTCTATGGAATCCTAAATGGAAATACCTTGCACCCTACAATAGCCCTTGGTCAATAAAGACCCTATATGGAAAGAATCTCGCAAAATATGTACATTTATTAGAATCTTTTCTATAAGGAAAGATCTTTCTACCCAAGAAATAGGAGTTAGTTCTACACTACTATAAAAACCACCAAGCCCTCATAAACAAGGTATGCATAATTGACTCTAGCTCTGGCACTCTAGAATGGTGTAAAAGTTTCCTAACTTAACCTTCGGAGGGTATTTGGTCGGTACCACACCAGTGCTCTCTATAAGGTCTTCTCCTTTTTCTGTGTTGCGTAGATCTTGTCTAGAGCATGTGAGGATTGTGCGGCTTATTGATGATTTTTGGCATCATCAGTTGGTGTCGTCTGTGGGAAGGTTAGAAAGCCATACTACTGCTTCCTGGACAAAATATTGCATGGTACTTACTCGCTTGATGGCAACCATCAATAACCATTAAGGGGACGAACCATGCACCACCGCTCTTGAGAGATAAGTTCAAATTCTTGCAACCGCAGTAGAACACCTCACCAAGCAGAATCATGTTCTAAAGGAGCATCTGCACCAAAAGAACGCTGTGCTTAACACCCAAGAGGAGGACCAAAAAGGTACCAGTACTAAAAGAAGGAACTAGGAAGGGCCGGAAGGCAGCAATGCCCTAAGTAGACAAGAGCGACAGGATACAAGCCGTTCATCTGTCGCAAATACTGTTCCACTGCACATGGTCGTAAAGATGCAAATGATGAAGGAAAGGATGGATTTCATGATGAATACCCTCAGAGGACGGGTGTCAAGCGACCTCGACGAGCTAGTCCATCAGATGGACTCACCTTTTATTGCACCCGTCACTTCATTCCCCCTTCCACCAAAGTTCCACATGCCACAAGTAGAAGCCTACGATGGGTCAAAGGATCCCTTGGATCATTTGGAATTGTTTAAAACCCTCATGCACTTACAAGGCGTTGTGGACGAAATCATGTGCCGAGCTTTCCTAACTACTCTGAAGGGTCCTGTAAGGGTATGGTTCAGTAGGCTGATGCCCAACTCTATTAGTACCTTCAAGGAACTGAAAGTGTAGTTTGCTTGACATTTTATAGGAGGGCACAAGTATAAGAAATCTACTACGTGCCTAATGAGCATCAAGCAGCGGGAGGAAGAAACGCTGAGATCCTATATAACTCGTTTTAATAAGGAGGCTCTCTTGATTGATGAGGCTGACGACAAGATATTGGTGGCTGCATTTACCAATGGGTTACAGAAGGGTAAGTTTCTATTTTCCTTATACAAAAATGACCCAAAAACCATGTCAAAAGTACTTTACAAGGCTACTAAGTACATGAACGCAAAAGACGCGCTGCTAGCCCAAGAAGAGAAGTCCAAGAAGAGGGAGAGACAAAAGGATGTATGGCAAGATAAGGGACGAAAGATGGCTAAAACCAGAGACCAACGGGAGGACAGGCACTCTAAACTCCCCACTGGGAGGTTCACAAGTTTCACCCGCTAACTACCCCGATTGACCAAGTCCTGATGCAGATCAAGGACGAAGGAGCCTTAACATTTCCTAGTAAGCTGAAAGGAGATCCCAGTAAATGGCCTAGGGACAAGTATTGCCGTTTCCATCATGATCACGGTCATGATACGTTTGATTGCTACGACTTAAAGCAGCAAATAGAAGCTCTTATTAGACAAGGAAAACTACAAAGGTTCGCTAGCAAGGAGAGGACAGACTTACCATAGGAGCAGGTTGCCCAGAATGAAAAAAAAAAAGCGTCTCAGGCCCCCCCTGGGAGACATAAGGATGATCGTAAGGGGATCCACAACTTTCAATTTATCTAGAAGGCATGTAAAACCTACCTATGGATGGTGTAGAATGTCCAACTAACGAGCTTCGTCCCAAAGATGGCATGGATCGACAAACCTGTAATTGGGTTCATAGAGGAAGATGCCCAACGTCTCCACCACCCACAAGACGATGCTCTCATAGTAAGTATATGAAGGGGGGGGGGGGGAAGGGAGGACTACAACACCCACCGAGTCCTTATGGACAATGGGAGCTATACTGATATCCTCTACTACTCGGCGTTCTAGCAAATAAAGCTCGAGAAAGAACGGTTGGTTCCAACCAACGCACCACTTGTTGGATTTGGAGGAACAAGAGTATACCCCCTCGGCGCGGTTACTTTGCCCATGACGGTTGGGGATTACCCTTAACAGATCACCAAAGATGTCTCGTTCCTAGTTGTTGATTGCTCATCTGCTTACAACACCATCGTAGGACGACCTACACTTAACTCGTGGAAGGCCGTAACATCAACTTACCACTTGATGATCAAATTCCTCACTGAGTACGGAGCAGGGGAGTTACGAGGAGATCAAGTAGTTGCGCGCGAGTGCTACATTGCCATGTTGGATATGGATGATTAGTTACAAATAATGTGTATAGAGGAGCAGCAGACGGTGGCAGAACCCATGGAAGAGCTAGAGGAGGTGCTCCTTGACAATTCTAGGCCCGAGCGGACAACCAGGATTGGCACTCTTGCCAACCCACCGGTACGATAGGTGCTCACTGCATTTCTGAGAGAGAACCAGGACGTCTTTGTTTGGAGCCATGAAGACATGCTTGGAATTGATCCTGCAGTTATTGTCCACAAGTTGAATGTATCACCTTCTTTTACCCCCATTCGTTTGAAGAAATGATTATTCGCGTAGGAGCGAGACAAGGCCATACTGAAAGAAGTTCATAAGTTACAAAAAGCAGGATTCATACAAAAAGTATACTACCCGGACTGGTTGGCCAACGTAGTAATGGTAAAAAAGGCCAACGGGAAGTGGAGGATGTGCGTGGACTTCACGGACTTGAACAAGGCATGCCCTAAGGACAACTACCCACTTACGTGAATCGACATCTTGGTGGATTTTGATAGGCCACAAACTGAATGATCCCTTGTGACTAAACCAATTAATTAATTAGCCAAGTTATTAATTAATCAATTTATTATGCAAACGCGTGGAAGTACAAACAAATCACCAAAAACTAAATATGTAGCAGAAATTAAAAGACATGGTGATTTGTTTACGAATGGGGAAAACCCTTGCGGCAAAAACCCCACTGGGTGATTTTCAGGTCACCACTCCCGAAACTCCACTATTATCAAATCAAGTGGTTACAAGTAAAGGAATCCCAAGTACCTTACCAACTTACAATTGAACCCTTACCCCAATACCCAATTGGACTTGATCTGTAGTGACAGTTCCCACCTTTGATGCACGGCTCCCAAGTACGTGACTAACCAATGTGCGGATTCTAGTATGCGACTTCAAACACCAACTTAGAAGGAGAGATTGGCTGCAAAGTTTTTCAGTTCATCCTACACGATGAAGATCAAGAAGATGCTTGGTCACAAAACCCTTTGGTGCAAATACACGGCAACTTCTTCAAACAAGATGAAATAGGTCAAGAACTTCGTCTTTTGATCATAATTTGCTTGAATAGAGATTGCTCAATGCTTTTGCAACTTGTGTATAATTTGATGGCTCTTAAAACAATCCTTTTATATGTTTAGGGTTTGGAGAAAATAAGGCCCAAAAGCATATTCATGGATCCCAAGGAAATCAGATCAGAAAATCTGATTTTATAAATCTCGACAAATAGCAGGTGTCGAGGTAGCTATAGAGCAGATGTTGAGCTTTAATGAATTTGCACTTCAGCTTGATTTTTCTTGAATAGACTTGATGACTTCAACATTTGATCTTGAAATCTTATTTCTTGAAGTATTAAAAACACCTAGAACTACCCAATTACAAGTAGAGTGTGTTTTGTCAAAGGATTAGCCAATTTACATAGATAAGTGACATATGTTCTTGACAAGTGAAAACACATATGTCCTAACAATCTCCCCTTTTGGCAATCCGTGACAAAACCACAACAAACAAATGAGCATATGAGAGAAGTCATAAATCACTCAACTCATATTCACTTGTTAAATACAATAAAATCTATCCTAACACAAACTCTTGAAAAATTTTGTAAGAAGAGAATTTATGGCAAGTAGACTTTGATAACCTGTATTTCTGAAACACTTTAAACAGAACTCATCAAGGCATCTTGTGTGAAACAGAAATAATATATTGCATACAAGTATAATGAACATGTGTATAAAGATAGAGAATAAACAACACATGAAGAGAGAGGTGAAAGAAACATACATTCACATATAGAGAAAATAAGTACAATGTATGTAAAACTGGTCACAAGACCTCATATACAAGATCAATGTATCTATAAAGAATAGAAAAGAAAAAAATACATCAAAACCTCACTATATCCCTCAAAATATCAACACTCCCCCTATCAAAAATGTCCTATACTAACTTTCCCCCTAAGATGACTATTCTCATAACCCAAAACTACTCTCTCTTTTTGTCACGAGTGACAAAGGATAAAGTGTCATGTAGACATCTCATCAGTAGAGCTAGCATCTCCATCATCATCATCTGAAGTGTCATCATCATCACCATCATTATCATCATCCTCAGAGTTTGAAGCCGCTGGAGAAGGTGGTGAAGGAGTAGCCTTAGGAGCAAAACCACCTATGGTCGCCTGCCGTCTTACAATATGATCAACACGAACATTCACCTGATACAACTCAAAGGAGAATGTATCGAGGCGAGCATCCATACGCTGCAGCTGCGCCATGATGTCTCCAAGAGATACATCGCCTGTAGAGGAAGAATGAGCAGATGTAGATGGAGCAGATCTGGATAAAGCTGAACAGGAGGGAGGAGTGGAATCCATCTGTCGCGACCTAAACTGAGTCTCACTACGTTTTACGGTAGCGGCATCTATGGCACAGATGTGTGTGAAGTGGTCGGACACAAGAAAAGGGATAGAAAAATGGCGTAAGATCCTCGTGATAGCGGAAGGAAAGATGAGCTTATCACGGGACTCCGAATCTAGATAAACGTCTATGATAGAAAGGATAAAATGAGAAGGAAAATCTATAGTAAGATGCTCAAGAAGAGATAACAAAAATCGAGCACAAGGCTCTGTGATGGAGTTGTAGTGAGAGAGTGGATGGAGTACAAAAGTCATCACCATGTTTAGGAATCTAGGACCTTTAGCAAAAGGTCTACATGATGTGTACTGATACTCACCCCAATCAACTGGGCGCTGACAAAAAGCAGAAATGAGCTCATCTTTGGACACAGTCCTCAGATGCTCACAGGAAGTATAGTCAGGAAACTCTATCCTAGGAACCCTAAGCACATCCATAACTAGCTGCAGTGTGACAAGAATGCACGTACCTCGAACGCGAGTGAAAAAGAGAGATACTGAACGATCAATCTCGTGCATGTTAGAGTAAAACTCCTGAATAAGTACGAGAGGACAAGTGATCGAGACGGCACACAGTGACTCCCATCCCCTACTGTGAATGACAGAGGGAAGGTCAATGTCGGCGAAGTTTGCCAAAATGACTTGGTGTTCCGAATGAACACCTCGTCTAGAAAAGTTCTCCGTAAATGCCTTATGGGCATCTCCATCACGGAACTGAAGATTTAGAGGAGCAGAATTAGAAGATGAAGAAGCTCCAAAATGCAGAGGGTTCCGAGCCAGAGTGGATTTATGTTTGGGTGCCATAGACACTACTAATGTAAACAGAATGAGAAAGAAATAGAGAATGAGACAATCAGAAAAGTCCCAAAACAGTTCACATATATCAAATATATTGAACAAAAGTATGTATGCATGAGGAATGCATGGACATGTGACATGCAAATTAAAAAGCATCATGGGCTCAACCCAATCTAATCCTACAAGCACACAAACATAGAACACTCATCTAAATGCATGTATGTATCATTCTAATGCATATGAAATGCAATGTATGACATTTTGAACACATTTAAGTGAAAACCTAACCCCAAATTTCAAGAAAAACTCATTAATTTTGAAAAACCCCAAAAATTTTCAAAAACCCCAAAACCTAAGCTTCAAAACATGAAATGCATGAAAAAGGAAGGAAAAAGAGATCTTACCAAGTGATTAGAAGCAAGGAAGGGCCGAAAATCAAGTGGGTTGAAGATTTTGAGTGAGAAAATCAAGTTTAAAGAGGAACAGTCGCGGACAAATCGAGAGAGATCGAGAGAAATGAGATCAGAATCGCAACAGAGCTTTAAATAGGAACTTCAGTAATTCTCAACAGCTGAGGTGTCGAGAGGTATCGGGGAAGGTGTCAAGGTAGGTGTCTAGAAAAAGCACGTCGACAGCTGAAGGTGTCAAGGAATGAACACTAGAACCAAGAACAGAACCTCGATCGATTGACCAGGTGTCGAGAAGCTTGAGAAGCTCAATAGATAGCAAGGTAACGAGGAGATGTCGAGGAGGTGTCGAGTCAGCAGTTAAAAGCAGTTTTTCGAGAAGTGAAAAACACAGACATGAATGCAATCCAACATACATCTTAACCAATGATCCAATCAACATATTAAGCTCTCAAAAAAATCTCTCATCAAACAATTTGAGCACATGGATCCTCAGAAACACACACACACACACTAAACAAGTCTAACCAATTTTATTTTTCAAAAACAAGTCAGGCCAGTTTAGTGAGCATACATTAGCACATGTAAACACTTGTGATGGCCAAATCACATTGTACCTGCACATGTATCAAAAGTAGCAAAGAATATTGCGTGTTGTGTGTGAAAAACATCGCAAGATTACATATGTGTATACATGTTATGACGATCTGAGATATGAGAAAATAATTTTAACTCACACATAATCATAACTGTTTGATGGGGACTATCACCTTCGAGGTACATCCTATAACTCCCACATCTCCTAGAATACACGCTTGCAACCATATTTAAAATATTTTTAATCTTTTTATTTTTTATTTTCTTTGCATATTTTCTTTTAAGCATATCATACATGGGCATATAAAAGAGAGAAAAGAAATACCCAAGATGTTAAGCATTTGACATCGCACTTTTGTTATGCCGAAACATACGAATGTCTCTGACACTGTATTTTTTCTATGCTGAAGCATACAGGTGTCATATTATGATTGGCGGGCAACAGTAGTGAGATGGTTATTTATGCATTTCTCTTAGGATTTTCTAGTCCTACCTGTTGAAAAGAGTGATATGAGTGTTAAGTTCAAGAGATAACTTAATCTTACTCATCACAAACAAGAGCCACAAAGCTCACTTGCTTAGTTGTGCATAGAGATGCTCATCTAAGCTACAAGAGATACAAAGTTTAGAAAATTTTGTTTCATTGGCCATCCAATGTATACAAGTACCAAAGTACACATAACACACACTGTTTTTGTATTTTTCTGATTTTTCAATTTTTTTTTATATTTTTATATTAAATACAAAATAAACAAAACTGAAAGTAAACACACAAAAACATATTAGACAAAGCAAAGCATAAAACTAGACCAACTCAACAAAAATGCAAAACACACAAGCAATGCAACAAACAAAAAAAAACAAAAAAAAAAAAAGGAAAAGAAAGTGATGAAATCACTTAGAGTCCTTTTTCTTTCACACCTTGGAAGACTTTTCCTTTGATTAAAACCTTAAATCGGTGGTGAGGGGGAAGAATTGAAACCGTTCAAGTTCGAAAGGAACATGAGGGCTTTTAGTGATGGAATTTAAAGATGAACGCAGTGGAAAATTAAGTTTAAAACGGATCTACATCATTCGAAGTTGATAAAGTGCGTTAAGTAAAATTTTAGAATTAGAGAACAAGTGAGCGTACCTTGAAGCGGTGAATTTCAAAACCCAAAGATTGAAGCACTTAGGAATACTTTTAGTCTTCACTCCAATTCCACTAATGCCCAAGAAGTGTGGACTCTCAATTGGTTACAAAGAGATGATTAAAGAGTGACATATACTCACTTGCACACCATTACAATGTTGTTTTTTCTTCCACAGAAAGATCTGTACGTTTTTCCCTTTTGTATCTAACCAATTATCTAATTGGGCTGACCTCTTGGGCCTTTCCAATTGGACTTAAGTGTGTGGTTTGGAGTGGGACCAAAAGGGACCAATAAGACACTAGCTCCAATGGACTTTGGGCTTTTCTGTCAACTCTTGACAAGTTCAAAGTTACCATTAATTATATTTAATACCACTATATAAATATAGTTGCACTCTAGGTCTTATCTATAAATTATATCCCAATACTTTATTATACATGTAATCCCTTCATAAAATATTTGTAGTAATACAAAGTCATTAATGTAGACTGCTACTTTGTAAATTACTACATCTTAATCCTTAAGTACCCAGTTTAATCCTTTAATGTTATTCATTATATATTTATGAAATCCAATTCCATAAATATATACTTTAGCCTTACTAAAGTGGTTAGGCCTAACTCTCTGAATAACAAACTCATTAAACTTATCTCAAGGGAATACTTTATATCTCCGTTAAGAGACTATGAATTCCATCTTGAGAATACATGTTCCATCAACACTAAATGTGGCTGCCCAACATACTGAGGTTTTGACCATTACTATAGATCTCACTCCTGATATATTAAAGTAACCTACACCTTATGATCAGGTCCATTATTCTCTCAGGATTAAGAGTTCATGCAAATACAAGTCGTGAGATCTATTATTCATATGACAGTCATTAGGAAAATAATAAATCTCACAGCAGTCCTGTTTAATATGTCTTAACTCTTAAAACATATTAGCACATCAACCAGAAGTCTCCATTTCCATGATCAAGACAAATCATCATGATTGATATGTTATAGTCTTCGCAAATGAAATGTCAAATTTCATCACCAACTACGAACTATAATTCTAAATTTACAAATAACTTGTGATTTATATCTTCTTTAACTTTTCACATAAATCACATACTATACATCTCATGGACTAAATGATAATATTCGAAAATTCATGTTATCATTACTTCAGATAACAATAAAACAAATTCATTAAGCACAATATTAAGTCATACATAATGTCAAACTTAATATCTTACACAGCATCATACAATAGGATTTAAGGGCACTAATCCTAACAATCTCCCACTTGCCCTAAAGACTATTGTGCATTAATCTAACTCTCATTCTTTCCAAATGTGACTCAAAAGTCCTTTGAGGCAAAGCTTTAGTAAATGGATCTGCTAGATTATTTTCACTTTCAATCTTTGCTTCCACCACATCTCCACGAGCAACAATATCTTGAATGATATGGTACTTCCTCTCAATGTGCTTTCCTTTCTTATGATTCCTTGGATCTTTAGATTGTGCAATTGCTCCACTGTTGTCACAAAACAATGTGATTAGAACTTGCTCCATTCTCATTACACCAAGGTTAGAAAGGAATTTCTTGAGCCATACAGCTTCCTTTGCTGCCTCACAAGCAGCAACATATTCTGCTTCCATGGTAGAGTCTACAATACAAGATTGCTTAATACTCTGCCAACTTATGGCTCCACCTCCTAAGGTGAAAACACATCCTGATGTGGATTTTCTGAAATCTAGATCAGATTGAAAATCTGAATCTGTATAGCCAATAGGTATCAAATCCTCACTTCGGTAAACAAGCATATAATCTTTCGTTCTTCGTAGATACTTGAGAATATGCTTTACAGCTTGCCAGTGTTTTGGCCCTGGATTTGATTGATATCGACTGACCATGCCAACTGAATAACAGATATCTGGTCTAGTACAAAGCATGGCATACATAAGACTTTCCACTGCAAAAGCATAAGGAACTTGTCTCATCATATTTTCTTCCTCTTGAGTCTTATGCCTTTGGTCATCAGACAGAGGAACTCCATGTCTGAAAGGAAGTAATCCTTTCTTGGAGTTTTGCATGCTAAACTGTTCTAGAACCTTATCTATATATCCAGGTTGTGATAAGCCTAATATCTTATTCTTGCGATCTCGCCAAAGCTTGATCCCTAGAATAAAGTTAGCCTCACCCAAGTCCTTCATATCAAATTGACTTGACAACCAAATCTTTACTGATGACATTACCCCTACATCATTTCCAATAAGTAAAATATCATCAACATAAAGCACTAGGAACATTACTACTTTATCACAATGTCTTTTGTACACACATGGTTCATCAAGATTTTGCTCAAAACCAAATGACTTGATTGCTTGATCAAATTTGATGTTCCATGACCTAGATGCTTGCTTAAGTCCATAAATAGACTTTTTCAACTTGCATACCATATGCTCTTGGTTCTTAGCTATGAAACCTTTCGGTTGCATCATATAGATTTCATCTTCAAGATTTCCATTGAGAAATGCAGTCTTGACATCCATTTGCCAAATCTCATAATCATAATGAGCAGCAATGGATATGAGAATTCTGATAGATTTAAGCATTGCTACTGGAGAAAAGGTTTCATCATAATCAATACCTTCTTTTTGTGTATACCCTTTCGCCACTAGCCTTGCTTTAAAGATTTCAACCTTTCCATCTATCCATCTCTTCCTCTTGTAAACCCATTTACAACCAACAGGTTTAATGCCGTTAAGCGCCTCTACAAGATCCCAAACTTGATTGGAATACATGGAATCTAATTTAGATTTCATAGCTTGGACCCAATGATGTACATCTATATCATTCATTACCTCTTCATAGGTATAGGGATCCGATTCAGCCTCTTCTGAGATAGCCTCATAAGTTTCTCCTAAACCTATGAATCTTATAGGAGGCCGAACAATTCTCTCACTACGACGAGACACCTGTGTACTAGACATGTCATGAGTAGTATCTTGTGGTGTATCTAATACAGCCACATCATCCCTAGTTTCATCCATTGGTTGTTCATTTACAGGTTCATTCATTTCAGCCAACACAACTCTACTTCTAGGAGCAAAATTAGTCATATAGTCATATTCCAAGAATTTAGCATTTGTACTAACAAAAACTTTGTTATCTTTACGACTATAGAATAAATAATCCCTAGTTTCTTTTGGATAACCTACAAGCAAACACACTTTTGATTTTGATTCCAATTTATCAAGCTTCCCTTTTAACACATGTGCAGGACAACCCCAAATGTGGAGATATTTCATATTAGGCTTACGCCCACTCCACAATTCCATGGGTGTTTTGGGAACAAATTTTGATGGGACTAAATTCAAAAGATGTATTGTTGTATTTAAGGCATAACCCCAAAAAGAAATCTGTAAAGTTGAGTAACTCATCATGGACCGAACCATTTCTAAAAGAGTCCTATTTCTTCTTTCTGCTACACCATTCTGTTAAGGAGTTCCAGGTGCAGTCAATTGGGATACAATCCCATTTTGAGTTAAGTAATCCTTGAAAACCCCAAGAAGGTATTCACCACCACGATCAGATCAAATGGCTTTTATACATTTACCCAATTGATTCTCTACTTCAGCCCTAAACTCTTTGAACTTTTCAAAGGCTTCGGACTTCCATCTTATTAGGTACACATAACCATATCTTAAGTAATCATCGGTAAAAGTGATGAAATACTCATAACCTCCTTTTACTTGGATTGACATAGGACCACATACATCAAAATGCACTAGCTCTAGCAAATCTTGAGCTCTTCTACCTTTTGCTTTAAAAGATTGTTTGGTCATTTTTACCTTCTAAACAAGATTCACAAACTGGAAATTCATCAAAGACCATGGGCTCTAAGAGTCCATCTTTGATTAGTCTTTGAATCCTATTTGAATTAATATGACCCAAACGCAAATGCCAAAGATATGCATCACTAATAGAAGGAAACTTTCTATTTAATGATTTTACATGAGAGTTATTATCTGTTAGGACATATATGTTTTAACTTGTTTAAGAACATATGTCACTTAGTTATGTAAATTGGCTAATCCTTTGACAAAACGCACTCTGCTTATAATTGGGTAGTTCTAGGTGTTTTTAATACTTCAAGAAACAATGTTTCAAGATCAAGTGTTGAAGTCATCAAGTCTGTCCAAGAGAAAGCAAGCTGAAGTGCACAGTTTTTAAATCTCGACACCTTCTCGACAGCTACCTCGACACCTGCTATCTGTCGAGATTTAAAAAGTCAGATTTCTAATATGATTTTCTTGGGATCCGTGAATATGTTTTTGGGCCTTCTTTTCTTCTAACCTTAAACATATAAAAGGATTATTTTAAGAGCCGTTTTGGGTGACACAAGTTGCATTATCATTGAACAATCTCTGTTCAAGCAAATTGTGATTAATAAACAAAGTTCTTGACCTAGTTCATCTTCCATCAAGAAGTTGCTGTGTATTTGCACCATTGGGTTTTGTAACCAAGCATCTTCCTGCTATTCATCATAAAGGATGATCTGAAGAACTTTGCAGCCAACCATTCTTCCTCAGTTGGTGTTCTGAAGTCGCGTACTTGGATCCGGGCATTGGTTAGTCACGTACTTGGGAGCCGTGCATCAAAGGTGGAGACTGTCACTACAGATCAAGTCCAATTGGGTATTGGGGTAAGGGTTCAACTGTAGGTTGGTAAGGTACTTGGGATTCCTTTACTTGTAACTGCTTGATTTGATAATAGTGGAGTTTCGGGAGTGGTGACCTGAAAATCACCTAGTGGGGTTTTTGCCATTAGGGTTTTCCCCATTCGTAAACAAATCACCGTGTTATTTATTTTCCGCTGCATATTTAGTTGATTGGTGATTTGTTTGTGCTTCCATAAAATTGCATGATTAATTGATTAATTAATTACTTGGCTAAATTAATTAATTAGGGTTAATCACAAGGGGTCATTCAGATTGTGACCTATCAAGTGGTATCAGAGCGGGCACACTCTGATTAGGATTTAATCTTTTCTGTGTTTGATCCATTGACCCCTGTTTGTCATGGATAGAGGACAATCTTTAATTATACCTCCTTTATTTGATGGCACTAACTATGCATACTGGAAAGTACGCACGAGAGCTTTCTTGCAGTCTTTAGATGAAAAGGTATGGCAAGCTGTAGAGATTGGCTGGACTAAGCCAACAGAAGATCCGGCCGATTGGGATGATACTAAGATCAAGACGGCTAACTTCAACAGCAGAGCGTTAAATGCCCTATTTAGCGCAGTCACAAATGAGGAGTTCAAAAAGATATCCTTAACTGAAACTCCTAAGGAGGCTTGGATCATCCTCTAGACTACCTATGAAGGCACAAAGGCTGTCAAAGACTCAAAGCTTTAGAGGCTCACTACAAGCTTTGAAGAAATTAAGATGGAGGAGGATGAGTCATTTGATGAGTTCTATGCCAAGCTCAAGGACATAGTGAACTCAGCCTTCAATCTTGGGGAAACCATCCCAGAACCTAAGATTGTAAGGAAGGTGCTCAGATCTCTACCTGAGAGATTCCATGCCAAGATTATGGCAATAGAAGAATCAAAGGACATTGACAAGATTCCTTTGACTGAGCTGGTAGGAAACTTGCATACCTATGAGATAGGATTATCTAGGATTGGCAAGTCAAGTAAAGGTAAAAGCATGGCCTTGAAGGCAAAGAACAGTGATACAGATGAGTCTTCTGATGATGAAGATTCTAAGATGAAGTCCTACATCACTCGGCAGTTCAAGAAGTTTATGAAGAATGCCAATGGAAGGAGCTTCGACAAGGACTGGAGGCAGTTCAGTTCTTCACAGTCTAAAAGCCAAGACAAAGGGAAGAAGGATGCTAAGGATGGAAGTCAGTACACTGTTCCTGCAGGACCAAAGTGCTTTGGATGTCATGGATTCGGACACATAAAAAATGAGTGTCCTACATATCTCAAGAGCATTGGGAAAAGCAAGGCACTTGCTGCAACTCTAAGTGACACTGAGCCTGAAGATGATTCCGACAATGAGGATGACGGAATCTTAAATGCCTTTACTGCCACAGTCAATCCTACTGAAGGAATTGTTGAAGAAGTGGATGAAGAAGAAGAACTGGTGGAATCAAAATTTGAGAAAATGGATGATCAAGATGATATCCATTCAGCCTATGAGAAGCTTTATAAGCTCTCTGAAAAGCATGAGAAATTATACAGGCTGGCCACCAAGAAGCTCAGTGATGTGGAACTTGATCGTGAAGAGTTGTCCACAAAGTTTGATGAGACGAATCAAACTATTGGAGTACTGAGATTTGGAAACACCTTTTTGGCCGAGAAGACCAAGAAGCTTGAAGCAGAGCTGTTTCAAGTCAGAGCTCAACTAGAGAGGACTTCAAGTGCAAAGCTTGATGAGATGCTTAGCAATCAGAAATCTGCTTTGGATCGAACTGGTTTGGGGTATGATATTTCTTTCTCAAATACTGCTTCTACTAGCAATACTGTTTTTGTTCCTCCTGCTAATAATACTGAAATTGAGAATACTGATGTCAAAACTGAATTAGCTAGTGAGAACTTAGACAAGGTTAAATCTATCTTAGGAGCACCCCCTAAGCAAGATAAGAAAGATGATAAAAACCCTAGGGCTAAGAAGGCTAACTCTCAAAAGCCTAAACAAAAGAAGCAGCATCTCTGTCATCATTGTGGAGGTGCCGGTCATACTAGACCAAATTGCTATAAGTGGTTAGCCACTCAACAGAGCAATGGCGTGATAGCATCTGGAAACCATAATCAGCTTCAATCCTCTCTTGCTCCTCTTGGAGATCTTCTGAAAGCCCTCATGTTCCTTTCGAACTTGAACTGGTTAAATTCTTCCCCCTCACCGCCGGTTCAAGGATTCAATCAAAAGAAACGCTCTTCCAAGGTGTGGAAGAAAAAGGACTTTAAGTGATTTCATCACTTTCTTTTTCCTTTTTTTTTTTTTTTTTTTTTTTTTTTTTTTTTTTTTTTTTTTTTTTTTTTTTTTTCTGTGTTTTGCATTACTTGTGTGTTTTATTTTTCTACTGAGTCAGTCTAGTTTTTGCATTATTTTGTTTAACATGTTTTGTGTGTTTACTTTCAGTTTTGTTTATTTTTTTTATTTAAAATAAAAAAAAAATTGAAAAATCAGAAAAATACAAAAACAGTATGTGTTTTGTGTACTTTGGTACTTGTGTACCTTGGATGACCATTGAAACAAAGTTTTCTAAACTTTGTATCTCTTGTAGCTTAGATAAGCATCTCTATGCATAACTAAGCAAGTGAGCTGTGTGGCTCTTATTTGTGATGAGTAAGATTAGGTTATCTCTTAAAACTTAACACTCATATCACTCTTTTTGACGGGTAGGACTAGAAAATCCTAAGAGAAAGGCATAAATAACCATCTCACCATTGGTGCCTGCCAATCATAATATGACACCTGTATACTTCGGCATAGCAAAAGTGCAGTGTCAAAGACATTCGTATGCTTCGGCATAGTAAAAGTGCGATGTCAAATGCTTAATATCTTGGGTATTTCTTTTCTCTCTTTTATATACCCATGTATGATATGCTAAAATAAAAGAAAACATGCAAAGAAAATAAAAAGCAAAAAGATTAAAAATGCTTTATATATGGTTGCAAGCGTGTATTTTAGGAGATGTGAGAGTTATAGGATGTACCTCGAAGGTGATAGTCCCCATCAAACAGTTATGATTGTGTATGAGTTAAAAGTTATTTTCTCATATCTCAGATCGTCATAACATTTATACACATATGCAATCTTGCGATATTTTTCACACACAACACGCAATATTCTTTGCTACTTTTGATACATGTGCAGGTACAATGTGATTTGGCCATCACAAAGGTTTTACATGTGCTAATGTATGTTCACTAAACTATCATAACTTGTTTTTGAAATATAAAATTGGTTAGACTTGTTTAGTGTGTGTGTGTGTTTTGCATGATCCTTGTGCTTATTTTCTTGTTGAGAGATGTTTTTGAGAGGTTTATATGTTGAGTGGATCCTTGGTTGAGATGTGTGTTGGATTGTATTCATGTCTGTGTTTTTCCCTTCTCGAAAAACTGCCTTTTACTGCTGGCTCGACACCTACCTCGATACCTCCTCGATACCTGATCATCTGTGGAGATTCTCAAGTTGTTTCTTATCGCAATCTCGACTCCTCTTCGACACCTGATGGATCGATCGAGAAAGTCTCTGTCCCCTCGATAGATTCTCGACACCTGATGGATCGATCGAGATTCACTTATGCTGTTTGAGTCTTCTTTCTCGACACCTGTCTCGATACCTTGTGGATCGATCGAGATTTCTTCTGTCTTCTCGACAGCTTCTTGATACCTTGTCGATCGATCGAGATTCTTGAATCTGCATTTGGCCTTGTACCTCGACACCTCTCGATACCTGCATCTGTCGAAGGCATTTTTCCTCGATACCTTCCTCGACAGCTTCCTCGATACCTCTCGACACCTCAGCTGTCGAGAATTACTGAGGTGCCTATTTAAGAGCAGATCACGATTTTCACTCATTTCTCTCGACCTCTCTCGATTTGTCAGTGGCTTTTCATCTCCCAAACTTGTTTTTCTCACTCAAATCTTCAACCCCACTAGGATCTTGCTCAAATCACTTGGTAAGATCACTTTTCCCTTCCTTTTCATGCATTTCATGTTTTGAAACCTAGGTTTTGGGATTTTTTTTTGAAAATTTTTGGGGTTTTTCAAAATTGATGAGTTTTTCTTCAAATTTTGGGTTGGGTTTGTACTTAAATGATTTCAAAATGTCATACATTGCATTTCATTTGCATTATAACAATATTTACATGCATTTAGATGTGTGCTTTATGTTTGTGTGCTGCTAGGATTGGATTGGGCTAAGCCCATTATGTTTTTTTTCTTTGCATGTCACATGCTCATGCATTCCCATGCATACGTACTTGTTGTTCAACATATTTGATATATTTGAACTGTGTTGGGACTTTTTTGATTGTCTCCCTCTCTATCTTTTTCTCATTCTTTTACGTTAGTAGTATCTATGGCACCCAAACATAAATCTACTTCTGCTCGGAACCCTCTGCATTCTGGAGCTTCTACTTCTTCAGATACTACTCCCTTTAACATTCGATTCCGTGATGAAGATGCTCATAAGGCATTTTCGAAGAACTTTTCTAAACGAGGTGTTCATTTGGAACGCTAAGTTATTCTGGCGGACTTCGCCGATACTGACCTTCCTTCTGTCATTAATAGTAGGGGATGGGGGTCACTGTGTGACATCCCGGTCACTTGCCCTCTCGTGCTGATACAAGAGTTCTACTCCAACATGCACGGGATTGATCTTTCAGTACCTCATTTTGTTACTCGCGTTCGAGGTATGCGCATTCCTGTCACACCGCAACTTGTTGCGGATGTGCTTAGGGTACCTAGGATAGAGTTTCCAGATTACCCCTCTTGTGAGCGTCTGAGGACTGTGTCCAAAGATGAGCTCATCTCTACTTTTTGTGAGCGCCCTGCTGATTGGGGTGAGCATCAGTTCACATCATGTAGGCCTTTTGCTAAAGGTCCTAGATTCATGGTGATGACTTTTGTTCTCCATCCTCTTTCTCACTATAACTCTATCACAAAGTCTCGTGCTCGATTTTTGCTTTCTTTGCTTGAGCATCTTACCATAGACTTCCCTTCTCACTTCATCCGATCTATCATAGAGGTCTATCTTGATTCGGCGTCCCGTGATAAGCTCATCTTTCCTTCTGCTATCACGCGGATTCTACGCCATTTTTCCGTTCCCTTTCCTGTGTCCGACCACTTCACACACATCTCTGCCATAGATGCTGCTACCGTAAAACGTAGTGAGGCGCAGTTCAGGTCGAAACAGCCAGGTGCCACTCCTCCCTCCCGTTCTGTACCATCCAAATCCGTTCCATCTACATCTGCTCCTTCTTCCTCTTTGAGCGATGTATCCCTTGGTGATATTATGGCGCAGCTGCAGCGCATGGACACTCGTCTTGATACACTCTCTGCTGAGTTGTATCAGGTGAATGTTCGTGTTGGTCGTATTGCACGACGGCAGGCGATCATGGGTGGATTTGCTCCAGAGGCTACTCTTTCACCATCTACTCCAGCAGCGTCAGATTCTGAGGATGATGAGGATGATGATGGGGATGCTAGCTCTGCCGATGAGATGTCTACATGACACTCTACCCTTTGTCACTCGTGACAAAAAGGGGGAGTAGTTTTGGGCTATGAGAGTAGTCATCTTAGGGGGAGAGTTAGTATAGGACATTTTTGATAGGGGGAGTGTTGTCATATCTTTTGAGGGATGTAGTGAGGCTATATGTATTTTTTTTCTTATCTCTTAGATACATTGGTCTTGTATATGAGGTCCTTTGACCATTTTTACATACATTGTACTTATCTTATCTCTTATATATGTTGATGTATGTTTCTTTCACCTCTCTCTTCATGTGTTGTTTCTTTTCTATCTTAATACACATGTTCTTTATACTTGTATGCAATCTATTTATTTCTGTTTCACACAAGATGCCTTGATGAGTTTTGTTTAAAGTGTTTCAGAAATACAGGTTGTCAAAGTCTACTTATCATAAGCTCTCTTCTTACAAAGTTTTTCAAGTGTTTGTGTTAGGATAAATTTTATTGTATTCAACAAGTGAATATGAGTTTAGTGATTTATGACTTCTCTCATATGCTCATTTGTTTGTTGTGGTTTTTTCACGGATTGCCAAAGGGGGAGATTGTTAGGACATATATGTTTTAACTTGTTTAAGAACATATGTCACTTAGTTATGTAAATTGGCTAATCCTTTGACAAAACGCACTCTGCTTGTAATTGGGTAGTTCTAGGTGTTTTTAATACTTCAAGAAACAATGTTTCAAGGTCAAGTGTTGAAGTCATCAAGTCTATCCAAGAGAAAGCAAGCTGAAGTGCACAGTTTTTAAAGCTCGACACCTTCTCGACAGCTACCTCGACACATGCTATCTGTCGAGATTTAAAAAGTCAGATTTCCAATCTGATTTTCTTGGGATCCGTGAATATGTTTTTAGGCCTTCTTTTCTTCTAACCCTAAACATATAAAAGGATTATTTTAAGAGCCGTTTTGGGTGACACAAGTCGCATTATCATTGAGCAATCTCTGTTCAAGCAAATTGTGATCAACAGACGAAGTTCTTGACCTAGTTCATCTTCCATCAAGAAGTTGCTGTGTATTTGCACCATTGGGTTTTGTAACCAAGCATCTTCCTGCTATTCATCATAAAGGATGATCTGAAGAACTTTGCAGCCAACCATTCTTCCTCAGTTGGTGTTCTGAAGTCGCGTACTTGGATTCGCGCATTGGTTAGTCATGTACTTGGGAGCCGTGCATCAAAGATGGAGACTGTCACTATAGATCAAGTCCAATTAGGTATTGGGGTAAGGGTTCAACTGTAGGTTGGTAAGGTACTTGGGATTCCTTTACTTGTAACCGCTTGATTTGATAATAGTGGAGTTTCGGGAGTGGTGGCCTGAAAATCACCCGGTGGGGTTTTTGCCATTAGGGTTTTCTCCATTCGTAAACAAATCACCGTGTTATTTATTTTCCGCTGCATATTTAGTTGATTGGTGATTTGTTTGTGCTTCCATAAAATTGCATGATTAATTGATTAATTAATTACTTGGCTAAATTAATTAATTAGGGTTTATCACAAGGGGTCATTCAAATTGTGACCTATCATTATCTAATTTAGAATTATATAATTTATGCTTATCAGGAGTTAAAATATAAAGACCATCCACAATATTGCCAGAACAGATAAACACTTTATCCTTCTTTATTACAACATTGTCTTTCAGGATAACACAATATCCATGTTTACCTTAGTAAGTAGTAGAAATTAAATTCTTACGAACATTAGATATATACAAATAGTCTTCTAATATTAGAACTCTAGATTTAAAACATAAATTAAACACTCCAACGACTACAATCGGAATCCTGCTCCTATCAGCCAAAGTAAGAAACAACTCCCCTTCTTTAACCTTTCTGGTCTCTTGGAACCCCTGCAAGGAATTGTAGATATGATTAGTACAACTTGAATCCACACACCAGAAATCCGTGGGATTTTGTATCAAACATATTTCAAGAAGGAATGTATTAATCATACCTTTATTCTTGGCAGCCTTGAATATTAGACAATTTCTCTTCCAATGCCCTTTCTCACCATAATGGAAACACTTTCCTTTGATCTTTTTTCCTTTATCAGCGACCCCTAAGGCAATTTGTTTACCCTCTTGCTTGGTGAAGTCCTTCTTCTTCTTCTTTTTCTTACCCTTGCCTTTCGATTTAGGTTGAGAAGTAAAAGCTTCACCAACATTAGCTTCAACATTGGAAGTACCAAGAATGCCTTCTGCCACTACCAATTCATTCATTAATTTAGACAAAGTATAAATCTTTTTGTTCATATTATAGTTAAGTTTGAATTCCTTGAATGATTCTGGTAGCGACTGGAGTATCATATCCACTTGGGATTCTCCATCAATATTGGCACCTAAAACTTCCAATGTATTCAGATTAGAGATCATTGTAAGACAATGCTCCCTCACTGAAGTACCTTCAGCCATTCTGGTATTATAAATTTGCCTCATGGTCTCTTACCTTGTAGAACGGCCTTGCTTACCAAACATCTCCTTCAGACTTAGCATGATGTCTGAAGCTAGTTCTACATCCTGCATTTGATGCTGTAGAACATTTGAGATAGATGCTAGGATGTAGCACTTGGCCATCTCATTAGATTTTTGCCAACGATCATATCGTTGTTTTTCCTCAAAAGAAGCATCTAATGAAGGAAAGCTAGGACATGGTTTAGTAAGAACATACTTATGCTCTTCAGCAGTAAGAACAATGTCCAAATTTCATTTCTAGTCAACATAGTTGGATCCAATCAATTTGTTTTGATTAAGAATAGTTACAAGTGGGCTAAATGATGCCATGTTCTAAATCTAAAACAATAAATATGAATATAATCAATAAATTGGACATTATCTATTTAGCATATAAACATATAATATGGAACCTTAACAAAACCATAATATAATATATGCAACGACAACCTAATCCCGCAATTAATATTCCTCGGAAGCGAGGTCATACCAATCACTATGATTAGGCGAGAAACATTCTTATTATTAATGCTATCATGGTAACTCTTACCAAACAAAAATAATTTGTTGTTTTCCCTTCAGCCTCTAAGTAATAATGACATAGCTCTGAAGGGAGGTTAACATTACACACTAGTCTAGTGTATACCATTGCCTAGAATCAATGTGAATCACTAAGTAACTCCACGGAAACGTGGTCGTTCTCAATGATAAAACACATTTCATCTATCTTTAAGAAGTTTAACTTGTAGTACCATGAATCAAACACCCTCTGAAGGGAGCAAGGCATATACGCCAAGGCGAGGTGCTTAATCACACTACTTTAAACCGATAATGGAGGCCGTGAGATGCAACCCTTGTATCTCTCTCCCATTAGATGTTTTAAAGAAAAGGTTTTTAATTATAAAATATGCATAATCTAATTACACTTAGTCTTAGTACTTTTATATGTGAAAACACTTAGAAAAATTTCTAATTTTATTTCTTTCGATCGATCGAATGTGCCCCTCGATTGATCGAAAAAATTAAAAAATTCGAATTTAACCTTCTGACTTGTTCGATTGATACTCGATTGACTTTCGATCGATCGAAAAAATAGATTTGATCGATCGACCAGTAATAGAAAATCAATCTATTTAAAAAGTCTGATCACTGTCTCACTCGATTGATCGAAAATCGTGAAACTCAAATTTCCAGAAATTTTCTAAGGCAGTTTTCTTCGTGTTTTCTTGAACAAACAACTTTCAAACGAACATGATGGTCAGAGAATGATATCAAAACTGAAATTCATTGATGCTAAAGTCTTAAAGATCAATTTAACATACTTAAATTCAAATTTAAACAACATCATAACATCTATATCAGTTTTTATCAAATCATAGTTTCATCAACCATGCAGAAAATTAAATGCATAATCTTCAAACAACATGAAACTAAATTCTAATTCCAAAATTCACAAAACATGTTATACAATTCGAAATTGATGACTGCTCTGATACCATTTGATGGAATTTAAAGATGAACGCAGCAGAAAATTAAGTTTAAAACAGATCTATATCATTCGAAGTTGATAACGAGCGTTAAATAAAATTTCAGAATTAGAGAACAAGTGAGCGTACCTTGAAGCGGTGAATTTCAAAACCCGAAGATTGAAGCACTTAGGAATACTTTTAGTCTTCACTCCAATTCCACTAATGCCTAAGAAGTGTGGACTCTCAATTGGTTACAAAGGGATGATTAGAGAGTGACATACACTCACTTGCACACCATTACAATGTTGTTTTTTCTTCCACAGAAAAATCTGTACGTTTTTCCCTTTTGTATCTAACCAATTATCTAATTAGGTTGGCCTCTTGGGCCTTTCCAATTGGGCTTAAGTGTGTAGCTTGGAGTGGGACCAAAAAGGACCAATAAGACACTAGCTCCAATGAGCTTTGGGTTTTTCTGTCAACTCTTGACAAGTCCAAAGTTACCATTAACTATATTTAATATCACTATATAAATATAGTTGCACTCTAGGTCTTATCTATAAATTATAGCCCAAGACTTTATTATACATGCAACCCTTTCATAAAATATTCGTAGTAATACAAAGTCATTAATGTAGACTGTCACTTTGTAAATTACTACATCTTAATCCTTAAGTACCCGGTTTAATCCTTTAATGTTATTCATTATATATTTATGAAATCCAATTCCATAAATATATACTTTAGTCTTACTAAAGTGGTTAGGCCTAACTCTCTGAATAACAAACTCATTAAATTTATCTCAAGGGAATACTTTATATCTCCGTTAAGAGACTATGAATTCCATCTTGAGAATACATGTTCCATCAACACTAAATGTGGCTGCCCAACATACTGAGGTTTTGACCATTACTGTAGATCTCACTCCTGATATATTAAACCAACCTACACCTTATGATCAGGTCCATTATTCTATTAGGATTAAGAGTTCATGCAAATACAAGTCGTGAGATTTATTATTCATATGACAGTCATTAGGAAAATAATAAATCTCACAGCGATCCTGTTCAATATGTCTTAACTCTTAAAACATATTAACACATCAACCAGAAGTCTCCACTTCCATGATCAAGACAAATCATCGTGATTGATATGTTATAGTCTTCACAGATGAAATGCCTAATTTCATCACCGACTTCGAACTATAATTCTGAGTTTACAAAGAACTTGTAATTTATATCTTCTGTGACTTTTCACATAAATCACATACTATGCATCTCATGGACTAAATGATAATGTCCGAATATTCATGTTATCATTACTTTAGATAACAATAAAACAAATTAATTAAGCACAATATTAAGTCATACATAATGTCATACACAATGTCAAACTTAATATCTTACATAGCATTATACAATAGGATTACAGGGCACTAATCCTAACATTTAGAAGATCTCCAAGAGGAGCAAGAGAGGATTGAAGCTGATTTTGGCTTTCAGATGCTATCATGCCGTTGTTCTGTTAAATGGCTAGCCACTTGTAGTAATTTGGTCGAGTATGACTGGCAGCTCCACAATGATGACAAAGATGTTGCTTCTTTTGTTTAGACTTTTGAGAGTTAGCCTTCTTAGCTCTAGGGTTATTAGCATCTTTCTTATCTTATTTAGGAGGTGCTCCTAAAATAGATTTACCCTTGTCTAAGTTCTCACTAGCTAATTCAGTTTTAACATTAGTGTTCTCAATTTCAGTATTATTAGCAGGAGAAACAAAAATAGTAGCACTAGTAGAAGCAACATGAGAGGAAAAAAGATCATACCCTAAACCTGTTTGATCTGAAGCAGATTTCTGAATGTTGAGCATCTCATCAAACTTTGCACTTGAAGTCCTCTCCAATTTAGCTCTGACTTGAAACAGTTCCTCTTCAAGTTTCTTGGTCTTCTCAGCCAAAAAGTTTTTCTTAAATCTCAGTGCTCCAATAGTTTGATTCGCCTCATCAAACTTTGTGGACAACTCTTCACGATCAAGTTCCACATCACTGAGCTTCTTGGTGGCCAGCTTATACAATTTCTCATGCTTCTTAGAGAGCTTGTAAAGCTTCTCAAAGGCTGAATGGATATCATCTTAATCATCCATCTTCTCGAATTTTGACTCCACCATTTCTTCTCCTTCATCCACTTCTTCAACAATCCCTTTAGTAGGATTGACTATGGCAGTGAAGGCATTTAAGATTTTATCATCCTCATTGTCGGAATCATCTTTGGGCTCAGTGTCACTCAAGGTTGCAGCAAGTGCCTTACTCTTCCTAATGCTCTTGAGATATGTCGGGCATTCATGCTTCATGTGATCGAATCCATGGCATCCAAAACACTTTGGTCCTGCAGAAACAGTGTACTAACTGCCATCCTTTTTCCCTTTGTTTTGGCTCTTAAACTGAGAAGAACTGGATTGTCTGTGGTCCTTGTCGAAGTTCCTCTAATTGGCATTCTTCATAAACTTCTTGAATTGTCTTGTAATGTAGGGCTTCATCTTGGAATCTTCATAATCGGAAGACTCATTTGTATCGCTGCTCTTTGCCTTCAAGGCCATGCTCTTGCTTTTACTCGTTTTGCCAATTCTAGATAGTCCTAGTTTGTAGGCCTGCAAGTTTCCAACCAGCTCAGTTAAAGAAATTTTGTCAATATCCTTTGATTCTTCTATTGCCGTAATCTTGGCATGGAATCTCTTAGGTAGAGATCTGAGCACCTTCCTTACAACCTTGGGTTCAGTGATGGTTTCCCCAAGATTGAAGGCTGAGTTCACTATGTCCTTGAGCTTGGCATAGAACTCATCAAACAACTCATCATCCTCCATCTTTATTTCTTCAAAGCTTTTAGTGAGCCTTTGAAGCTTTGAATCCCTAACAGCCTTTGTTCCTTCATAGGTTGTTTGAAGGACGGTCCACGCCTCCTTAGCAGTTTCAGTTGAGGATATCTTCTTGAACTCCTCATTGGTGACCGCACTAAATAGGGCATTTAACGCTTTGCTGTTGAAGTTAGCCGCCTTGATCTTGGCGTCATCCCAATCGACCGGTTCTTCTTTTGGCTTGGTCCAGCCAATCTCTACAGCTTGCCACCCCTTCTCATCTAAAGACTGCAAGAAAGCTCTTATGTGTACTTTCTAGTATGCATAGTTAATGCCATCAAATAAAGGAGGTATGATTAATGACTGTCCTCTATCCATGACAAACAAGGGTCAATGGATCAACATAGCAAAGATTAAACCTAATCAAAGTGTGCCTGCTCTGATACCACTTGATAGGCCACAAACTGAATGACCCATTGTGATTAAACCAATTAATTAATTAGCCAAGTTATTAATTAATCAATTTATTATGCAAACGCGTAGAAGCACAAACAAATCACCAAAAACTAAATATGCAGCGTAAATCAAAAGACACGGTGATTTGTTTACGAATGGGAAAAACCCTTGCAGCAAAAATCCCACCGGGTGATTTTTAGGTCATCACTCCCAAAACTCCACTATTATCAAATCAAGTGGTTACAAGTAAACAAATTTCAAGTACCTTACCAACCTACAGTTGAACCCTTACCCCAATATGCAATTAGACTTGATTTGTAATGACAGTTCCCACCTTTGATGCACAGCTCCCAAGTACGTGACTAACCAATGCGCGAATCCCAGTACGCGACTTCAAACACCAACTTAGAAGGAGAAGTTGGCTGCAAAGTTCTTCAGTTCATCCTACACGATGAAGATCAGGAAGATGCTTGGTCACAAAACCCTTTGGTGCAAATACACAGCAACTTCTTCAGAGAAGAAGAACTAGGTCAAGAATTTCGTCTTTTGATCACAATTTGCTTGAACAGAGATTGTTCAATGCTTTTGCAACTTGTGTACAATTTGACGGCTCTTAAAACAATCCTTTTATATGTTTAGGGTTTGGAGAAAAGAAGGCTCAAAAGCATATTCACGGATCTCAAGGAAATCAGATCAGAAAATCTGATTTTATAAATCTCGACAGATAGCAGGTGTCGAGGTAGCTATCGAGCAGGTGTCGAGCTTTAATGAATTTTCACTTCAGCTTGATTTTTCTTGGACAGACTTGATGACTTCAACACTTGATCTTGAAACCTTATTTCTTGAAGTATTAAAAACATCTAGAACTATCCAATTACAAGTAGAGTGCGTTTTGTCAAAGGATTAGTCAATTTACATAGATAAGTGACATATGTTCTTGAACAAATGAAAACACATATGTCCTAACAAATTTGACAGCGAGACACCAGTTGCTAAGATTCATGGATGCGCTTTTTAGTTATAACTAGATCAAGCTAGCCAAGGTTGATCAAGAGAAGACTTCATTTGTCAATAGCTAGGGTCTCTTCTGCTACAAAATAATGTCGTTCGGACTCAAGGATGCGGGAGCCACGTATCAAAGGCTGATGAACAAGATGTTTGCGCGATAGATCGGGAGGAACATTCAAGTCTACGTGGACGACATGCTAGAAAAAGCATTTAGGAGGATGACCATCTAGACGACCTCAAGGAAACTTTCGATACCCTTCGCTCTTATAACATGAAGCTGAATTTGAGCAAATGTGCATTTGGAATGATGGCAGGAATGTTCCTTGGGTTCATGGTGTCCCAAAGAGGTATTGAGGCCAACCTAGATAAATACAGGCCATAATAGAGCTAACCTTGCCAAAAAAGGTCAAGGAGGTACAAAGTAGGACTCACAAGCTACAAAGTGGAAAACTATGACGAGAGTAGGAATGATGGAGCTATGTGCCTGCAACTTGATATGGTGGACGAGGTCAGAGCAACTGCTGAGCAAAAATTAGCATGGTACCAGAACCTCATGGCCAAGCACTATAACTCCAAAGTTAGACACAGGGACTTCCAAGTTGGAGATCTTGTCTTAAAAAATGTGATGGGCACCACAAAAGACACCTTCTAGGGGAAGTTAGGACCTAACTGGGAAGGACCATACAAAATTGCATCATGGCATAGGAAGGGAACCTACCACCTGGAGACACTGGACAGGCAAAAATTGCATCACCCTTGAAACACAGAGCACCTAAAGAAGTACTACTAGTAGATAGTGGCAAGGATGACGACACTCCTTATTTCCAATTTATTTCGTTTTAGTTAATTTTTGCTATTTACAACACTTTTAAGCTTGAACGGCAGTTTTTTTTTTTTTAGAACAGTATCCACACATATTTATTACATAATAAGAGGAGTTTATTTAGAAATATCACAAGCATAAGTGCATCTCTACAAAACCATGTCTACAACTAATTTCTTACAAGAACAGGATGACTTGCAGCTTGTTAAATTCCCTAAGTGGACGGGTTCAACAAGGAGTGAGATGAAAATTATAAAGTCCATAAGTGGACGGGTTCATCCTAAGGGATGATCTAAAATTAGTAAGTCCATAAGTGGATGGGTTCATCCTAAGGGGTGATCTAAGATTATATAAAGTTCATAAGTGGACAGTTTCATCCTAAGGGTGATCTAAAATTATAAAGTCCTTAAGTGGATGGGTTCATCCCAAGTAATGAATTAAAAATTAAAAGTCTACGTAAGTGGACAGGTTCATTCTAAGGGATGGTTAAGATTATTAACTACATAAGTAGATGGGCTCATCCCAAAGGATGAGTTAAAATTATAGATCCACAAAATGGATGGGTTTGTCCCAAAGGATGATAAAAAAATCATGATGTCCATAAGAGGACAGGATCATCAAGAAGGATTGATAAAAAAGGTGTCAAACCCACAAGTGGACGGGCCCACCCCAGCAGGTAACATAAATATTGTGAAGTCCATAAGTAAGAAAGTGGACGAGTATATTAAATTCTCGAATAAATAGTTCCTTAAGTTGACAAGCAAGAACATTTCTCAGCATTTGGAAATAGAAAACAACATATGAATGAACAAGCATAAGCGATGGATAAATAAAGATAATGAATAAAAGCCCACAAAAAGGCAAATGTTTACTTCTTGAGTTAACGGAAGAAAATGGATGCAATTCTCTTAAAAGTTCAAAACCTAGAAATGTACAAGTAAAAAATGAAAAAAAACTACGGCTAAATGGTAGGGGTATCTTTGGTATTCTCCTACATAGTTTGATCCCCTTCAAGGTGGCGGGTAGCGTCCTTAATGGATTTTTCTTGGTCAACCTGAATAGCATCCCTATCGCCTTAAGGGTTGGGGTTGGTCTCATTGGTGAAGAGCTCATCGATTCCTTTGAAGTAGATGGGCTGGGCTGGAGTCTAAGTTTGGACGTCGATGGAAATGTGAGAAAGATCCAGGTTAGGGAAGGAGGCCTTGACCTAACGGAAGCAGACGTTAAAACCGTCGGTAAAGGAGCCACCAAGCTCTTTTAGGAGGGCATTAGAGTCGCGATACTCTCGCATTGCATCCTCCTTAGCCTAACGGAGGTGACGATATGCCTCAAAGATATTTACCTCCTTATCCTTAAGAATCTTCTTTAGTGCCTCAACTTACGCCGACTCCTTCAAAAGCTGCTTTGTCAAATCGAGCTTGTTGACCTGGACTTCCTTCCAAGCCATTAGCTTCCTAAACTCTGAATCCCTTGCCTCCACCTTCTCCTTTAGACGAGTAATCATCGTCTCGTGGGATGTACATTGGTTCATGAAACCTTTCATCATGACAACCCCCTGCAAGAATCAGAAACGAATGTTAAACGTGACAACAGTAGGACGGATAGACATACTTGTACCAGACTGAATAGGCCCGTCTCCCCCATGGCCTTATTGGCATGATTGCTCAAGTCTTTATAGTCATCGTCCTTGATGATGGATGACAACTACTTAAGAGCATACCCTGAATCTTCACGGAGGAGGATGGGGTGTTTCTCCATGACGGGGTTAGCACCCTTCCTTAGTCTTTCCCCTTCCCCGGGCCAGGTTTAAGGGGTAACTTGCTGGTGGCAGGGGTCTCACCAACAGTTGGCCTTGTCACCACCTTGGGCTTCTTGGGTGGACGGAGGAGGACGGGGTGTTTCTTCGTGACCAGGTCAGCACCCTTCATCAAGCTTTCCCCTTCCCTGGGCCAGGTTTAAGGGGTAACTTGCTGGTGGCAAGGGTCTCACCAACAGTTGGCCTTGTCACCACCTTGGGCTTTTTGGGTGGATGGTCCACCTTTTTAGATAGATTCCTTTTTGTTGATGGGTTAGCGTAACCCGTCACCTTAGGAGGTAAGCTCCCCTCCTGTTTTTTCTTAGCAATAGCCTGCTGCTTGATATAAGTTCTTCTCTTGCTTTCTTCCATTTTTGCATAAAGATGGATGGATAAAAAAAGTTAGATAACTTACTAAAAATCAAAGAAAGAAATCAAGGTATTGAGCAATGGACTTACATTTGCACACTTGTTTGTCGTAGCGATGGGTAGCCTTAGTTAGTTCAGGACCGTTGCAATACCAATGGAGGGTGTCCGTGGTAACTAGCTTAGTCCACGACCTCTCGGACAGCTTGGTAGTTGTGAAAATCTTCTTTAAGAAGCTCCACTCCTCAAGTGTGACTTCTGGACTGTCTTGAGCTGCAATAAGAGATGGTTAGAATATCAAACAAAGTAAACTAGGAAGTAAAAGCCTAATACAGACAGATACATACCAGATGGGGGCATAATGCCCCAGGTTTTGTCCATAGGCATGTACTCTTTGTCATCGGGGTGACACATCCATTTCGTCACCTTGGATAAAGAAATAGCGACTCTTCTAGTTCCTGTTGGAGTCGGGGATGTCACACACTAGTCTAAGCAATGGGCTTCTTGGCATGAAACTGTACATGCCCTTTGATTGAGTAATCTTGGATGGACAGTAGCAATGGAAGAACTCTTCCACCATCATCCTACGTGCCTCGTTAGACATCACCCCATATAGCACTTTCACGCCCAAGAAAACTCTCTAGGCGTTTGGAGAGATTTGGGTGACGGCCAGTCCAAGATACTAGAGAAGACAATGGTGGAGAGCATGTAAAGGGAACCTAAGTCCTGTTTTTAGCATATACTTATACACTCTGAAGTCTTCTACACCCTTGTAGTAACACTTTTCACGTTTAAAGGGTAGACGCATTGGAATGTTGACGAGAATCTAGTACTTCTCTCTAATGGATGAATTGAAACCATTTGTCGTCCACAATAGGAGTATAATGAACTCCCTAAATCCATCAGGGCCTATGATGGAATGGATGGGGGCTCATCATTGCCTATGTCTTCATTTAAATCACTTTCTGATCCGTCTATGTCCAAATCATCCTCCTCCTCCGTGGAAGGTGAGTTGGCAAACGAGACCCTTTCATCGGAAGAGGTGCTAGGGTCATCCTAACCTAACGGATACACCTTATCGTAGCTCGTTTCCTCGCGGAAACACGATTGTTCACTTGACGCATTAGACATTTGTCACCTACAGGTGACGGATAAACCCTAAGACTCTGACGGTTTACATAGACGACGGGCGGGAAAAATTTAAATAAATGACAAAGGAAATTCAACATAAGGTAAAGGATACTTACCGATTGAGCAAAGTGAAGAAGGCAACAAAGAAGGTGCGGTTGATGGTAACACCAAGTAGACAGTATGCCGGTTTGATAAAGAGGACGGTAGTGCTTTGGTTGTAAATTCATTGTAGAAAGTGAAAATGAAAGGTAAAGGAGCATGTATATATAGAGGGAACGGCACAGAAGACGAAGGGATGCTTTGGTCCGAGTGATTTGACCATTAAAAATGTGCCACGTGTCCATATGGCATTTATGGCCTTAGGCTAGCCTGTCAATCAAAGCACGTTTCTTAAGGGTTGAGTTAGATCGTCACTCCACGGGTCTGTCCATGAAAGAGGGTGACAGACCCATTAAGTGAGGGAGCAACTGAAGAGGATAAAAATTAAGGTTAACGGATCCATTCAAATAAGCCTGACGGTACAAAATTAATGGGTTATCAAGAATAAGACAACGAATTGAGGTACCGAATGGATAGATCACATGACGGATGGTCCCCCTATACGGACGGATTCTAGGTACATGGGCCCAAGGCCGACGGATACCGAGACTACGTGGCACCCACATGACTTAAGTGAACTCCAAGGAATTCTAAATGGTAGTACCTTGCACCCTACGATAGCCCTTGGTCAATGAAGACCCTATATGGAAAGAATCAAGCAAAATACGTATATTTATTAGAATATTTTTTAGAAGGAAAGATCTTTCTGGCCAAGAAATAGGATTAGGTTCTACATTACTATAAAAACCACCAAGCCCTCATAAATAAGGTACGGATAATTGACTCTAGTTCTAACACTCTAAAGTTGTATAAAAGTTTTCTAACTTAACATTCAGAAGATTTTTGGCCGGTACCATATTAGTACTCTCTATACGATTTTTTTTTTTTTTTCTCTGTGTTGTACAGGTTTTGTTTAAAGCACGTGAGGACTGTGTGGTTTACTGTCAATTTTCGGCATCATCATAGCTCATAAATATTAGAGCCAAAAAATTGGTGCTTTTTCAAAGTATATATTTATCTTCATCCCGGAAAAAAAGGCATTGCAAGATCTTATCTGCATTGTGAGATATCTCGCACACAGGTTTGACAAAAACCAACTTGGAAGTTTGAATCCATGTGAACCAGCCAAGTTCAACAGCCCATAAC
This sequence comes from Quercus cerris, assembly GCA_963669245.1. Classification (NCBI taxonomy): domain Eukaryota; kingdom Viridiplantae; phylum Streptophyta; class Magnoliopsida; order Fagales; family Fagaceae; genus Quercus; species Quercus cerris. The sequence continues at coordinate 24,368,539 of OY770007.1, read as the reverse complement.
TTTCAGCACAGAGCTCTAAATGATGCAATACTAGAACCATTGAAAATTTCACTACGACACCTTTCCTGAAACAACAAGAACAAAGAAACAGAGTTCATTAAGGCCTCTAACCCAGTGCAGGAAGTTGGTACCGTGAAGTGGGAAAGTATTGGAAAGTGCTAGAAAATGGGAATAATTGTCGCACTCGTATTAAAGTAGAGCCCAGAAAGCTGAGCCCATTCTAAGGGTGGGCCTAGCACTAGGGCTATCTCCTTTAAATTCCAGGCCTTCCTCACTCTTCCATAAGCGTTAAATATCCTCCTCAATTTCCCCAAGCACTCTAAACATGTCCTGAATTTTCTAGAGCCTTCACCTTCGTACAAAGTCAAAGTTCTTCAAGGGTAATTTCTAAGCCCTTTTTTTTTTCTACCTCTTCTCCTTTTGTTTTCATGCTCCATTGTTTGAATAAAAATGTTGTGTGCTTGTATGTCTTTGGTGTGAATATACTTTGTGGTTCATTTCTAAATATGTTTAGAGTAGGATTGGATTTTCCATATTATGAACAGTGTTTTAATTTATAGACATTTATATGGATAAATTGTTGAATATGTGAATATTGGCTTGCTTACCCATCCTTTGTTGGCTTAGACTTTGCTTAACTAAAAAATGGGTATGGTCTATATATATAATCATTGTTGAAATGTTACTTTGCTTAGTAAATCCAATTTCCACATGCTTGTTTGGATTAGGAATAAATATATACACGTGAACATGTTGGATTTTGAGATTTGAGACATGTTGGTAAATCACCTTGCATAGTATATTCATCTGGTGCTTTTCACTATGGCAAGGTGCCCAATAGTGAGGTGAAAAGTAATAAATAAAGAGAAACAAAATGCTATTAATTTGGAAGAAATAAACATCTGACAGTTTTTTTTTTTTTTTTTTTTAACATTATAAATCTTAAAGTATAAAAAATAAGTAACTTTTGCAAAGTTATATGATGCGTACTTTGTATAAGGAGAGAAGGGATTAATGTGTGTTGAAATGGATGAGATTCAATTGTTGAATATGTAAGAAATGGAGGATAGCCTGACCCATGTGCCAGGTGCATGCGTTAATGTTTGTTGAGAGAGAGAGAGAGAGAGAGAGAGATCAATGTTTCATTGAAATCAATGAAATCCAGCTCTGAACAACCGGATTATTATATAAACATTAAAATTTGCGTTCAGTATTCCAGCTAAACAACATATGATTCCCATAATTTCAGAAATACATATTATGGGCTTATTGTTTAACTTAAAATCCAAAAGATAACGGGCACCAGCTTCAGAAACACTGATTTATTACATTACATATAGCCTAATCTGTCACCACGTACACCAGCTATAGCCTATCGGTGTTCAAAAAACTTTCACATAGTTAACAAAAAAACATGTTGTTGTCCATGTCCCCCGCCATGCTGACCATGTGGATGATGTCCTCCGCCATGACCATGTGGGTGATGTCCTCTGCCACCACGATGAGCATGCGGGTGATGTACTCCGCCGTGACCAGGATGAGCATATGGGTGATGTCCTCTGCCACCACGATGAGCATGTGGGTGATGTCCTCCGCCATGAGCATGATGAGCATGTGGTTGATGTCCTCCACCACCATGACAACGCCCTCCTCCTCCTCCTCCTCCTCCATGATGATGGCCCCCTCCATGAGGACCATGACCAAGACCGGCGTAATGCCCACCGCCACCGTGACAATGCCCTCCTCTTCCGCCATGACCAAGTCCATGTCCATGTCCTCCATGATGTCCCACAGCGTGGGGTGGAGTATGATGATGATTTCCGTGGTGAGACATTTTCTAAAGTATTGCTCAAATCAAAGCTCAGGAAGTGAGTTTATAGCGAGGAAGTTGGTAAGGGGTGTATGTGTATTTATAACTTCGTAAATCGTGATGTGAACTGAAGACAAAGCCTAAAAGTCAACCTCGCTAAGCTATTACTTGGAGTGGAAGTTTAAACTTTAAACCGCGTACCTCCACAACCACACGATTTTAATTCGGTCATACTTGGAGTGGAAGTTTTATAGTGTTTTATTTTATCACAATGCGAACCGTCCGTGTGTGTGAAGTTGTGAAATAGAAGTTGATACTTTTCTTCCTAGTTAAGTCAAATGTGTGGTCGGCTGTACCGAGTTTATAGATAATTTGTCGGACAAACATTTAAATTTTTTTAAATGATCAGCTGCATGGTTGGGGTTCACCTTACCCATTCATGCGTATAATCAAAGTGCATGATTATGGTTGTTTTATTTTTTTTGATAAGAATGAATGAGAGCAAAAATTGATTCAACAACTAGCTAGTACTAGCAACATGCGCAGGTCTTTTACGTAATCCATGTCTTTAATTTAACAACACCTCAACGTCATAAGGAAGTTCTAGATACAAAATGAAATCTTTTTGTGGATTCCATGTTTAGTATTTTCGTCCCATTCTAAACTTGACACTTTTTTCCACCTATATTTCATACAATATAGGTATTTGAAAGATTTTTTTTTATTAAAAATAAAAATAAAACTCTAGTATTATTTCCATGCAATGTACGGTTTAGTTAAAAATTTATATGTAAATAAATAAAAAATATATAAATAATTAATGAGTCATACAATAACACCATATTAATTTATAAATATATTAAATCACTTTGTAAAAACACCATTTATGAATCCATATAAAAAACCAAGCAATATGACATATCCAATATAAAAAATTAAAATAAAAAATATCTCGTCTTTTTTCTTCGTAGAACCCATTACAGATTTTTTGCAAAATTAAATATTTATAAGTATCTGTCGATACCATATTTTTTTTTTTGACCCTGATTCATGTGTCAAAACAATTGCAACATTTAAAACCTCTCTGATAGCAATTAAGACCAAAAATTCTAATTAGGAATGGTAAAAAAGATGACTTTTTTATCTAACCGTCTGATCGTGTTGAATTTGGACCATCTCATAGGTCATAGTTTTCCCTTCGAAATGATGGTTCACTGGTCAAAATCGATATTAAAACGGATGAGATATCAATAAAAACTCAAGATCCTAATTAAAGGTTAAACATACTATTTTTGGATCAATTTTGTACAAAAAACTGGACAAATCGGGCAAGAATTGGATTGATCCGTTTGAACTAGTTTGAAGAATGAAGCTTCGACTACCTCTCACAAAAAGGGCTTGATGATGTCTGCCACAGATTGGAAGGAATGAATTTTCTAAGGAAAAAGGTCACAAAATTTCCGACACTGTGTCACCTTTGTTCCGGAAGTAGTATCTTGATGATCGTAACTCCAAATCTCGCAAGATCAGAATCTATAGAAACTATACATCTAGAGCTTTGAAGAGATATAAAGTTTGAAGAAATCGGATCTCAGAAAGGCCTCCAAACAGCTACATGAACATCAGACCAGAACCTAGGAAAAGGACGAAATAGCCAAATTAGGGGTATAAGTGGGAGGCTATGTGATGGTGTTCCTACTAATACCCCCCCCCCCCCACCCCCCAAATTTTTTTTTTTTTTTGTTGGTAAAAGTAAGTTTTTTGGAGAAAAAAGAAAAATTGGAGTGAAAAATACTAGAAAAAAAATATATAAAAAAAAAAACTTAGAATAATTCTGAATAACTTTCTCTCTCCTTTCTTTAGGAAACCCTTTACAAAAATTCAGCCCCCTCTCATCTTTATTGTAATCTTTGTGGGTAAGATTTAGGGATGGGGTAGCTTCCTAATAGCTACACCCATCCACCCCCCCCCCCCCCCCCCCAATCCCCCGGCGCCCCTTCTATTTCTTCCTATGCAAACATCATTCATCTTATATATGAAATTCCTTTTCTTTATTTGTTGTCTCTTTACTTTATTGATTTAAGTTACTAGGATTTTATTTATGTGGTAGTGTATATCTATCTCTTTACTTCTTAATGCTTATATTATTTGTGGATGGTTGTGATATTGCTGTTAAATTCCTAGATGGGTATTGGACCTAAACCTAGACCTAATATAAGAAGTACCCTTATTTTCCCTTACTTTTCCTAGAAATTATTAGCTGTGTTGATCAGGAACTCAAGCACTATTGTCATAGTTTTGTGTTTTTGACCCCACATTCCTATTACCACATATATATATATATATATATATATATATATATATATATGTATGTATGTATGTATGTGTGTATGTATATGGACAAAACTTAGGTACAGTACCTTAGGTATTGTTCCTTAAGTTCTTCTCTTAAAATTCAGCGATTTGGTTACTTAACTAAAAAATACATTTCCATCTCATGAGAAAAAATCTACATGACAGAATCGGGAACCTAAGGAACAACACTTAAGTATTATACCTAAGTCTTGCCCTATATATATATATATATGAGATGGGTTCAAGTTACGCTTAGTGTAACTCTAAAGAGTTACACATTTTTTAAACCAATGGATTTACGTATAACGGTAAAAAAAAAAAAGAATAATCTCATTTATTATCGCTTATTTAATACATTTCATACTTATTTCTAAACCCAAAAAACTTTATATGGCCGACTCTTTCTCTCTCCATTACACGTCTCTCTCTCTCTCTCTCTCTCTCTTTTCACATTTCTCTCTCTTTCTCTTCCACGGCTCTTCCACCTCCACGGCCAGGTTGCCACCAAAAAAAAAAAAAAAAAAGCGCTATAGCCTACCGTACTTTGTTGAATAACACAACTATTGCTACTCTATATGCTTGAAACTTTTAATGTCATATATTGTTCTTCATCTTTTAATATTGTTCATGGAAGTTGCAAAGATATGATCTAATTCTCTAAGAGGTTGAATAGATGGAAATGTGTGAAATTCTTGTCTGTGGGATTGCTTGGGTTTCTCGAAGCAGAGAAGTTGTTGGAGAAGCTAAAGCCTTTACCACCTATTATTTCAAAAGTGTGATTCTTTTATATTTGATTGACATTATGCAAAGTAAAGAGATTTGTCATTCCCTATTAAAGCTTAGGTATACATTCTTATGTGTGTAAGTTCTTGTTATGTTGAAGTATTCTGTCTTGTGTTTGATCATGGAGGTTCTCCTATTCTTGTCCAATAAGAATTTGTAATTCAATATGCTTCATGTTCCAATAGCACAATCAAAACTCTCTAGCGTTACTCTTGGTTTTTGATATACTATGCCAATTCAAAAATTATTTTTATTGCACATTAGAAGTGCAAATGCTAAGATTGTTGTCAAGTAAGGCTTTGTGTGAGATTGTACCAAATGTGGCCCTTCTAAATAATATGTACATTTTTTTGGGTTGGTCTATACCATTGAATTCGAGCGCATATTGCAATTACTGGAGAATTGGAGTATAGGAGTTCTTAACTATTTATTTAGGAGTTTGATATAAATTTCTGAATAGGCAATTGAAGTTTGAGGTGACAAAGCCTCAACTAGTATTGTATAGCCTTAAATATTGTTTTTCTTCTTAGTTTTACTATTACTAGTACTTTTAATTTTTGAGTGTCTATATATCAATCAAACTCTGGTTAGAAAATTTTAGCTCAGAGAGCATACTGTGACAAAGTAGTACATCAAAATTCAAATTTTTAACTACTATTTTACGTGGTTACTTTCAAGAATTTTAGTCAAACTCAAAGAGTTCTGGATACTTTAGTGAAATTTCAACAACGAATTACTCAATTGAACTTGATTTTTATCTTTTAACCTATAGAAACAAATTGACTTACATGTCAACCTTAGTGCTTAAAAACTCTAAATAGTAGTTTATAAAGGGGAAAAAAAAGTCAAATTTGTACCAATTCATGTGTACCACTTGCCTTCTAATGATAGTCTTTCAATGGTAGCATTTTTTTTTATAGATAAATGCTCACATATAATATAAGAAATTATTTTTCTGTATTGTATGTTCCCAGTTTAACATGAATATATAATAAGAGAATTCTCACAATAAACAAGGAAACCACTACAACAAAATTTATTTTTAGTGACAAAACTTAGTGAGGAAATATTTGTTTGTCGCTAAAATTACAAATTTAGTGATGAAATATAGATTTTGTTGCTAATAATGAAAAAAATTATAACATTTAGCAATGAAAAGTAATTTTCATTGCTATTGTTGATATGAAACAAGAGCACCAACGGGGAAAAACTAAGCGTGAACTTAATTAATCTATAGTGAAGAAATATTTCATCGCTAAAAGTTGAGATTTTTAGTGACGAAATATTTCGTTGCTATAGATGTTGCTTTGAACAATATTAGTGACGAAACTCATTTCGTCGCCAAGGGTAACCAATAGTGACGAAACTAAATTGTCACCAAAAGTCCAATGCATATAAACCGGCAGCTTTAGTGACGAAATAAATTTTGTCACTAAAGAGTACAGCTTAAATGGGTTAAATTTCAGCAAATTTTTTTTCCTTGCCTCCATAAAATTTCATTTCTCCCACTCACTTAAAAGTTTTTCAGCCCTCCCTCTCTCATTATCACTCGCTCCCTAACACAAACACAAACTCAAATACAAATTCAAACACACACATCCCTCTATCTCTCTCTCTCTACCAAATCTCTCCTTCCTCTTGGTCTCTTGGTTAACTTCTACTAGATTTTCAGTTATCAAACTCTTATCCATGGTTTGACTTCTCCTAACACGAATTTAAGGTAAAATCTCCATGACCCACCTTCTAATAACTTTGGGTTTTTATCCTATATTGTTAGGATTGCTCTTTATGTTGTGGGTTTTGTTTTAGAAGTAGTTTGTTGTGTTTGTTGGTACATTTAAAATCTTATTGGAGGTTTTTAATTTAATGGAGTGAAATGGATTTTGTTGTTTGGCAACTATGTGAGTTGGGTTTCTTAAGAAATCATTTGAATTTTTTATTTATATGGGAGATTGGGTTAATTTTAGAAATAGGGCTTCCTTGCATTTTGAAATGTCTTTGGCATATGTGATTGTGATTGTGGTGTTAAATATAAATTTGTGCAAGTAAGATGAGCACGTGCCTTTTGCTTACCAAGTGTTTGACAAATTGCCTATATGAGTTACGAAATGAATTTTGTTGTTTGGCAACCATGTGATTTGGATTTCTTGAGAAATCATTTGGGTTTTGATTTATATGGGAGATTGGGTTAATTTTAGAAAAAATGATTTCCTTACATTTTGAAATGTATTTGACATATGTGGTAGTGATTGTGGTGTTAAATACAAATTTGTGCAAGTAATATGAGCATGTGTCTTTTGCTTACCAAGTGTTTGACAAATTGCCTATATGAGTTATGAAATGGATTTTGTTGTTTGACAACCATGTGAGTTGGGTTTGTTGAGAAATCATTTGGGATTTTGATTTATATGGGAGAGTGGATTAATTTTAGAAAAATGGTTTCTTTGCATTTTGAAATGTCTTTGGCATATGTTGTGATTGTGGTGTTAAATATAAATTTGTGCAAGTAATATGAGCATGTGTCTTTTGCAAGTGTTTGACAAATTGCCTATATGAGTTATGAAATAGATTTTGTTGTTTGGCAACCATATGAGTTGGGTTTCTTAAGAAATCATTTGGATTTTTGATTTATATGGGAGATTGGGTTAATTTTAGAAAAAAGGGTTTCCTTGCATTTTAAAATGTCTTTGGCATATGTGGTTGTGATTATGGTGCTAACTATAAATTTGTGCAAGTAATATGAGCATGTGTCTTTTGCTTACCAAGTGTTTGATAAATTGTCTATATGAGTTATGAGATTGAATTTCCTGATTTGGGTTGTGATGATTGTTATATGAGGTTATGGGTTGTAATCCTAGTTGTTTATATGTACTAACACATGTAGATTTAAGGTTTAATCAAGTCTCAAAACTTTTGGCATAGGGTTAAAATTATAGTATTTTTCTTTGTGACTTTATACAGATTTGAGTCAGATGCACTACATGATTTTTAATAAATTATAGAAAAATCATTTTGAACTGAAGTTTTTATGGTACATACTAGACATACAAGGGCTTCTCCTTATTTAATTTCAAGCTTTTTGGATAAAACTAAGTGGACCAAATGAATTTTTAAAAAGAGCTGACCTGTTGCAAATTTAATAAGAAAGTATGATTAGAATGTTGAGACTATAAGGAATTTACTATAAGCTTTTGTTGTGTGGTCTATCTTGTAAGTTCATATGTGTTTTCTTTGACAAGTGTTTTACTTCGGCTAATTTTATCATGGTTTGGTAATGACATGCTTTGTATTAAGTTGGTAAATGCATATTGTTTGTGGTAGGGAAATAAAAGGTTTTGGTTGTGTTAAAACCTATAAGTTTCTTGTATGCTTGCTTGGTTCCCGTTTGGGTAGGGGTATTCATTTTAGGATGGTAAAGTTAGGCTTTAGGGCCTTAGGTTTGATTGAATTATATTTGTTGATTACTTTTTTTTTTTTTTCAATACTTGAAGCATTTGGAGGTTTGGTTGTGTGGAGAGGCGAGTATATGATATTTTGATGGTTTGGGTGCTATGAACTTGTTTTAAAACAAATGAGTAATGAAGTGTTATCCATGAAAGTTTAAGTGCTTTGAGATTTTCCTTTTTGCACATAAAGTGTTTGATATATTATCTCAATGAGTTATGAAGTTGGATTTCATTGTTTGTTGTTGATTATTTTATTTGAAGTTGGACCATGTGATATATATATATATATATATATGTGCATGTATGTATGTATGTATGCATGTATATGTATATAAAGTTTGTGAAATCTGAAATTTTGTTTAAATTATTTTGCTCTAGAGGTGAGTATGTGATATTTTGATGATTTGGGTGCTATGAACTTGTTTTAAAACAAATGGGTTATGAAGTTTTAACAATGAAAGTTTATGTGATTTATTACCTCAATGAGTTATGAATTTGAGTTTAATTGTTTGTTGTTGATTATTCAATTTTAAGTTCGACTATGTGATATATATATATATATATATATATGTGTGTGTGTGTGTGTGCGCGCGCGCGCGTGTGTGTGTGTAAAGTTTGTGAAATCTGAAACTTTGCTTAAATTATTTTGCTCTAGTGGTCACCCAATCACTATTTTTTGTTGGGTAATGGATTTTGGAGGTCTTGGTGGTGTGGAGAGGTGAGTATATGATATTTTGATGGTTTCGGTGCTATGAATTTTTTTTTTTTTTTTCAACAAATGGGTAATGAAGTGTTAACCATAAAAGTTTAAGTGCTTTGAGATTTTGCTTTTTGCACATAAAGTGTTTGATATATTACCTCAATGAGTTATGAAATTGGGTTTAATTGTTTGTTGTTGATTATTTAATTTGAAGTTGGACTATGTGATATATATATATATATATATATATATATGTGTATATATGTATATATGTATATGTATATATGTATATGTATATAAAGTTTGTGAAATCTGAAATTTTAATTAAATTATTTTGCTAGAGGTGAGTATGTGATACTTTGATGGATTGGGTGCTATGAACTTGTTTTAAAACAAATGGGTAATGAAGTGTTAACCATGAAAGTTTAAGTGCCTTGTAGTGTCTCTTCTTTCTCTTGGCCTTTCAGTTTCTTGCAATGGGATATTTGGCTATCAACTTGTTCTACAAAACTTTTGCCTTCTCCCAACATGATTCCAAGGTAATTTTTCTTGATTATTTGTCTCTATGATTTATGAGTTTTGGTTTCTTGATTTGTTGTTGTGGTATTTGTTTATATGAGATAAAGGGTTTCATTCCATGTTTTTAATATTCTTTAACTTGTAGTTTTAATGTGAATAAAGTCTCAAAGCATTTGGGCTAGTTTTAAAACTATAGCAATTTTCTTTTGGGCACCTAAATCTGTCAAGGGGAAATTTGAGTCAGCTGCAATACGTGATTTTTAATCAATTATAGAAAAATTATTTTGTGCTGAATTCTTGGTATATACTATGCATATAAGAGCTTATCCATATTTAATTTCAAGTTAATTAGATAATTTTTCATGGACTAAATGATTTTTACAAAAGGGCTAACTTGTTATTTATTGTATCTGAAAGATGTTTCTTATAACATAGTTAATGTTTTACTTTACAATTTTAATGTTTTTTTTTTTTTTTTTTTTTTTTTTTTTTTTTTTTTTTTTTTTTTTTTACATTTGTGCAGATTTCTTATTGGTGTCTTTTAGGGCATTTTCTTATGACATTACTTGAAGACGTTTGAGGACATCTTCTTTTAGTCCTTAGTATATACTGTTATTGCACGTTATAAAACATCTTGTATTATTGTATGTGTTGGAAACAATTTGTATGGATGGATTGAATAGAATACTCGTTTTATTTTTACATTTGGAATGTAAGGATCATTTTCTTATAAATGTGTAGTTGACATAAATGTGTTATTTAAGTGTGAGGAGTTAATAATGTAATGACAGGTTACATACAGGAAAAAAAAAATGAAAAACAGATAATTAGCTTTAGTGACGAATTTTTCCATCACATTTAGCTACATTTAGTGGCAAAATTTTTGGTCGCTAAATGTAACTGAATTTATAAAAAAACACTTTCAGCAATGAAAATTTGTCGCTAAATATAGTTGAATTTTTCAGACAATAGTTTTAGCGACGAAAATATTAGTCGCTATAAGCACTCGAATATTCTTAAAAATAGTTTTAGCGACGAAAATATTTCATCGCTAAAAATTATCTAATAAAATAAGGTACATGTAGCGACGAAATAGTTTCATCGCTGAATAGCATTTTTAACTAGGAAAAACATTTAGCAATGAAATAATTTCGTCAATAAAAGTGTTTTTATTTTAGAACAACTCGGATCTTTAGCGACAAAATTTGTTGAAAGTTTTCATTGCTAATACTTTTAGCGACGAGGCTATAGTGATGAAACGAATTTCGTCACTAAAAAGAAGAATTCGTCACTAAAGGTACTAGGTGACGAAAATTTTCGTCGCTAAATTTCAACAATGAATTGAACTTGATTTTTATCTTTTAACCTGTAGAAACAAATTGACTTACATGTCAACCTTATTTTTTAAAAACTCTAAAGAGTAGTTTATAAGGAGAAAAAAATGTCAACTTTGTACCAATTCATGTGTACTACTTGCCTTCTAATGGCAGTCTTTCAATTGTAGCATTTTTTATAGATAAAAACTCGCATATAATATAAAAAATTATTTTTCTATACTGTATGTTCCCTATTCAACATGAATATATAATAAGAGAATTCCCACAACAAACAAGGGAACCCAAAACATCTAGAATTTGAATAATGAAAAGAAAAATAAAATCTCAGTAATAATCATTACTTCAGTTCTTTCTACATCAATAATGGCACAAAAAATTTTGAGGATAAGATCTCAGAATATGATAAAAAGGAGAGTAAAAAAAAGCAAATAACTGAACCTAAGAAACATTTTATACTATGTCCCTAATGACAAAATTCAATGCGTTACCATGCCACACCGTCCGGTAACAGAAACAATTTCCTACATTCATGTCTTGATAGCCTCGTCCAGGAAACCTTATATAAGAGATCCATACAACTAGAACCTATTGATGTGGCGTAAGCACAAAGACAAAATTTGGATTTTCACAAAGGGAAGAACATATCAAACTTCCTCTACGATGTTGACACTATTTCCATCCATGACTACGCCAAAAACTTATGTTTATATTACAAAATGAATATAAGATAAAACAAAGAGTATATAATTTCTGGAAAATCTAAAAAAATGTGTCATAAACACCGTTAATGACATTAAATTAAAGCAAAAGCAAATGAGTAGTTGAAGCCAAAACTATGGCTGCACTACTACTAAATAGTTAAGGTTCTCAGTAGAAAAACAAAACAAAAAACCAAAATGTATTGTTTCATTATGATTAACAACATAGGTCCTTAAACATTTATATTCTAAGCTACTTGGACTCAATATATATCTCAATTGTACCAAGCAAAGCTCATCTTGTGATTCTCTTTAGCCACATGTACCTAAAGTAGAAAAAAATATATAAGAAGGTATAAGTAAATTTGAAACATGAGATATATATTATTACAATCAAAGTTTTTTATTTTATTTTATTTTAAAAAAAGACTAAAAAAATGTAATGAAAAAACTCACTTTATGCTAAATCATCAATATTATTGTCATCAAGATCGTCTTTTTGTTGACAAGATCATCTTTTTGTTGTTGCACGAGCTAAGGATATTTCAAGCCCACCTTTAATTCTCCCACCAAGACCTTGTTTCTTGGTACTTTTCTTTCGACCTTTGGTTTGTGATACATGTGGATCTTTTATATTCAAAGGAACAATAAGAGAGCAGTCTTCTACTTCAACAATGCTAGCTGATTCACCACTCTTGTGATGCATATCCATTTCATCATTTTTCTTATCTTCAAGTAGTTGATTTTCCATTCCAAAAGCTTTTTTAAGGGTGTGGTCTAAGTCAAAGATTATCATTTTATATATATCTTCAGAGTTTTCAGCAAGGTAAGGCAATTGACCATGAAGACAAACATGGATGCTTCATAAGGCTCTTAACATATGATGCTCAGCCTCACAACTTGATCTATATTCTACACTTTTGATTTCTTTATTTTCTTCTTTTGTCCAGCGTTGTAGTGGTTAGGAATCTCAAAAATATTTTTAACTTAGAAGATTAATAACATGTGCCTACAAAAAATTCCCATAAACTCAAAAAGTTGGAAGTCACATTCACAAAATTTTGATTCCAAGTTCATCTTCACAATAAATTCATCATTTGGATCAAAGGAACTTGATACTCTGTACTTATAAAAAGTTCCATTTTTCTCAACCTTTTCCTTTGTAAAATGATTACTACTCACCAATTCTTTTTTGAACTTACTAAATATGGTTCTCATGTATATAGAAGCAGCTTGATGCTTTTTTTTTTTTAAAGCCAATTACCAAAAAAGGTATTTTATGTCTTGAATCAAAATCTTCCTTTCTTTCTTTCTTATAATGACTGTTCACTGCTTTTGCAAATTTGACCAAAAAATCCTATAATGTAGTTCTTGAGTTAACAAAGAAGTCAAAGAATGCATTGATGCTTTCACTTCTCTTGGTAGTGTTCATTCTTGCAAAGAAAGTATTTTTATTGTAAACTGATATCCATGACTCTCGAATATTATATAATCCTTCATGCCATTCATTATTCTCCAAGCCATAAGTCAATATTAGGCTCTTCCAAGCCTCCATAAATTTTTCCACACAAGGTGACCCACGTATGCATCTCTTCAACTCACGTTTAAATATTGACTTCTTATGATATATATGTGAAAGTTTCACTAGAAATTTCTTTTTAATATGCCAAAGGCAAAGATGATGATGAGTTCTTGGGAATATCTTCGCAATAGTTGCAACCATGGCTAAATCTTGATCCGTAATAATAGATTTTGGTTCTTTCCCCTACATTGCTTAAAGCCAAGTTTCAAATAACTACACAAAAGTTTGTTCTGTCTCATCTAGCAACAATGCACAACCAAATAAAATTGATTGACAATGATAGTTTAATCTCGTAAAATGAGCAAATGGCATATCATACTTGTTTGTTTTGTAAGTCATGTCAAATGTTATTACATTCCCAAAGTATTGATAAGCCATTCTTGATCGTGCATCATCCCAAAAAAAATTAACTATATGGACAACATCATCACATTGAATTGCATAAAAGAAATTGGAGTTTTGAGCTTGTTGTTTTTGGAAATAATTAAGGACAGCTGAGGCATCTCCAGCATCTAGATTTTTTCCCTTAACATCTCTCAAGTGATTCCAGTAATCTCTACTTGTAAATGTCTAGTCACCTATATTGAACATCATGACAAATTTTCCTGTTGGAAGACTTTCTTCACCAAAATTTTCAACAAGACTCTTAGCAATAGGAGACATTTTTTTTTTTTTTTTTTTGGTGGCATTGGAGGTATGACACTTTTTGGACTAATTATACCACAATTATGGTTGTTGTCAAATCCCTTCACAACCCATTTTTGCAACTTCTTATTCTTCATGACCTTAAGCATTGCTACGCACCCAATTCTAAGACATGAGCAACTTCTACAGGCCTTTTTTTCATCATCTTTGCTCTTTCCACTATCAAATGTATTTTTTGTTTTGCGTTGCCCTTCACTACAACATACTTAAATACGACTTGTTACATTATTACTTTTAGGTGCTTTTTTACTCGTACGAATACGGATTCCAAAACCTTGTTTTTTGGCAAATTCTTTATAAAAAGTTTCAATTCCATCAAGGGAGTCAAATTGCATTCTGATATATGGCTTGGATTTTAACTCACAATCACCAAAATCTTCAAGTGGTAACTCTTGGTTTGATAGTTTTGAATTGTTTGGGGCATCATATAACTCTTCACGTTTCATTTGCTATTTAGTAACTATAAGAATCAATATAAATAATGAACACAAATAAAAATATAGGCAAACATATTACCAATAGTAGCTACAAAAGAGGGAAAGAATAATCAACTTGATAAAAATCAAAAGAATAAGAATAATCACCCTTTCAAAGCTATGGTTGAAGCAAAATTTGCCTTTTAAGCTTCTTATTACAACTAGCTAATAGCAATGTATTGTTGCAAAAAATTAAATGGAGTGAGTGATGATACAACCTCATGCTCATCTTTAAATGAAGCATAAATCTTTACTTTTCATGCTCATCTTTAAATGGTGCGGCTAACACAACTATTGTTGTAAATGGACATGATGATACAACCCTCACTAAAGGATTGATGAATACGTGATGGTTTATTCCTATATAAGAAAGCGAATTAGACATCCTTAATATTGTGATGCATAACTATAAAGTTGAGGTGGGGTTTACTCCAAAAAATATATAATATTTATTTTAATGACCATTAACAAGTTAAGAAGTTCATCTCTTTTGTTTTTATTATTCTATATGAGTAAATTGTAGAAGAGGCTCAAAGTGGCATTATGGGTAGAAGACAAAAAAAATTGTGGTGGACAACTCCTTTAAGTAATCGAACTTTTTTCTTTATTCTTTTTCAACTTCTATTACTAAAACAAATAAGTAACCATGGTCAAGATTATAGGATTAGTTGCAAATCAAATTCCACGAAGGTTTAGATATAGATGCAATAAAATAAAATATCAATGGTAGAGAATGATAAAAGAAAAGTCTAACATAATATCAGTGATTCATGGGGGGAATGGGCATACTAACAACGTAAAGCCCAAGTATATAGTAAGTTAGGCAAAGTTCTGAAGAATTAAGAAAAATAACATCTCGAGTTTTAGAAACTCGAGATCCATTTTAAAACTCGAGTCTTAAAGACTCGCTTCGCGAGTGTTGTTAGACTGAAAATGCCACATGGATCTCGAGTTTTTGAAAATCGAGTTCCATGCAAAAAAAAAATTTATTTTGATCACCCCTATAGTGGCGTTTTTTAGTCCTATGGTGACATTTTAAAGCCCTATAGCGGCGTTTTCCTGCAAAATTTTTTTATTAGTGTTCAATCAGAGAGCCCTATAGTGGCGTTTTTAAGCCCTATAGTGACATTTTTAAGCCCTATAGCGGCGTTTTCCTGCAAAAATTTTTTATAACTCCATTTTTAAGCCCTATAGTGACGTTTTTAAGCTCTATAGCAGCGTTTATGGAACTCGAGTCTTTAAAACTCGATTTTCACGTGGATTTTTTTTCCACATCACACTTATCCGCTTACAAATCGAGACTTAAAAACTCGATTTTTATCTTGGAACTCGAGTTTTAGACACTCGAGATGTTAGTTTTCTACATTCTTTTGAAACGTGACACTTAACTAAATTTTTTAATATTTGTTGTTATTTAGAAAAAAAATTCGTGATTCATGTGAGAAAATAAATTAAACATATTTCACAATTTATACTGCCACATAATTCAACCCTCCTCCAATTAAACATTTCTTATTTAGCCTTTACTTACTATCAGAAGGTTAATCATAATTAATAATAAGATATACTGGAGGTGTGGACGTAAAGGTGGGAGAGTCGCCACCTAGTTTTTACAATGTCCTAAGAACCATATATATAACGTCCTTTTGAGGAAAGACCTTTTGATTTTAATACCAAAGATATGAGTTCAAAGTTAAGGTATGGTCTTGGGAAGGTGTTAGGCACCCAAAACTGCCCAACCTTGAGGTTGGCTTCCCATCATTGTATCTTATGTCTTAACCCTATTAAAGGCACACTCAATACTTGTATCTAACTCACACACACACTAGCATACATCTAACAATTAACATGACATCAAACATCTCAAACCATACATCTATCATGCTTGTCAAACAAAGCCCACCATACATCTAATCATGCATATCAAACAACCTATCATTCATCTCATCATGGCATAGCACATCATCATAAACCTTGGCATTCATCTAATCATGGCATCAAAGCATTCATCACCTCACAAACCCTAATCATACATCTAAGCATGCTTCATCACTAACTCCATGTTATTCATCCAAGGCAACAAGCCAATCATGGCAGAAACACAAGCATAGAAAGATCTAAGCAACATGTGATTGCATTTACACCTTGGAAATACTCATCTAAACAAGCATGTTCATACTCATTTATCAAAGCAAGATCATATCACAAATGCATGAACATTACAAATGCATGACTTACCTTTACTTACTTTGCAACAACTCAATACTTATGGTATTTATGCATGAGCATGTGAATGCATGTTCATATAAAAACAAACAACATAAGAGAAACCCTAATTATAATATGTGAAAAACAAGCAAACAATTAAACATGTGAAACAAAAGTTTTGAAAGCATAAAAAAAGGGAAAAAAGGCTATATAGAAACATACATTTGAAAGTAGAAGTAAAACAAATAAAATAAAATAAAATTAGAGTTTCTGGGCAAGTTCATGTGCACGCATAAACAAGCCTTCATGCGTAGGCAAGATTATGCGTACGCAAGTTCTTGCCCATAAAACCCTAAAAACACAACAAATGCAATAAAACTTCAAAACGAGAAATCTAACATCCTAATATGCTTTTCAAACATACAACTACATAAACCTAAGCTAGATAGACATATTAAAACATATAACAAGCAAAGAAACAAGCAAAAATAGAATTAAACTAAAGAAAATAAAAGAAGAAAGGTTTAGAACTATACCTCAAAGAAAAACTCTTCAAGCTTGATTTTTTTACCGTTCCCCTCAGTCAAATCTATTCACAATTTAATTAAAAAAAAAAGGTGAATAGTAATCTTAAACTCAAAAATCAACGCCAAAAAAGGCTCTAATCAAAAGAAAATTGACTTGAGGATATTTTGTGAAAAACTCTATCTTTGATTCACTATTTCTAGTGAATCTTTAGTTTTTTTTTTTTTTCGTGTGATTTTTGTGTCTTTTGAAGATATTCCATGTAAGTTTACATATAGTATGAAAAAGGAGTTTAGAACGACTCCCAGATAATGTGGGATTCATTCCAAACCTCGACATTAATGTAGAAAACATACCTTGTATAGTTTCTGGAATTCGCTACGCGTGCGTAAGATCGGGCTTGCGTGCGTAGGCTGATTCTTGCGTGCGCATAGCGAGGGTTTCCTTGGCCTTATTTTTTAAAAAATAGATTTATTTACTCATTAAAAGTTATATTTTTCATTTTAACACTTCTTAAGTCAATTTAACTTCTGATTTGCCATAAACCAACCTTGGGTCTAAGAATTCAGCATCATTAGGGAACGGGGGCCCGAGTTGTAAGGAGTACAAAATGTGGTGTCTACAAGATGTGCTCAAGAAAAAATAAGTGTTGTTACAAGGTAAAAAATAATACCTGAGTTCCTTTAGTATAAACCAACTACAATCACATTTCTGTATCTACAACAACGTCAAAAAAGAGTATAAAGGATGAACTTTGTGATCTTCTCAAAACTTATAGTAATAATATAGTAATCAAATCCTAGTCCTACAAGCAATCTATTCTGAAATCCTAGCCAAAGTCTAGAAACGTGGAAATAGAGATGCGGAGAGAGAACAAAATAGAATAAAATAGTCTAGAAACCAACTACAATCACATGCAATAGAATAAAATAGTTCATTGACTCAAAAAAAAAAAAAAAAGGTTCACGACAAAGTCTAAAAATGTGGAGATAGAGAACAACATGGCAGCAATAGTTGTGTAATTCAACAAAGTACGGCAAGCTGTGGTAGTTTTTTTTTTTTTTTTTTTTTCGATGACTTGGCCATGGAGGTGGAAGAGCTGTAGAGTAGATAAAGAGAGAAATGTTCAAAGAGAAAGAGTGAGAGACATGGAGTGGAGAGAGAAAGAATCAGCCGTATAAAGTTTTTTTTGGTTTAGAAATAAGTATAGATTGTATTAAATAAGGGATAATAAATGAGATAAATTAGAATATTAGCATTAATGAAGGTCTTTTTTTATTGTTGGATCTACTTAAATTTAATGGTTTAAAAATGTGTAACTTGAACCCATCTCTCTCTCTCTCTCTCTCTCTCTCTCTCTCTCTCTCTCTCTCTATATATATATATATATATAAATTAAAGCTATGAAATTTGTCACATAAAGAAAAATGAGATTGGTAGATAAAACCATAATGCTTAATTATCTAGGAAGATCAAAACCAACCCAAATATAATAAAAGACCATATAAAAAGTAACGTATGTGAGGAACAATTTGTGGATAACTTGATATTGGACTTCCTACACGTAAATGACTTTTGTCATCTGTCCAACCTGAGTGAAGGAAGACTTAATTTTTTGCCCTTTCCTCTTGGTGATTTCTTGTGTTGGACCTCCCACCCATAGGTAACTATGGTCATCCGTCCATCCCGTAGGTAGGAAGACTTAGTTTTTTGTCATTCACTCTTGGTGATGATTTAGATATAAGACCCGTCCACTTGATAATGACTTTGGTTGTTCATCCATCCCGTAGGTAGGAAAACTTAGTTTTTTGTCATTCCCTTTTGGGGATGACTTAGATATAAGACCTATCCACTTGATAGTGACTTTGGGTCATATGATTCCTTTTTATCTAACACATTATAAAATGAAGAAAGTGCTTTCATTCAAATGGAAGGTTCATAGGAAAACAAGCTAAGTACCAAGTGAGAAATAACATCAAACCAAAAGTTAAGTGCCAAAACAAGACATTGATAAGTACTGAAGGGAACATAAATAAAGACTTGAGTCAAAGTTATAGGAATTGAACTACTGGAAGTAATTTCTCAAGTGATTGTTCTTCCAAGGATGTAGCGTCCGAGCTTTCTATCATCTTTTCGGTTTGACGGTTAAGTTGTCTTTCACTATCTGTCTGTATGATGGTCGTCAGCTTCATTCTTCTTCTTCTTCTTGGGCTGTCATAGTGTCTACAGCATTAATGTACTTCATGGCCTTAAATAGCATGTTAGTAATAGTTTTTGGGTCATTTTTTATGATGGAGAAAAGGATTTCTCATTTACAGAGCCCATTTGAAAACCTATTACAAGGACCATTTCATCTACCTCATATATCAAGAGAGCTTCTTTGTAGAACTAGGCTACATATGACCTCAAACTTTCGTCTTCCTGTTTCTTAATTTGCATCAAGGCATGTGTTGAGTGCTTGTGCCTTTGTCCTCCAATGAAATTAGTGACGAAGTCATTACTCTACTCTTTAAAGGTTGATATGGATTCTAAACCACACTCTAGCTAGTCCCTTTAAAGTGGTAGGGAATGCTCGACATATTATCTCGTTGGGCATGCCTTGAAAGTTCATAAGAATCTTTAAGGACTTGAGATGATCAAGTAGGTCTTTCATTCTGTCATAAATTTCTAAAGATGACATTTGAAACTTAGGGGCTAGAGGACAAGAAATGACTTTCACGGTAAAGGGAGAGTCAGTACGATGGAACAAGTCATTAAGTGTAGCTGTTTGTCCCTTCATGGCATTCATCACAAGATCCAACCTATCCTTCATTGCCCCCATCTCTACTTCCCATTGTACGTTACCAACTTCAAGCTCACGAGGTTACTCGTCTTCCCTTTTGGTTCACTTACTAGGAGCATTGTTATTGATTGGACAAAATTGCTATTTGCCCTTTTCGAACAAATTATATAACCTTATGCCCCCATTTTCAAACTAATTAGGGAAATGCACATCTTTTAAAACTCGATTTACTATAAATCGAGTTAAGCCTTATAGTGGCGTTTTTAAGGAGCTTATAGTAACGTTTTAAGGATCGCCATGAAATCGAGTTATAGGTAAAAAAATTGCTTATAACTCGATTTTATGGAGGTCGAGTTAAAAAACGTCACTATAGGTTCTTAAAACGTCACTATATGCTGCTCGAGAGGGGCCCAAAGGTAGCAATACCCCAATTAGTCCGGAACGGCAAAATATGTGCCTCCCATCCCTCACAGATACGGCTCCACCTCCTATTGTCGTAGAGATACAAGTGATGAAGGAACAGATGGAAGTCATGATGAATGCCCTTAAGGAATGTGTGTCCAGCGATATTGATGGCCTAGTCAACCGAACCAACTTACCATTCACTGCCCCCGTCAATTCCTTCCCCCTACCATATAAGTCTCGCATGTCGCAGATCGATAGTTACAACGGAGTCAAGGACCCTCTAAATCACTTAGAGACCTTCAAGACCTTGATGCACCTTCAAGGGGTAGCAAACGAAATCATGTGTAAGGTCTTCCCTACAACGCTGAAGGGCCCTGCAAGGGTATGGTTCAGTCGACTGATGTCGAACACCATTAGCAATTTCAAGGAACTAAGTGCTCAGTTTACTGTACACTTTATTAGGGGACATAGGTATAAGAAGTCCACGGTGTGCTTGATGAGCATCAGGGAGCGAGAGGATGAGACACTGAGATCCTACATAACCTGCTTCAATAAGCGCTCTCGATCGATGAAGCCGACGAGAAGATACTTTTAGCAGCCTTCACGAATGGGTTGCAAAAGGGTAAGTTTTTGTTCTCTTTATACAAAAACGACCCAAAGACCATGTTGGAAGTACTTTACAAGGCCACTAAGTACATGAATGCTAAAGAAGCACTACTGGCTTGGGAGGAAAAGCCCAGGAAAAGAGAGCAACATGAAGAAATACAGCAGGACCAAGAACAGGAGACCGAAGGGATGAAAGGCGCTCTAAGCCCCTAGGAGGGAGATTTACAAGCTTTACCCCATTAACTGTCTTGATAGACCAAGTCCTAATGCAAATCAAGGACAATGGGGCCCTAACCTTTCCCGGAAAGCTGAAGGGAGATCCCAACAAGCAATCTAGAGACAAATATTGCCACTTCCATCGTGAATACGGTTATGACACAGGCAATTGCTACGACTTGAAGCAACAGATTGAGGCCCTTATCAGATGAGGGAAATTGTAGAAGTTTGTTAGCAAAGAGAGAGCAGATCCACCTCCTCAAGAGCAGCCTCTACAATGGGATAACGAGCATCTTAAACCCCTCGTTGAAGACATAAGGATGATTATAGGGGGAACAGTAACTACTGGGTCGTCCAAAAAGGCCTAGAAGACTTACCTTAGGATGGTCTAGAATGTCCAGCTGACGGGATCCATGCCAAAGATAACACGGAAAGAAAGCCCCATCATCGGGTTCTTGGAAGAAAATGTGCGACGTCTTCACCACTCGCACAACGATGCGCTTGTTGTCAGCATACGTGTGGAAGACTACAACATGCACCAGGTGTTAGTCGACAGTGGTAGCTCGACAGACATCCTATACTACCCGACGTTCCAGGAAATGAGGATTGACAGAGAACGATTGATACCGATGAACGCTCCGCTGGTTGGTTTTAGAGGAACAAGGGTATTCCCAGTAGGTGTGGTCACACTTTCAGTAACAGTAGACGATTATCCCCAGCAGATCACTAAGGATGTGACATTCCTTGTGGTCGACTACTTGTCTGCTTATAATGCTATCCTCAAACGACCCACCCTTAACTCATGGAAGGCGGCAACATTAACATATCACCTAATGATCAAGTTCCCTACGGATTATGGGGTCAATGAGTTACGAGGAAATCAAGTGGCTGCACGCTAATGCCACATTGCCATATTGGAGATGGAAAACCAACAGCAGACCATGTGCATAAAAAAGTAACAGACCATAGCGGAGCAGGTGGAAGAACTAGAAAAGGTAAACTTTGATTAATCAATACCTGAACAGACAACTAGAATGGGGACATTGGCCAGCTAGCCAATACGTCAAGCCCTCATAGCATTCCTTAGGATGAATCAAGACGTGTTCGCGTGGAGCCACGAGGACATGCCCGGGATTGATCCTTCAGTCATAGTTCACAAGTTGAATGTGAACCCCGCATCCTCACCCATTCGACAGAAAAAGAGGGTGTTCGCTCAAGAGTGAGACAAAGCGATAGCAGAAGAAGTCAAGAAGCTACTGGAAGCAGGTTTCATTCGAGAAGTATACTACCCTGACTGGTTAGCAAAGGTAGTTATGGTCAAGAAGGCTAATGGGACGTGGCGAATGTGTGTCGATTTCACGGACCTCAACAGGGTGTGCTCGAAGGACAGCTATCCATTCCCTCAGATAGATACCTTGGTAAACTTAACAGCAAGACACCAGCTCCTGAGCTTCATGGATGCCTTTTCGGGCTACAATCAATTCAAGATGGAGGAGGATGATCAAGAGAAAACCTTATTTGTCACTAGCCAAGGACTCTTTTGCTACTAGGTGATGCCGTTTGGGCCTAAAAATGCAGGGGTGACGTACCAAAGACTGATGAACAAAATGTTCGCACACCAGATTGGGAGGAACGTACAAGTTTATGTTGATGACATGTTAGTAAAAAGCCTGCGCGAAGATGACCACCTAGATGACCTCCGGGAGACCTTCGATACCTTTCGGTCATATAACATGAAGTTGAATCCAAAAAAGTGCGCATTTGGAGTAATGGCAGGAAAATTATTGGGCTTCATGGTATCCCAAAGAGGTATAGAGGTTAACTCGGAGAAGATATGGGCCGTAATAGAGTTAGAACCACCAAGGACAGTCAAAGAGATGCAAAGCTTGAATGGCAAAATTGCAGCCCTGAACAGGTTCGTCTCAAAAGCGATGGACAAATGCCTACCTTTCTTCCGCATTCTTAGAAAATCCTTCGAGTGGATAGACGAGTGCCAAAAGGCCTTTGAAGATTTGAAGAAATACCTTTCATCTCCGCCATTGCTCAGCCTGTCCAAACCAGGGAAAGAACTCTACCTTTACTTAGTAATTTCGTAAGCAGTAGTCAGCGTAGCCTTAGTAAGAGAAGAAGATGGATCTCAAAGACCCGTCTACTTTATAAGCCGGGCATTCCAAGGAACAGAAGAGAGGTATACCCAAATGGAGAAGTTGGCCTTCACGTTAGTAACTACAGCACGAAAGCTCAAGCCGTACTTCTAGGCACATACCATCGTAGTCTTGACAGATCGGCCCCTAAGAAGAGCCATGAGCAGACCTAAGGCTGCCAGATGGATGGCTTTATGGGCACTAGCGCTGAGTGAATTTCATATACAGTACCACCCGTGAATTGCGATAAAAGGGCAAGCTATGGCTGACTTTATTGCTGAATTTGCTCAATCGGATGGTAAGGGGGTAGAAATCGCTGCACAATGAAGCATCCACACAAACGAATCTTCCAATAGACGAGCAAGAGGGGCCAGTGTGGTAATCTAAACGTCGAAGGGGGATAAGATAAAGTGCATGATCTGATTGGACTTCCCCACGACTAACAACGAAGCCGAGTATGAAGCCCTAGTGGTGGGGCTAGACCTCGCAAAGGTAGCAGGTGCTAAAAACGTGGTTGTGCATTGCGATTTCCAAGTCTTACAAGTTAGATTAATGGCGACTACGAGTGTAAAAATAAAAGGATGAAGAGGTATCTAGAAGAGGTGAAGAATTGAATCAACAGCCTCAAAGTCAGATTCGTTTAAATCCCAAGGGAGGAAAACGAATGTGCCAACCATCTAGCAAAAGCAACCTCAGTAGAATTGATGCTTGTCCCCGAATAGGTATTGTTATTTATTCAAGTCTCCTCACTTATTGATGACGGAACAAATGTGCAGGAAGTAGACTCTAAAAGCAATTGGACTACGCCATTGATATCCTACCTGAGAATTGGCGTGTTACTAGATGGGAAAGATGTCGCTAGGAGGTTGAAAGTCCAAGCATCATGATTTGTGCTGTTAAGAGATGTCTTATACAAAATAGGATTCTCTCGACCGTACCTAAGGTGTTTAAGCCACGTGAAAGCAGATTACGTAATGAGAGAAGCCACGAGGGTATCTACGGAAACCACTTGGGGGCACGGTCATTAGTGCACAAGTTGATTCAAGCAGGATACTATTGGCCTATAATGCTGAAGGACACATAAGCTTATGTCAAGGCCTGCGATAAGTGTCAAAGGTTTAGTAATTTCATTAGGCAACCATCCGAAGTGCTGACCCCCATGACAGCCCCTTAGCCATTCGTTCAATGAGGACTAGACATCATGGGCCCCTTCCCGACAGTAGTTAGGGAGCTAAAATTTTTGGTAGTTGGCATCGATTACTTCATTAAGTGGGTGGAAGCAGAAGCCCTAGCCACTATCACGAAGAAGAATATTCGAAGTTTTGTATGGAGAAATATCATCTGTAGGTATGGGATACCAGAGTGCTTGTCTCCAATAATGGAAAGCAATTTGACAACATCGCATTTATGGACTTCTATTCGGAGCTAGGTATCAAGAATCACTACTTGTCACCCGCACACCCATAGGCTAATGGGCAAGTTGAAGTCACGAACTGATCCTTGCTCAAGATCATCAAGACTCGCATCGAGGGGGCAAAGGGCATCTGGCCGAACAAACTACCAAGCGTCTTGTGGGCATACCAAATTACGACAAGAACACCCACTGGAGAAATGCCGTTTCGACTAGCATATAGAAGTGACGCTATCATCCCAGCAGGAGTAGGGCTCACAAGCTATTGGGTGGAGAATTACGACGAGGATAAAAACGAAGAGGCCATACGACTTCAGCTCAACCTGGTGGACAAAGTTTGCGTGACAACGGAGCAAAGGTTGGCGCAGTACTAGAATCTCATGGCGAAACACTACAACTCCAATGTCAGGCATAGAGACTTTCAGGTTGGAGATCTTATACTACAGAAGGTAATGAGCGCTACTAGAGATCCTTCACAAGTAACGCTCGGTCCCAACTAGGAAGGACCTTACAGGATCGCATCATGGCAAAGAAAGGGCACCTACCACCTCGAGATGCTGGACGGGTGAAAACTACAACACCCATGGAACACGGAGCAACTACGGAAACACTACCAGTAGAGATAATATAAAGAACAATGACGTTGACCAATTTCCTAGTTTATTTAGTTTTACTACAATTACTAGTTTTACTTAGACAATTTTTTGCTACAATATGTATCTCTTTAAGCCCAAGGGGGCAAGTACTTTTCTACAAACGCATGGTTTTTTTTTTTTTTTTAATTAATAAGATGAATATTCAAACGCAACTATGTTTTTCTACCTGAAAATTCTTACAAAGTCCAAAAAGTGGATGGGTATAAACTGAAGTTCACAAACTGGACGGATCATCACAAGAGGATGAAAATTATTACAAAGTCTAAAAAGTTGACGGGTATAGACTGAAGTCCACAAACTGGACGAATCATCTCAAGAGGATGAAAATTCTTACAAAGGCCAAAAAGTGGACGGATATAAACTGAAGTCCACAAACTGGACGGATCATCCCAAGAGGATAAAAATTCTTAGTCCAAAAAAGTGGACAGTAAAATCCACAAAGTGGGCAAATCATCCAAAGAGGATG
Organism: Quercus cerris; assembly: GCA_963669245.1. Lineage (NCBI taxonomy): Eukaryota > Viridiplantae > Streptophyta > Magnoliopsida > Fagales > Fagaceae > Quercus > Quercus cerris. The sequence goes on along the minus strand of OY770007.1, from coordinate 24,342,709 downwards.
AAAATTCTTATCAAGTCCACAATAGGGACAAACTAAGTCCACAAAATAGACGAATCATTCCAAAGAGGTGAAAATAAGAGTCCAATAGCAGACATATACAAACTAATGTTTAATAAGGAGGACGGCTATCTCAGGATTACAGGATAGACTTAATTAAAGCGATGCATTCCACAAACAAAATATCAAACAAGTCATCATAGTAAACGGACTAAGCCAAAACATGAAGAAAGTGAAATAGAGATATTAAAAAGCCCTCATAGGGAGATGTCTACATTATCCAAAAAATATGATGGAGGTATCATAAATTGTTCTCCAAATATTCTTACATACCAAAAAAAAAAAAAAAAACTACTCCTTTGGAGGGTCGTCATTCTTCTCTATCACATCAACAACCACAGGCTGACGAGTTTCATCCTGGATGGTCTGAGCTTGGCCTTGAGGAGTTGACTTTTTATCACTAGCTGCGTCGTTAACAAAGAGGCCCTTCGTGCTGTCAGAGGTGATGAGTTGTGCGGTGGTCTGGGCTTGGTTGTCAATATGTAGCATTGAAAAGTCAAGATCAGGATAAGCATTCTTGCCCTGACAGACGGCATCGTCAAATCCGTCTGCATAAGAACCAGCAAGCTCTTTAATGAGGGTGTCAGAGTCGCAATACTCTTGCACAACAACATCATTCGCCAAAAGGAGCTGGTCCTTAGTATCACTGATCTCCTTCTCCTTATCCTTTAGGGTATGCTTTAGCTCCTTCGTCTGTCTATAAAACTCATCCCTAGCCTGCTTCACCATGACGAGCTTCTTTTCTTGGGTCACCTTCCAGGCCTTCAGCTCAATCAGCTCATCCTCCGTTGACCTGGCCATTTTACGGACACGATCCAGCGTTGTCTTATGATTTAGACACTGTCCCATTAACCCCTTCATCATAACCATTGCCTGAAAAATGGGAGTGAAGTTGTGTCAAACAAAACAAAGAGATATGGATGGATGAAATGATGACGGAAAAATTACCTGGGCAATGCTAAAAAGCCCCGTCTCCCCCATCGCCTCTATCGAATGATTACTTAAGTCCTCATAATCTTCAAAATTGATGGACGAAAGCTTCTCCAATGCATGTTTGGGGTCCTTCCGAAGGAGGACGGGTGGCCTCTCCTGCTGGGTGGACGGACCTTTTATTAAGCCCTTCCCTGATCTGTGCTTTGCCAGAGTGACCGTCTTTGCACCCTCAACCATTAGCCCTACAATAGTCTACAAAGGGACCTTGGGTTTCTTGGGAGGACGGTCCCCTTTGGATGGCTGCTTCCTTTTTGTGGACGAGTTATTTGAGCTCGCCCCTTTTGGATCCACATCGTCGGTCTCCTTGTTCTTGGTAGCCTGTGCCCTAATCATTGCCCTCCTCTTAGCGTCTTCCATTTCTGTAAAGGTGGACAGATGAAATTAATTACCAAGATAAAAAATCAAAACCGTTCAAACAGAATGAGGACGACGGACTTATACTGGCGTATTCTTGCGTCGTATTTAACGGCTGCTGGCGTTGGTTTAGGTCCATCACAATACCAATGAATGGTATCTAGTGTGACTAATTTGGCCCAAGTCCTTTCATTTGGCTTGGTCTTGGCAAAAAAATTTTCAAGAAAATTGAACTCCTTGAGCTCAACTTGTGGACGCCGTCGAACAACAAAGAAGAAGACGAATAAAAGTATTGAAGAAATTATAATAAACCGAATGGTTATGTAAAGGCTTCACACACTAGGACGGGTGCGTACCGGACGGACTCAATATGAGCCAAGTTGTGTCAATGGGCACGTGTTCCATGTCCCCTGGATGACACATCCATTCGTCACCCTTTAGGAAGAAATAATGACTTTTCCAGTCCCTATTGGAGTCTAGAGTTTCAAATATAACCTTCAACAATGGACTCCTAGGTACAAAACTATATATCCCCTTTGATTTGTCTATTTCATCTGGATGGTAGCAGTGAAGGAATTCCCGCACCATCAGCCTCCTAGCACCATTTGTCATAGCACCGTACAGGACCTCCATGGCTATGAAGACCCTCTAGGCATTTGGGGATATTTAGTTGACGGACAGGCCCAGTTATCAAAAAAGCTCACGATGAAGGGAGCTTAGTGGAAACCTAAGTCCTACCTTCAGCATCTGTTCATACACCCCGATGCCTTTTACCCCTTCATAGTAGCATTTCTCTAACTTATAGGATAGACAGATGGGGATGTTGTCTAGAATTTGATAGTTGGCCCTAAGAGTGTTGAAGTGTTTCTCCTTCATGGTGGACATAAAAACGTTCACCGCCCACTCTGGTAGCATGATGAACTCCTTAAGTCCATCAGCACCTATGACGGACTTTATTGGTTGTTCCTCACTGTCATCAGAACCCTCCTCTGGGTTAGCCATCTCCATATCCTCATTTGTTAAGGATGGGGAAGAGGCAGACGGACTCCTCTCTTCGCTTAGACTGTCTTGGTCTTTGTGACCTGACGAGTACACTTCCTCGTAATCCACCCTGTCACGGACGACTAACTGGTTACTTAATGCACTAGACATTGCCTACACATGACGACAAAACCTAAGACTCTAACGAGTCTAGAAGGAGTGATGGGTGTATAAAGTCTAGAAAAATAAAGAGTATATGTGAAGATAAAAGAGACTTGTGAAAAAGAGAGAACTTACCAAGTTAGTAAGTGAACGGAGGAAGGGCGTTGATGACAGATACAGCAACTGAACGAAATGGCCTCTGACAAGGTTGACGGAAGGGCTCTGACAGTGTGTTTCAACGGAGAATAGAGAAATGAGAGGAGAAGAGTGTGATACGTATAGAGGAAGTGCACGGAAGACGAAGTGACGCCTCAATCTAAGATAATATCCAATGGGAGAACGACATGTGTCATGCGGCATAAATGCCTTCCAGACAACCTGTCAGGGGTACGCACAATTCACGAAATCCGTATTGAAATCGTCTACCTACAGGCCTTTGAACCGTCATCCCCTGAACCTTGAACTGTCACCCTATGAGTTCTTCCACTAATTGATGACGGACCCATGGGGTGAGGGGACAATTAAAGAGGGTAAAAATCTAGGCTGACAGATCACTATGAAATGGGCCTGATGGTTCATTTCCGTGGGCCGATAAAGGATGGGCCCAATGAGTGTATGGTTTGTTATGGACGGATCTTGCGTGAACGGATGAAACAGGGACAGATTGAGCGCCCACATGGCAGTCAGAAACCCTAGATGGGAAATACTTACGACACACATTTAGCCACCATAGAATCCCAAGGTAAATGGAATGCTAGCACAAAGAGGATTCTGGAAGACACGCGTATTAATGAAGATCTTCTCTATAAGGAAATGTCTTGTCCATCATGTTTGAGACTGTTCAAAGAGGATTCATATAAGGAAAATGCTTCTACACCAAGGAAGAGAGGTCAACCTTCTACTACTATAAAAGCCCCAATACTCTCACTGATCAAGGTACGCATAATTTACCCTTCTCTAGCACTCTAGAGTTGTGAAAGGTTCTAACTTGACCTTCGGAGGGTATATGGCCGGCACCACACCGGTGCTCTCTATCAGGTCTTCTCTTTTTGTTGTGCAGGTGTTATTTCAAATGTGCAAGTATCGTGTGGCTCACTAGTGATTTTCTCGGCATCATCACGTTGGAAAGTTGAATGAAAGTTTTAGGCTTGGTTTGGTTGTGTTGCAACGTTAATTTAAAAAAAGAAAAAAGAAAAAAGAAAAAAACGCACAAGGGGATTAGTTTGTATTGATCACAAGGAGATAATTTAGTGTAGCGATTTATATTTATCTCTTAGATATATATATATATATATATATTGGTATTCATCTTTGAAGAGGTGGATAAAGGTGTAGAGCTGGGATTAGTACGAAATTCCTAAGTTTTCTAAGAAAGAAAATTAAAATGGTTTTGATATAGAATTATAGAAGCCTATTTTAGTTAATATAATATTTGTAAAGTCCATGTTTATTGGCTTTATTTAGTGACAAATTTATATGTATTTTCTTCCCATTTTAATGAATATTTTTAGGCTTAATTGTATTTTATGGTAGAAAGTATTTGAGCTATATAAATTTTGTGAAAGTTGCATTATCAGTTAACTCATTACCTCAGGCGACCTACTTAGCCCGTGAGTGATACATGGCAGAAGATTCAAAGAGGTTGCAAACTAGGCAAGTCGTGACCACTTCATGATCATCCAGGTTGTGATGAGGTCACAAATTGCACGTAGTTTGCTTTGTTTCTTGATCTATTTTATGTCCACATCAAATAAGCCAACACACACGCATACACTCTGTGCACGTTGGACTAGGTTAGGGGTAATGATCTGAGTATAACTTCCTATCTTCACATCATTCTTCTCATCCCACCTTGTATAGGAAGAGAAAGCCTTTGCCTTTGAGCCTAAATACTCTCATCCTTTCTTCTCCATCACTCTCAATATTTCTCATCCTTGAGAGTGTTCTTCTTTTTTTTTTTTTTTTTTTTTTTTTTTTTCATATACATACAATTGACACTTGTGAGATATGAGTGAAGCTATGGAAACTTAGGGAGCCATCTAAAATCCAATTCTATTGGTGGTGTTTCGTTGGTGGTTCAATGGAGGTGTCTCTGGCAAGGTAGGTGGAGAAAAGACTTAAGGAGTAGTTGGTTGCTAGCTGTGAATGGCTCAAGTACATTATAGTGCATGGGTTTGGATGTCTCATGGTGACTATTGTATTGTAACTATTTATATTGTTTGGGGTGCCTTCTTTGTGCATGATATCCTTGTAGCTCATGAATATTGGAGTCAAAAAATTAATACCACTTCAAAGTAGATATTTACCTTTATCCTGGAAAAAATGTCATTGCAAGATCTTATCTGGATTGTGAGATATGGCATACACAAGTTTGACGAAACCCAACATGGAAGTTTGAATTTATGTGAACCAGCCAACTTCAACAACCCATAACATAAAACACAAAGCTCTAAATGATGCAAGACTGGAACCATTGAAAATTTCAGTGCGTTTGTTAGGACCTCCAACCAAGTGCAGAAAGTTGTTATACCATGAAGCAGGAAAGTATTGGAAAGTGCTAGGTGAGGTGCACAGTTGGACCAAGATTTTGTTGGGCTTATCCACCTTCCTTCGGAGGTGGAGCTGCTTATTAGACTAGATGCCATGGGCACAATTAAGGGTGGCAAAATAAGCCCAAACTCATTTGCCCACCCAAACCCACTCACTTTAATTAAACCCAAACTCACCCAATTATTAATTGGGTCAAATGGGCATCAACCCAATTAGACCCAATGATATTTGGGTTTTAACTAAAAACCTATTGAACCCCATTTAACCCAAAAACAACATACCGCAAATTCAACCCAGCACTTCCAAAAAAAAAAAAACCTAGCCCCCAGGTTTCGAGGGTTTTCATTTCTAAACCAAGAAAATCTCCATTTTTATATTTTCCTGCATTTTCTCGACAACCAAACACAAAAGGATTTAGACTTGTTTCTAGATCTGGATGGACAAGGTGATTGGGTATGCCAGAAACATCAAGAGAACCGTGTCCAGATTGCATACTAGATGACATCGGTGGCGCATTCTCCATGGGTGCAGTGGGAGGCTCTACTTTCCACTTCCTAAAAGGCGTCTATAACTCTCCCACTGGTGCTCGATTAGTCAATGCCATGCAAGCCATGCATCTCAATCCTCCTCGCATCGATGGAAGCTTCGCTATGTTAGGTGGACTCTTCTCTGCCTTCGACTGTACATGGTCTACCTTCGCCAAAAGGAAGACCCTTGGAACTCGATTGTGGCTAGTGCAACCACCAGTGGCTTCCTCTCCATGCATCAAGGTCTCGACGCCTCCACTCGCTCCGCCGTGTTTGCTACAGTTGCCTATCGATGATCAAGTCCAATCCACTATAGCTCTGCTCGATTCTTGGAAAAACAAATCCCATGAGTACTCAATCCTCTCCCTCTTTCTTTGTGAAATTTGAGACTGTACTCTATGTTTGGTTGCTAAGAAAATGCAGGAAAGTGAATTGGGAAAGGGATATAGTGAAAAAGAAAATTTGGATTCTTTTGTTGAATTTTTTTTTTAATTATAAATGGAATTGCCTGATAGAAACTGAACTTTAGTGGTATTTTGATAATTTTAATAATTGGGTAATTGGGTGGATTGGAGTTTATCCATAATAATTGAGTTGGGTTGGATGTAGGTTAGAAGAAATTAGTTAAATGGATTTTAATGGGTAAATGAGTTTTATATACCCAACCCAATTATGTCCACCCCAAATCCACCCAAACCCACCCATTTACCACTCCTAGGCACAATGTATGACAGGTCTTCTAGGCTTTTTAGTTTATTAATGAAATTCCTTTTTACTAAAAAAAGGAAAAAGAAGAAAGAAAATAAAATCGGAATAATTGTCGCACTCATATTAAAGCTAAGCCCATTCTAAGGGTGGGCCTAGCCCTAGGGAGATCTCCTTTAATTAAATTCCAGGCCTTCTCCAATCTTCCACAAGCATCAAATATCCTCCCCAAGGTCTCCAAACACCCTGAAAATGTCCTGAATTTTCTAGATCCTTCAACTTCCTCCAAAATCAAAGTTTTTCAAGTGTAATTTTTAAGCCTTTTTTTTTTTTTTTTTTTTTTTTTTTTTTCACCTATTTTCCCTTTGTTTTCATGCTCCATTAATTGTTTGAATAAAATGTTGTGTCACTTGTGTGCTTGTATGTCTATGGTGTGAATATACTTTGTGATTCATTTCCAAGTTAGAGTAGGATTGGATTTTCCATATTATGAACAGTGTTTTAATTTATAGGCATTTATATGGGTCACAGTACTCCTTTATTTTGGACTTGTGCACTAGTCTCATGTAAGGTGGAATAGAGTTTTAAACCTGATTCATGATGGGAGGGAGTCCACCATGGAAATTAAGTCTTGGTCCCCTTTTCATTCATAACATTAGACAAAATCCTATATATCTTACTGTCTAAATATAAGGGCAGATTATTGCCATATCGAAAGGAATCTATAAACCAATTGGAGCATATAGAGAGAATGGCCTGATCCATGCCAGGTGCATGCGTGAATGTTTGTTGTTGGTAATTTATTCTGCAGATTTGCTAAAGAAGTACGTGCCTAAATCCTAACCTTTTATAGATTATATCTCTTCTAGTGTCTAACAGTAAGTTCTAAAATCTTACAGGGACAAACACTTTTCAAATTTCTAATGAATTTACTAATTATTTGATCACATTTTACACAATTGAGGGAGAAAAAAAGTACTTATTAATGTCTGTTAAAATGAATTGAGATTTGGTTCTTGAACAACTTGATTATAAATTAAATATATTGGAATCTAATTTGAGAGAGAGAGAGAGAGAGAGAGAGAGAGATAAATCAACGTTTCATTGAAACCAATGAAACCCAGCTCTGAACAACCGGATGTTATAAACATTAAAATATGCGTTCAATATACCAGCCAAACAACATATGATTCCCATAATTTCAGAAATACATATTATGGGCTTATTGTTAACTTAAAAAGTTAAAATCTATAAGATAACGGACACTGATTTATTACATTACATCTAGCCGCCTAATATCTGTCACCACACCAGCTATAGCCTATAGGTGTTCCAAAAATATCACATCGTTAACATAAAAACTTCTTGTTGTCCATGTCCGCCACCATGCTGACCATGTGGATGATGTCCTCCGCCATGACCACGTGGGTGGTGCCCTCTGCGACCACGATGAGCATGCGGGTGATGTACTCCGCCGTGACCAGGATGAGCATATGGGTGATGTCCTCGGCCACCACGATGAGCATGTGGGTGATGTCCTCCGCCATGAGCATGATGAGCATGTGTTTGATGTCCTCCACCACTATGACAATGCCCTCCTCCTCCTCCATGAGGACCATGACCATGACGGCCATGATGCCCACTGCCACCATGACAATGCCCTCCTCTTCCGCCATGTCCCCCGTGATGTCCTACGCCATAACCAAGTCCATGTCCATGTCCTCCATGATGTCCCTCACCGTGGGGTGGAGTATGATGATGATTTCCGTGGTGAGACATTTTCTAAAGTATTGCTCAAATCAAAGCTCAGAATATTGGGAGTGAGTCTAGTGAGGATGTTGCTAAGGGTGTTAAGTGTATTTATAATTTCATAAATCGTAATGTGAAGACAAAACCTAAAAGTCAACCTTGCTGTTACTTGGAGTGGAAGTTTAGCTGATTAAACCGCGTACCTCCATAACCGCACGATTATAATTCGGTCATGATTTTTTTTATCACAATGCGAACTTTCCGTGTGTGTGAAGTTGTGAAATAGAAGTAGATACTTTTCTTCCTAGTTAAGTTAAATGCATGGTCGGCTATACCGAGTTCGTAGATGATTTGTCGTATAAAAATTTAAAATATTTTAAAGGGTCAGCTGCAAGTTCACCTCACTCATTATCAGTAACATGCGCAAGTCTTACACGTATAATCATAGTACTTGATTGGGGTTATCAGTTTTTCTTGTTGAGAGCAATAATTGATTCAAGAAGTATCTAGTATCAGTAACAATGTAACACGCGCAAGTATTATACGTCATCCTTATCCTTAACTTAACAACACATCAACATCATCCTTCGGCAAAAAAAAAAAAAAAATCATCAAGTTGATCAGGTAAATGCAAAAGAATTTAGGTTGCCTTCTCCCCGGTGGGCCACGTAACCCAATAAAAAAGAGAGGCCATGGAAGTCACCAGCCCATTAAAGCCCAAAAGGTTTGTAACAAAATAGATCTGGGCTTAGGAGTTGAGAAGCAATTGAAGGGAAAGGGCCTATGGAAAAAAATTGCTGCTGAAAAGGACCAAACCCAAAACTCAAAGATGAAAGTCCAGGCTAATGTTTTGGGGCTTAAACGTATGGGAAAATTAGATTTTTCAGAGGATGATGAAATAGCGGCTCAGAAAAGAAGAAAAAATGAAAACTCAGCAACCAAACAACACCGTTTCAAGTGAAAATAATAGAAGAATTACAAAAACGCAGATGAAAAATAATAAACGTACCAAGCTTTAGAGAAGAGAAAAAGTCCTCAACAATAACAACAAAATAAACCAATGCTATTCCTATGAAATTTAGAAGTTGTCATCAACATTAAACAGAACATACAAAAACATATTTCATCAATATTGTGGTGACCATGTATACTTTTGGGTCTGAGGTTTTATGATAAACATAGTCAAGCCATGCTTTGAAATTTGCTAACTCATTATCTGCATCTTCTACAATAAAGAAAAACGAAGTCCACAAGAGGCATGCTTAAAACAATTGTAAATATTTGCCTCAAACTCCACATATAGTATACTACCCAAACCCTAATATTTATCAAATGATAAATGATATGTCCACAACATTTTTACAACAAAGTCTAAGTAGCAGGCTCTTACTAGTTGTTATTGTTGAGTTAAAAAAGTAAATTCAATACTAAATTCAAATTTGAATAAATAACAACTAACCACTCATGATTTGTTGTGAAAATGTTGTAAACGTAGCACTTCTCTTATCAAAATTCATAGTCTACCACTATAAATTGAAGCAGGAAGGTCACTCCTAAAAATAAATGGTTTTTAACATCATAACATAATGAAAATGATAAATGCAAGGGACAATAGAATAACACATAAGAATGTGTCGTAATCATTTTTATAATCATTTTTTAATAAAGAATATCTTTTATTGTATCCATGTGAATAGAATATCAGGTAAATGCTGATAATTTATTATCCATTCCTCCAAAATTAATCTTGTATTATACGTTGGCCTATTCATTATCTTTTCCCTTCATAGATCAACTATATAAAAGGAGCAAAAGTACACACAAACTTCATCAAATAAACCAGCCTACAAAAATGGCCTTTGAAGTGCTTGAAGCCCTTGACTCTGTTCACACTTAATTGAACCACATCACAACCATTATCATTGCTTGAAAGGGGTTTTTCACTGACACATACAACATTTTTTGCATCTCAACAATCTCAAAACTCTTGGGCCGCCTTTGCTACACTATAACTGGTGTTGCCCTAATTGGTACTCTCACAGGCCACCTATTCTTCTGTTGGATTGGTGACAAACTTGGCCGTAAAAAAGCTTAGAGCGTCAGTCTAACTCTCACCATCATTTGCGCCATATGCTCCGACTTGTCCTTAGATGCAAGCAAAGAAATTGTTGTCAAAACACTTTGTTTCTTTAGGTTCTGGCTAGGGCTTGGTATTGGTGGAGAGTATCCCATCTCAGTCGTAATCATGTCTAAGTACTCCAACAAAAACACTCACGGAGCATTCATCGTAGCCGTGTATGCAATGCAAGGTGTACGAATTATATTCGCAAGGCTAGTTCCTATGATGCTTTCAGGGATCTTTCTTCACTTCTACCCCACTGCTCCATTCAAAGATGATCCTGTAGTTTCCACACAACCAAAGATAGATTATCTTTGGAGGATTTTGATCATGCTTGGAGTGTTGGCATATTTTATGTTGTGGGCTAGCATAGTCCTGATTATTTTATCTATTTAATAAAACTTATCCGTTTTGATAAAACATGGATTAGTTGGAGTGTATTTTAATGAGTATTTGTTAGACGTAATAGTAGATAGTGATAACCACATAATGTTAATAATGGTTCATTTATTATACTTTATAATTAATATTATGATTTTTTTTTTTACTGTGTATTTATTTAGTTTTAGGCAGCATTTAATTGGACGAGCTTGGATTTGAGACTCACACATTGGAAAGGTCCCTACCATCTACTTGGTAAAGTTTTGGTTTGGCCAATTAAAACCAAGACAATATGTTGCTCTCCCAATCATATATATATATGATTAATGTCAACTTGGTGGGTTTAGTCGAATATGGGACAGGGGTTGCAAGGAAGAGGTGTACCTAATTTTCCACGTCACACACACACTCCATTGTCAATGTTGTTGGCACTTGTGGACTTCGTGTCTCTTATTCTAATTCCTCATTAGGTGTATTTTAATAATCTACTCTTTTATTAAGGTGTCAAATGTATGCTAGTGATTCGAGAATGTTAAAGATCCTTTGCTCATTTTATTTTGTGAATCTTGGATGAAGTTATTCTGTCATGGAGTTTGTTAGAGTGAAAACTCACCTTCAGTTGGCTAGTTTGTCCAGAGATGTCAATGGAAGATATTTTTTAAAGAAGTGGCAATTGAATGTCCGATGTGCTTGCAAGAAAAAAAAATCATTTATCGGAGGGGACATTGGTGTGGCACCGGCCTAATGGTCTACGATGTTTAAATCAAAACTCCATAGAACTAATATGGTAGTTTAGAGAGTCAAAAGCAATCTATGTCTCATGGAGCACATTCCTCTATCTGTGGAGATGTGTTGCCTTTTTATAATCATATCTTTCAACTATTGGTTGTCTATCAATTAATGTTGTGCATTTATATTGGGATAACTTTTGACCTATTTGATGTGGCAATGCCTATTTATCTATTGCCTGGAGTAATTGTAGATGGTTATTCTTCTATAAATGCTGCATTAAATGTTGGTTTTGGACAATACATTTTGCATTTATCAATTTTTGCTCTGATTGAAGTGTCCTCTGACTTAATGGGCATGTACTTGTTCGGTAATTGTCATCTGTTACATTATTAAATGCCCTCGTCAGTTATGTTGTTCTTTCATTGTTGGACAGCTGGTGGTAGAAGATGAGACTCTTGTATGAAAGACCTTCTATATAGAACAACTTTATGGTTGTCCACTTGAATAGAATACTTTAATTTCTTGATTTTTTTTTATGTACTAATAAAGCTCTTCCAACAGTCTTAACATACTGTTGCAGAATGAAAATGCTCAAAAGAAATAGGTAAATAGCCATAATCAAAGGGAATGCCAAACAAAAAAAAAATTACCCATTATTCTCTCACACACGCTCATCCATTAGAACTGGCTTTGTGATTTTGCACTATTAGCAATACTCATTTTTGTTGGGCCTTCTTTCAAGATAGTTTGTGTGACCTTTTGGCTCTTTCTTTCCATAGGGAAAGGGACCCTGGACACCGGACATCACTTAACTTAAAAGACTTAAACCTATGAGTTTAGGCCCAACTATGTTATATTAAACACTCATTCTTGACATTCTTATTAAATGTGGGACTTCACTCACACATGTACTCCTAACAACTAGTCTGACAAATAATACACTACATCAAGTGATAGCAACCAAGCTATGGTTTAGGAAAATCATAATGGCAAACATGTCATGTTTATATTACTTATGTGTCAAAAGAAATGGTTAAGAGAAGGACCAATACTTTTTTTAATGTAATTATTGAACATTTTAGGATACACATGTGACCAAAAAAAAAAAAAAAATGTAAAATGTGAAAATGAGCAATATTACTGTCATTAGTAGAGGTCACTTACTAAAAATTCCTTCAATCGACATTAATGTTTCTACGATGCGTAGTTTGTATAAGAAGAGATGGGATTAATGTGTGTTGAAATGGATGAGATCCGGTTGTTGAACATGTAAGAATTGGACATCTATTAATTGGATTTGTGTTTTCTAAAAGCGAGTTGAATGTAACTTAATTAGTTAATATGCATGAGTGTCCATCACTGTGTTGTGGTTATATTTAATAATGGGTCGCAGTACTCCTTTATTTTGGACTTGTGCACTAGTCTCATGTAAGGTGGAATACAAAGTTTTAAACCTGATTCATGATCGAAGGGTGTCCAACATTAAAAATCTTTTTCACTCATAACATTAGACAAAATTCTATATCTCACTCATAACATTAAAAATGTTTGCTGTTGGTAATTTACTCCGATTTGCTAAAGAAGCACGTGCCTAAACCCTATCCTTTTATAGATTATATCTCTTCTAGTATCTAACAAGTGAATTCTAAAATCTTACAGGGACAAACACTTAGCAAATTTCAAATGAATTTATTAATTAATTGATCACATTTTATACCATCGAGGGAGAAAAAGTACTTAATGTCTGCTGAAATGAATTGAGATTTGGTCCTCTAACAACTTGATTATAAATTAAATATATTGGAATTTAATTTGAGAGAGAGAGAGATAAATCAACGTTTCATTCAACCAATGAAATCCAGCTCTGAACAACCGGATTATATAAACAATAAAATATGCGTTCAATATACCAGCTGATTTCTTTTCAAAAAAAAAAAAAAAAACCAGCTGATTTATTACATTTCATATAGCCTAATATCTGTCAAAACACCAGCTATAGGTGTTGAAAATATCAGATCGTTAACAAGAAAACGTGCTGTTGTCCATGTCCGCCACCATGCTGACCATGTGGATGATGTCCTCCGCCATGACCATGCGGGTGATGTCCTCCGCCACCACGATGAGCATGTGGGTGATGTCCTCCGCCATGAGCATGATGAGCATGTGGTTGATGTCCTCCACCACCATGACAATGCCCTCCTCCTCCTCCTCCATGAGGACCATGACCATGACCGGCGTGATGCCCACCGCCACCATGACAATGCCCTCCTCTTCCACCGTTTCCAAGTCCTCCATGATGTCCTACGCCATGACCATGTCCATGTCCCTGTCCTCCATGATGTCCCACACCGTGGGGTGGAATATGATGATGATTTCCGTGGTGAGACATTTTCTAAAGTATTGCTCAAATCAAAGCTCAGGAAGTGAGTTTATAGCGAGGAAGTTGGTAAGGGGCGTCTGTGTATTTATAATTTTATAAATCGCAATGTGAAGACAGAACCTAAAAGTCAACCTTGCTATGCTATTACTTGGAGTGGAAGTTTAGCTGATTAAACCGCGTACCTACACAACCACACGATTTTAATTCGCTCATATTTTATAACAATGCGAACTGTCCGTGTGTGTGAAGTTGTGAAATAGTAGATACTTTTCTTCTTAGTTAAGTTAAATATTATATGGTCGGCTATACCGAGTTCATAGATGATTTGTTGTACAAAATTGATTCAAGTAGTATCTAGTATCAGTAACAATGTAACATGTGCAAGTAGACATGGCAAAATGGGTCAGAATTTTCTGACCCAACCCAATCCGAAAAATACCTGACCTGAACTCGATTTTTTTTTACCTGAAACAAAAACGGATTGACTCATGACCCAACCCGTGTTTTTTGCGGGTCAACCCGACCCGAATCCGAACCATTTTTTTAAAACTTTTTTTTTTTGGTAAAAAAAATAAATAAAACTAAGACAATATTGGTTTAATTGTTTATTATGAACTTTAAGGAAACAATTGATACATTTACATAACTATATGCAAATTAATTGAAAGATAAATGGTTGAACATTCTGTAATGAGTAAATATTTTTAGATATCAAATAGCAAAGTACATGCCAAGATAATCTGGTTACAGTAGAGTTGAAAACATAGATTTTAAAATTGTAGACATGTGATAAATATTCATAAGTGTGAAAATAGTGAAGTTAAAGTATCAAATTAGCATAAATTATGAATATTTAGACCTATTTTTTTAATAATTTATGTCCAAAATAAACAGTTTTTCAAAATAAATTATGATATTTTCTAGAGTGTGTATTGCTTAACAATAATATGATATTCATAAAAGAAACCATGTATAAATAAGTAAGCAATCAAATTTTAAAGTATATCTCAAATTGAAATAGAGTGTCAACCACAACTGATAATAGATTATAAAATTAATTTTCAAGATTATAAATTTCTTATATATTTTTATTCTTTATCAAATGAGTTATTCAATAAGTCATTTGTAATTTTGTTTTATATTTGGAATGTTGATATTGTGTAAAAATAAAACTTGTGCATTTGTTTTACTTATCTTCGTGTTATTTTGTTTTAGATAGTAATGTTAGGATTTATATAATTTTAAAATTGTTGAATAAGTATTAATAAGTTTAAATGAATTCATTCTTGATATAAGTGGTGAATTCAAAATAATGCATTTTACATCAAGTAATTTATTGCATAACTTTCCAAATGACAGATACATGTTGTTTTCTTTATAAAAATAAAAAAAAAATAAAAAATTCATGTGAAAAAATACAGGTCAACCCAACCCGACATGCAACCCGATTTTGACCTGCTTAAAATGACCCGTTTTGACCTGTGACCCGTTTGACCCGCAACCCGATTGATCCAACCCGAACCCGACCCAACCCGCCCGTTTTGCCATGTCTATGCGCAAGTCTTATACTTGATCTTTATCCTTAACAACACATCAACATCATCATTTAAAATAAAAAAAAAAAAAAAAAAAAAAATCAACATCTGGAAGTGGATTAGGTAAAGGTAAAAGGGATTGAGGTTGCCTTCTCCCTGGTGGGCCACCCAACCCAATAAAAAAATAGAGGCCATTGAAGTCACCAGCCCATTAAAAGCCCAAAAGGTAAGTAACAAGGTAGGTCTGGGCTAAGCAATTGAGAAGCAATTGAAAGTAAAGGGCAGATGGAAAAAAACTATCTAGGGAAAAGGACGAAACCCAAAACTCAAAGATAAAAGTCCAGGCTAATGTTTTGGGGCTTAACTGTATGGGCAAATTAGATTTTTCAGAGGATGATGAAACAGCGGCTCAGAAAGGAAGAATGTAAACTCAGCAACCAAACAACAACGTTTCAAGTGAATCAGATTGTTTCCAGTAAATGCAGATAGAAAATAATTGAAGAATTACAAAAACGCAGATTAAAAAAAAAAAAAAAAAAAAAAACAATCCTCAACAATAGCAACAAAATAAACCAATGCCATGATCCTCAAAACAATAAAAAATAAAAAATAAACCAATGCCATGATCCTCAAAACAATAAAAAATAAAAAATAAACCAATGCCATTCCTATGAAATTTGGAAGTTGTCGTCAACATATTTCATCAATATTGTTGTGGAACATACTTTTGGGTCAGAGGTTTTATGATAAACATAGTCAAGCCATGCTTTGATCGAAATTTGCCAACTTATTATCTGTATCTTCTACAATAAAAGAAAAGAAAGTCCACATGAAGCATGCTTAAAACAATTGTAGATATGAACCTCAAACCCCACATACACTATACTACCCAAAACCTGATATTTGTCAAAATCCATCATCTACCTCTATAAATTGAAGCAGGAAGGTCACTCCTAAAAATAAATAGTTTTAAACATCATAACATAATGAAAATGATAAATGCAAGAGTCTATAGGATAACACATTGGAATGTAATGGAGACAATAATATGAACCATGAATCAAATTTTGAATTCTAAAGTAAATTTACATATGGTTTATCACATTTCTGGTTTCCTTAAAAAGTCCTAGTGATACCTATTAGGGATGGCAATTTTGTTCTATCTTGCTCCGCTTGACCCGTCCCTCCTCACTTCACCCCACCCTGCAAAGGTGGTGGGGCAGGGATGAGTTTAGACTTTTTAAACCCAATCCACCCCATCCATCCCAATCCCTGACTCGCCCCGTATTGATAAGGGTTAAATTGTAAATTTTTCATATCCTAAAACACTACTATTTAAACAAACATATCATTAGCTTATTTTATTCTAACCAACAAGGCTTTCTGCCTCTTTTTTTTGTCTCTAACAAGGTTGAAATAAGATACCAATTTTAACATTTGCTTTTGTCTTTATTATAAACAAATTTATATACTATTGAATCATTAATTTTTTATTATGAGAATTTTGTTTTTGTTATGATATTGTCTTGTTAACCACTCTATTATGAGATTTCTTTTTCCTCTAACAAGGTTGGAAATAAGATACCAATTTTAACATTTGCTTTTGTCTTTATTATAAACAAATTTATATACTATTGAATCATTAATTTTCTATTATGAAATTTTTGTTTTTGTTATGATATTGTCTTGTTAACCACTTTATAATAATATTATTCAATATTTGCTAAAAATTAGCTTGATTTGATGGGATAAATTTATTTGTAATTTCAAATATATTTTTATTAATGAAATAGGTTTAAAAAAAACAGTTGTAATAGTTGTGGGCAAATTAACAAGAGGTAGCGTTTTACAAGGTAGGGCGGGCATTCGTGGGGGCGTTAAGGGGTGGGGATAGGGTAAGAAAATTTTCCTCGTCAAGTGGGGCAGGGCGGGGATGAGGTAAGACAAAACCATGTTAGGCGGGGGCAAAAACCCCCATCCTTTGGACCTACCCCGCCCCATTGCCATCTCTAATACCCATTGAGAAGTTTCAAACAAGGCCAAAAAAAAAAAAAAAAATCCTTTCACAAACCTCTTCTTCTAAAGGTATAGATAATAGGTCATACAGTATCAATTGATTTGTGATAATTATTATTGAATGAGCTTCAAAACCCCAATATTTATAATTCACTTAAGTTAGAAAGTAGATTATCAGAGTCATAATCTATTTATTCTAAAGACAGCCACACAAAAATACATTTAAATGCTAACAGTTCTATATAAACAAAATTAAAAAATAAAGAACTAAAACTGAGAGAAGAAGAAGAAGAAATAAGAAATATTAAAAGAATTTCTTACCCCTAAATTCTCAACTACAAGTTCATGTTATCTTTCCTACCATGCCTCTTGCTTTTGCACATATTTTCAAAATTCACTCTAACTTGAAACACCTATGCAATCCCAAACAAATGAAAACATCATCCATTGAAAAGCCTTAAAAAGACACAAACTCTACATATACATAGAGAAAAAGACAAACTTTACACACATACATACACATATACATGGAGGAAGAAAATCAAGTGGGCATAATCAGCAAAATCATCAATTTTTTCAACAAAACTTATATCATGCTGTATTGACATGAAAAGAAACCATAAATAATCCAAAGGAAAATAGAGAATTTTCATAAAACAAGAAAAAAAAAATTACCAAGCTATTTTTATTGATTTTGACTTCACTTAGACATTTTGTCAAACACTTCAGGTGATGCTATGATGGAGGAAGTGTATCTTCTTTCAAGTGTATACTTCATCCTACTTATAGCTGAGTGGGGCCTACCAGTTATGAGTGTGAGGAAATATACACCCGAAGCAGGGTGTATTTTTCCGCTATGATGAGGTTGGACTATCTTCACAAAAGATAACAATTTTTTTGTTCTTTCAAACATTGCCACAACAAAAACATGAGAGAGAGAGGGAAAAATTATAGAGACAAAGTGAGAAAAATGGTGAATATGTTAGACAAAATACTATTTTGATTAGCATATTGAAGCCAACGAATCTTTTATCCTAGACCTTGAGTTTCAATTAATGCATGCTAGAGGATAGTGGTTAACTCTGAATGTTTTATTCTGAGTTTCAGATAACAAAATTGGATTGCAAACATTGATCATCACAAAGAATAATATAATTCAAAAAGAACGCACCTAGTTAGGAAGGAAAGGGTTTGAACGAAGCACAAAAGAGAAGCCAAATAGAAATAAAGACATGATGATAAGTGTTAGAAATACTGAATGCAATTGTATTGTATTTCTTGATGAAAGAATGTACATAGGTGCCTTTATATAAGAAGCATATGTGTGCAGTACAAGTGAATATGTGTGTAGTACAAGTGAATATGTGTGCTATACAAGTAACTTAACTGGGCCTAAAGCCCACAATATATTATACACGTTAACAGCCCCCCTCAAACTCAAGGTGGATGTGAGACCAGTTTGAAATTGTCAACCAAAGTACGAAGATGTCCCTTAGGATGTGACTTGGTGAAGATATCTGCAAGTTGATCTTTAGAGGAGACTAAGATTAGCTTAAGAGCACCATGGACAAGATAAAAACGGATAAAATGACAATCAATCTCGATATGTTTAGTCCGTTCATGGAAGACATCATTGTGAGCAATATGAATAGCACTCTGGTTGTCACAATAAAGAGGAGTAACAGAGGATGTAGACACACCTAAGTCTTTGAGAAGCCATCGTAGCCAAAGGAGTTTAGATGTGGTATCAGCAAGGGCACGGTATTCTACTTCAATACTGGAGCGGGCCACATGAGTTTGTTTCTTACTTCACCAAGAAATCAAAGAAGAACCAAGAAAAAAGCAATAACCAGTGGTGGACCTGCGATCAATGGGATCTCCTGCCCAATCAGCATCAGAAAATGTACGGAGAATAAGAGGAGACTGAGCAGAGTAGAAAAGACCATGAAAGAGAGTACCCTTTAGGTATCGAAAAATGCGTAGAATAGCAGCATAGTGAGTCGATCGTGGTGCAGATAGATACTGGCTCACCTGGTGAGAAGCATAGGAAATGTCTGGACGAGTGACAGTGAGATAAATTAAGCTACCAACCAAGCATCTACAAAGAGAGGGATTAGACAATGGTTTCCCCCCTGAGGGAGTTAGATGCGCATTAAGCTCAACTAGAGTGTCAACAGTCTTACTATTAGTGAGTCCAGCTCGAGACAAGGGTTCAGAGGCATACTTGGCTTGAGTAATATAAAGTCCATCTGTAGAATGAGTGATTTCAAGACCCAAGAAGTAGCTGAGATATCCAAGATCTTTCATCTCAAACTGCTAACTGAGAAAAGCCTTAAGTTCTTGAATGCCACTGAGGTCATCACCAGTTATGATCATATCATCCACATATAGGAGAAGTAAAATAGTGCATTTGTCAGTGTGGCGAAGAAATAAGGCAAAATCATAGTGACTGGCCATATAACCCAAACAAGAGATGATAAAGCTGAATTTGGCAAACCAAGCTCGTCGTGCTTGTTTAAGGCCATAAAGTGCATGTCGAAGTTGACAAACCTTATTTGAGTCTATAGAGAGACCAGGAGGAGGTTGCATACACACTTCTTCACTTAAATCCCCATTAAGGAATGCATTTTTGACATCCATCTGAAAAAAGTCTCATTTACTGGTAGCAGCAATAGCTAAGAGGGCACGAACAGATGAGATACAAGCAACCGGAGCAAAGGCTCTTCATAATCAATTCCATACTCTTGTGTAAAACCTTTTGCAATAAGATGAGCTTTGTAGCGCTCAATGAACCCATCAGAGCGAGTCTTAATCTTGTAGATCCACTTACAACCAACCACGGATTTCTCAGGAGGAAGTGTCACCAAATCCCAAGTATGGTTTTTAGATAATGCATCAAGTTCCTCTTTCATTGCAATCTTCCATAAAGGGTCAGTGGAAGCCTCATAATAGGTGTGAGGCTCGTGTAGTGTAGCAAAGGCAGTGTAACAATGATAGTCAAGTAAATGTATAGGAATAGATCTTACCCAAGTTGAGTGATGAGGTGGAATGTCTTGTGTAAGATCTTCAGGCGGAGCAGGAGCAAGAGACCCAAGCTCAGGATTGGGGTTGGGTAGCTCGTCTTCAACCTATTCATCTTCCACTTGTTCATTAAAGGGTGAACTCGGAAAGGGATCAATGATATCTGGTAGTTGGACAGAGAAGTCTACAGTAACAGAATCAGAAGCAACTACACGAGGATCAGGAGCAGTTACAGAAGGAATATATGCCTCATCTGGAAAAAGATCTAAGACAGAGGAGGAAGACAGTGAAACATTGAAATGAGAGAGCTCGACAAAAAGTCGATGTTCCTAAAAGACAAAATTGTGGGAGATACGAAGACGATGAGAGACAGGATCATAACACCTATACCCCTTTTGAGTTTCGCTATAGCCAAGAAAACAACAAAGTCTTGACCGAGACTCAAGTTTATTATATTCATGTGGTTGAAGAAGAATGAAACAAGCAGAACCGAAGGAGCGAAGGTGGTGATAGTCTGGAGGTGACCCAAAAAGGCGCTCATATGGAGTTTGATTTTGGATAATAGGACTCAGAATGCGATTAATAGTATGAATAACATGAAGAGCAGCTTCACCCCAAAAAGGAGTAGGAACTTTGGCAGAGAGAAAGAGAGCACGAACAGTGTCAAGAATATGACGAAGTTTTCGTTCGACTCTACCATTTTCCTGAGAGGTACCTGGACAAGTTAGTTGATGAACAATGCCATATGAATGTAAAATAGCTTGGAAAGCATATTAAGTATATTCAAGAGCATTATCAGATCGAAAATTTTTGATGCGTTTAAAAAACTGAGTTTCAACCATTTTTGCAAAATTAGAATATACTTCCAAAACTTCAGAACGATGTTTCATATTAAAAATCTAGCTATAGCGAGAGTAATCATCAACAAAGACAACAAAATATCTAGACCCACCAATACTAGAGACAGAGGACGGCCCCCAAACATCAGAATGAATAAGGTCAAAGATATTAGTGGATATTGATTCACTAGTATTGAAAAGAAAAGTTGGTTGTTTTCCTAACTGAAATGAAGCACAATCAAAATTTTCTGTAGACACTGAACCTAACAAACCTCTAGAAGCCAATTGTTGTACCCGAGAGGACTCAGAATGCGATTAATAGTATGAATAACATGAAGAGCAGCTTCACCCCAAAAAGGAGCAGGAACTTTGGCAGAGAGAAAGAGAGTACGAACAGTGTCAAGAATATGACGAAGTTTTCGTTCGACTCTACCATTTTCCTGAGAGGTACCTGGACAAGTTAGTTGATGAACAATGCCATATGAATGTAAAATAGCTTGGAAAGCATATTAAGTATATTCAAGAGCATTATCAGATCGAAAAATTTTGATGCGTTTAAAAAACTGAGTTTCAACCATTTTTGCAAAATTAGAATATACTTCCAAAACTTCAGAATGATGTTTCATATTAAAAATCTAGCTATAACGAGAGTAATCATCAACAAAGACAACAAAATATCTAGACCCACCAATACTAGAGACAGAGGACGGCCCCCAAACATCAGAATGAATAAGGTCAAAGATATTAGTGGATATTGATTCACTAGTATTGAAAAGAAAAGTTGGTTGTTTTCCTAACTGAAATGAAGCACAATCAAAATTTTCTGTAGACACTGAACCTAACAAACCTCTAGAAGCCAATTGTTGTACCCGAGAGGAAGATGCGTGACCAAGTCGAGCATGCCAAAGTGTAAGGGAAGGAGTGGAAGAAACTATAGCAGATGCAGCAATAGAAACAGGAGCAACAAGTGAAAGACGAAGGTTGTCAACGGGAAATATACGCCCAACTCTAGGACCAATCCCAAGCTCCTATCCCGTCCTAGGATCCTACACAATGCACCCGGAATAATCAAAGATAATGCGATAACCCAACTCAACTAATTGTCCCACAGAAAATAAATTATAAGAAAGGTCAGGAACATTAAAGACTCCAGGAACCGAGAGGTTGGAGGTTGAAACTGAACCTATATTATGACCAGACATTGTGGAACCATTTACTGTGCGAATATTAAGAGGGTGCGATGTAGGTTTAAGGTCAAAAAATAAGGACGAGTGAGGTGTCATGTGATTGCAACAAGCAAAATCCATAAGCCAAGAGGTAGGAGACATACCAGATAAAACTGAAAGAGAAGAGGAATAAGATGCATTACCAACCATACGAATGACATTGGCGATGATATTTATAAGGTCATCTCTAGAAATGGAGAAAGTGGATCCCGAAGACTTAGACTGTGCAAAGATGGGAGCCATTGGCTGGTCACTCTCAGTGTTAGCAACAGTAGCATCAACAATTGAAACAGCTGATTTGTTGCAATGGTAGCAAGTCTCAATATTGTGGCCAAAACGTTTGCAAAATTAGCAAAAACATTTGATGGATTGGTTGCGATGATTATTGTAATAAGAAGAAGACTTGTCCTTATTCTTCATTTGGAAGCAAAATATGCAAAAATAGACTGCAAAAATGAAATCTACGCGAAAAACTGGGTAAGGAGCACTTACACTGCAAAAAGTCAACTCTGAAGAAAAGTCAAAAATCAAAGTCAACGGTCGGTCAACGATGATGTCAGCTGCTTGGTGGGTGACGTCAGCAGAGGAGTGGATGATGACATCAACCCTAGGTGACGTGGCAGTATGATGTCACTGATGACGTCAGCAGGTGCAAATTGGTGCGTGTTAGCACGTGGCGGCGCGTGGTGGTGCGTGAGTATGTCTAACGGTGCATGGATCTCTGTCGCAGAAACTTCTAGCAGCGCGTGAGGGTGTGTGCCATCTCCGATGAGTGCGAGGCTTTCACCGACTGGTAGATCGTTTCAAGACGATCTCAGTGATACCTCCGGAAATGGGATCGGAGCAATATTCGCAGCGGGATGACACGTGCAGTGATCTGTGCGGTGTTGCACTCCTTAATGACGGTGGCTAGAGGTCCGGAACCCGAAGAGAACAGCTGGAAGACATTGGAGGTTCAACGGTGAGAGGCTGCGACGACTGTTGTGATGGTAAAAGTGATGTTGAGAGTGGAGTAACACCAATAAGAACAAGATTGCTAAGAAAAGGTTAGAGCAGTAGCTCTGATACCATGTTAGAAATACTAAATGCAATTGTATTGTATTTCTTGATGAAAGAATGTACATAGGTGCTTTTATATAAGAGGCATACGTATGCAGTACAAGTAAATATATGTATAGTACAAGTGAATGTGTGTGCTATACAAGTAATCTAACTGTGCCTAAAGCCCACAATATATTATACACATTAACAATAAGGATGTAAGCTTGGATTAATTAATGAACGAAGAGAATGACAGGGAAGGGTTGGGGGAAACGATGGAGACTGGAGAGAGATTGGGGTTGGAAGGCTAAGATAAAAAGAAACAGAGACTGCTTTTGAAAGAGAGTCCAATAAGAGAGGTTGGCTTCGGTGCAAAACTCATAACTACTCGGTGAAATGGTGCAACTGAACACCAACAACAGGAAAAAAAAAAAATAGTACTAAAATGAAGAGAAACAATTTTTTTTATATAGATTTTAAAATACAAAAGAAAAGTAAATTTAATTATTCTATAAATGAGAGAGCTACTAATCTTTGATTATATTCAATTTAAAAAAAAAAATAGAAAGCATAAAATATATATATATATATATATATATATATATATATATATAATCTGATAGTGAAATTTTCAAAATACAATTTAAAAAAAAAAAAAAAAATTATCAAGCAGTATTTAGTTTAGTAACACTAATATTTACCTTAAGAGTGAGTGTTATGTTACATCGTTAATTTTCATTAGCTTATTTTCTAATAGTCTGTTTGGATTGAGAGAGAAAGAGGGAGAATAGAGTAAAGTAAATTTAGCCAAAAATTAATCTATTTTTAGTTAACTCTACTCTACTCTCTTTCATTCCCCCTCCTTCTCCCCTCCATCCAAACAGGCTCTAAAAGTGTGTGACAAAAAGATAAAAATTAGTTTATTTAAAATATGCCCATTTTTATTATATATTTGGTAAATGTTTAGACAAAAAGCAAAAAATTATAAGCTTTTATAATTCGACCAAAAGTATATTTGAACACAACTCAATATGCTAGGGAAGTATATTTGGACTGTTACAGAGAATATGGTAATAGTGTGTTTGATTCTTCTTCAAGATCACCAGATTAAGAACCATTTATAATGAAATGCATTGACCAAGCCAGGCCGGTACAAGATCAATTTCGATGCCGCATGTTTTTTTTAAAGAGGAAAATTTGTCGGATGTAGGAGTGACGAATTAATACGTACAAAGGCTACCATATTCAGGGAAATTAAAATAGGTTCATTTAATAATTTTCAACTTTGATCTTCCAACTAGTTAGATTTCTACAGTGTTTTGGGCAAGTAAATGGCTTAATCAAACTCTAACAGCATTAATAATTAAAAAAAAAAAAAGCCTCTAACAGCATATATACTAGGTAAGTAATAAATTTGTCTTTTTTTGATAAATCTTCTTTTTGTTGTTGATAAAAGTAATAAATTTGTCTTTATTTGATAATCTTTATTTATTTGTTTATTTATTTTTTTGATAAAGAATATCTTTTATTGTATCCATATGAATAGAATATCCAGTAAATGTTGTCAATTTATTGTCCATTCCTCCAAAATTAACCTTGGATTATACGTTGGCCTATTCATCATCTTTTCCCTTCATGGATCAACTATATAAAGGAACAAAAGTACACACAAATTTCATCAAATAAACCAGCCTACAAAAATGGCCTTAGAAGTGCTTGAAGCCCTTGACTCTGTCTGCACTCAATTGAGCCACATCACAGCCATTATCATTGCTAGAATGGGGGTTTTCATTGACACATACAACATTTTCTGCATCACAACAATCTCAAAACTCTTGGGCCGCCTTTACTACACTGTAACTGTTGTTGCCCTAATTGGTACCTCGCAGGCCACCTATTCTTCGGTTGGACTGGTGACAAACTTAGCCGTAAAAAAGCTTACAACGTCAGTCTAACTCTCACCATCATTTGCGCCATATGCTCCGACTTGTCCATGCAAGCAAAGAAATTGTTGTCAAAACACTTTGTTTCTTCAGGTTCTGGCTAGGGCTTGGTATTGGGGGAGACTATCCCATCTCGGCTGTAATCATGTTTGAGTACTCCAACAAAAAAACTCGTGGAGCATTCATCGCAGCTGTGAATGCAATGCAAGGTGTACGAATTATATTCACAGGGCTAGTTCCTATGATGCTTTCAGGAATCTTTCTTCACTTCTACCCCGCTACTTCATTCAAAGATGATCTTGTAGTTTCCACACAACTAGAGGTAGATTATCTTTGGAGTATTGTGATTATGCTTGTAGTGTTGGCATTTTTAATGCTGTGGGCTAGCATAGTCCTAATTGTTTTATCTATTTAATAAAACTTATCTATTTTTTTAATAAAACATGGCTTAGTTGGAGTGTATTTTAATGAGTATTTGTTAGACGTAATAGTAGATAGTGATAACCACATAATGTTAATAATGGGTCATTTAGTATACCTTATAATTAATAGTATGAATTTTTTTTTACTGTGTATTCATTTAGTTTTAGGCAGCATTTAATTGGACGAGCTTGGATTTGAGACTCACACATTGGAAAGGTCCCTACCATCTACTTGGTAAAGTTTTGGTTTGGCCAATTAAAACCAAGGCAATATGTTGCTCTCCCAATTATATATATGTATGATTAGTGTCTAGTTGGTGGGTTTAGCCGAATATGGGAGAGGCTTGCAAGGAAGAGGTGTACCTAATTTTCCTCCTCTCACACACACACACTCCATTGTCAATGTTGCTGGAACTTGTGGACTTCATGTCTCTTATTCTAATTCCTCATTAGGTGTATTTTAATAATCTACTCTTTTATTAAGGTGTCAAATGTATGCTAGTGATTCGAGAGTGTTAAAGATCCTTTGCTCATTTGATTTTGTGAATCTTGAATGAAGTTATTCTATCATGGAGTTTGTTAGAGTGAAAACTCACCTTCAGTTGGGAAGTTCGTCCAAAGATGTCAATGGAAGATATTTTTCAAAGAAGTGGCAATGGAATGTCCGACGTGCTTGTAAGAAAAAAAATGGTTTATCGGAGGGGACATTGGTGTGGCACCGGCCTAATGGTCTACGATGTTTAAATCAAAACTTCAAAGAACTAATATGGTAGTTTAGAGTGTCAAAAGCAGTCTATGTCTCATGGAGCACGTACCTCTATCTGTGGAGATGTGTTGCCTTTTTATAGTCGTATCTTTCAACTATTGGTTGTCTGTCAACTAATGTTGTGCATTTATATGATTGAAATAACTTCTCTCCTATTTAATGAGGCAATGCGTATTTATCTATTGCCTGGAGTAATTGTAGACAGTTAGTCTTCTATAAATGCTAGGATTAAATGTTGGTTCTAGACAATACATTTTGCACTTATCAATTTTTGCTCTGATTGAAGTGTCCTCTGACTTAATGGGCATGTAGTTGTTGGGTAATTGTCACCCGTTATATTTTTAAATGCCTTCGTCAGTTATGCTTTTCTCTCATTGTTGGACAACTGGTGGCAGAAGATGACACTCTTTTATGAAAGACCTTCTATATAGAACGCCTTTATGGTTGTCAACTTGAATAGAAGACTTTAATTTCTTGATTTTTTATGTACTAATAGAGCTCTTCCAACAGTCTTAACATACTATTGGAGAATGAAAATGCTCAAAAGAAATAGGTAAATAGCCTTAATCAATGGGAATGCCAAACAAGAAAAAAATTACCCATTATTCTCACACGCACTCTCATCCATTTGAACTCACCTTGTGATTTTGCACTATCAGCAACACTCATATTTGTTGGGCCTTTTTTCAAGATAGTTTGTGTGGCCTTTTTGGCTTTCTCTCTTCTCATAGGGAAAGGGATCTTGAACACCTTGTCACCTTTGTCGCATGCCACCCTCAACTTTGATACCATTTGTCTCTGTGTGAATGTTTGCTATTGGTAATTTATTCCAATTTGCTAAAGAAGTAAGTGCATAAACCCTAACCTTTTATAGATTATATATCTCTTCTAGTATCTAAAAAGTGAATTCTAAAATCTTACAGGGACAAACACTTTGCAAATTTCAAATGAATTTACTAATTAATTTATCACATTTTATACCGAGGGAGAAAACGTACTTAATGTCTGTTGAAATGAATTGAGATTTGGTTCTTGAACAACTTGATTATAAATTAAATATATTGGAATCTAATTTGAGAGAGAGAGAGAGAGAGAGAGAGAGAGAGAGAGAGAGAGAGAGAGAGAGAGATAAATCAACGTTTCATTGAAACCAATGAAATCCAGCTCTGAACAACCCGATTATAAAAACATCAAATATGCGTGCATTATACTAGCTAAACAACATATGATTCCCATAAGTTCAGAAATACATATTATGGGCTTATTGTTTAACATAAAATCTAAGAGAAAATTGGCACTGATTTATTACAATACATATGGCCTAATATCTGTCGAAACACCAGCTATAGGTGTTGAAAATATCACGTCGTCAACAAGAAAACATATCATTCCCATAATTTCAGAAATACGATTATGGGCGTATTGTTTAACGTGAAGAAAAAAAAGGACACTGATTTATTACAATACATGTAGCGGCCTAAATTCCTAATATCTGTCACCACTCCTGCTATAGCCTATGGGTGTTGAACAAATATCACATCGTTAACAAGAAGACGTGTTGTTGTCCATGTCCGCCACCATGCTGACCATGTGGATGATGTCCTCCGCCATGACCATGATGAGCATGCGGTTAATGTCCCCCACCACCGTGACAATGCCCTCCTCCTCCACCTCCATGATGATGGCCCCCTCCGTGAGGACCATGACCATGACCGCCATGATGCCCACCGCCACCATGATAATTCCCTCCTCTTCCGCCATGTCCATGTCCTCCATGATGTCCTACGCCATGACCATGACCATGTCCATGTCCTCCGTGATGTCCCACACCGTGGGGGGGAGTATGATGATGATTTCCGTGGTGAGACATTTTCTCAAGTATCGCTCAAATCAAAGCTCAGGAAGTGAGTTTATAGTGAGGAAGTTGGCAAGGGGTGTGTGTATTTATAACTTTATAAATCGTGATGTAAACTGAAAACAAAGCCTAAAAGTCAACCATGCTATTACTTGGAGTCGAAGTTTAAACCGCGTACCTCCACAACCACCCGATTTTAATTGGGTCATACTTGGAGGGGAAGTTTTTTAGTGTTTTATTTTATCACAATGCGAACTGTCCGTGTGTGTGAAGTTGTGACATAGAAGTAGACACTCTTCTTCCTAGTTAAGTTAAATGTGTGGTCGGCTATACCGAGTTTATAGATAATTTGTCGTACAAACATTTAAAATTTTTTAAATGATCAGCTGCATGGCTGGGGTTCACCTTACCCATTCATACGTATAATCAAAGTGCATGATTGGGGTTGTTTTATTTTATTTTTTATAAGAATGAATGAGAGCAAAAATTCATTCTTTTTATAAGAATGAATGAGAGCAAAAATTCATTCAACAACTAACTAGTACTAGCAACATGCGCAAGTTTTCTACGTAATCCTTATCCTTAATTTAACAACACCTCAACCGCTCAACGTCATAAGGAAGTTCTAGACACAAAATGAAATCTTTTTGTGGATTCCATGTTTAGTATCTTCATCCCATTCTAAACTTGGACACTTTTTTTCCCCATATTTCATACAATACAGGTATTTGAAAGATTTTTTTTTTTTAATAAAAATAAAAATAAAACCCTAGTATATTTCCATGCAATGCACGGCTTAGTTAAAAATTTATATGTAAATAAATCAAAACTATATAAATAATTAATGAGTCATACAATAACACCATAGTAATTTTTAAATATATTAAGTCACTTTGTACAAACACTCTTTAAGACTCCATATAAAAAAGCATGCAATATGACA
The DNA here is from genome assembly GCA_963669245.1 of Quercus cerris. NCBI lineage: Eukaryota > Viridiplantae > Streptophyta > Magnoliopsida > Fagales > Fagaceae > Quercus > Quercus cerris. Next base: position 24,313,412 of record OY770007.1, on the reverse strand, counting down.
TACCCAATATAAAAAAATATAATAAAAAATACCTTGTCTTTTTTTATCGTAGAACCCATTATAGATTTTTTGCAAAATTAAATATTTATGAGTATCTGTCGATACCATATTTTTTCCGACCCCGATTCATACATCAAAACAAATTGCAACATTTAAAACCTCTCTAATAGCAATTAAGACCAAAAACCCTAACTAGGAATGGTAAAAAAAGATGAATTTTTAATCTGACCATTTGATTGAGTTGAATTTGGATCATCTCATAGGTCATAGTTTTCCCTTTGAAACGATAGTTCATGGATCAAAATTGGAGTTAAAACGAATGAGATATAAATAAAAACTCAAAATCCTAATTAAAAGTTTCATTTTTTTAGGTTAAACATACTTTTTTTGGACCAATTTTGTACAAAAAATTGGACAAATTGGGCAAGAATTGGAGCGATCCATTTGAACCAGTTTGAAGAATGAAGCTTCGACTACCTCTCACAAAAAGGGCTTGATGATGTCTGCCACGGATTAGAAGGAATGGATGTTTCAAGGAAAAAGGTCACACAATTTCCTAAGCTGTGTCACCTCTGTTCCGGTCGCAGTATCTTAACGACCGTAACCCCAAATCTTACAAGATCAGAACCTAAGGAAACTATACATCTAGAGATTTCAATAGATATAAAGTTTGAAGAAATCAGATCTAAGAAAGGCCTCCAAACAGCTGCATGAACATCAAACCAGAACCTGGGAAAAAGACAAAATATCCAAACTGGGGGTATAAGGCTATGTGATGGTGTTCCTATAAATACCCCCCCCCCCCTTTTTTTTGTAAAAGTAAGATTTTTTTGGAGAAAAAAAATAGAAAAATTGGAGTGAAAAATTCAAAATAATTTTCTCTCTCCTCTCTTTATGAAACCCTTCACAAAAATTCTGCCCATTCTCATCTTTATTGTAATCTTTGTGGGTGAGATGTAGGGATGAGGTAGCTTCCTAATAGCTACATCCACCCCCCCCCCCCCCCCTCTCCCCCTTCTATTTCTTCCTATGTAAACATCATTCATCTTATATATGAAATTCTTTTTCTTTATTTGTTGTCTCTTTACTTTATTACTTTAAGTTCCTAGCATTTTATTTATGTGGTTGTGTATATCTATCTCTTTACTTCTTTATGCTTATATTATTTGTGGATGGTTGTGATATTGCTGTTAAATTCCTAGATGGGTATTGAACCTAAACCTAGACCTAATATAAGAAATACCCCTAAGGGGAAGGAGTCCCATCTTTTTTAGGCATCTAGGAACTCTTTATATTTTGTTCATTGATTTATCTTGTTATATTGCTATCCTATTTACTTTAATGTTCTTCCCCATTACCCCTTACTTTATTTTTATCCCATTTACTTTTATTTTCTTCCCTCTTCCCTTTTATTTTATTCTCAACCCATTTATTTTAATGCTCATTCCCCATCCCCTTTACATTATTGTCATCCCATGTACATTTTGCTAACCCCCATTCCTTTTTATTTATTGCACCTCTTATTTCTTTTGTTTTATATATATATATGTATATATATATGTCTACTCCTTGGTGAAGCCCCTACAACACTGTTAAGTGAATTCCCAGAACCTAACCATAAGGCCCGTTTGAGCCAAGAAAGGGCATGTAGGGCATTTGAGAGGTATAGAGTTGCTTAGGGTATGTGTTACGAAATGCAACGGTTGTGTGAGAAAAACATGATAATTGAGTGTTATACCTAGGATAGTATGGATAAGTTGTGGAGATCCAACTCCTCTGTCAGTTCCAAGACTGGTTGTCCTCTTGATATTGTAAATGAAGAAGATCACACTGTTGAAGATAATGAGTTTCCTGATTTCCAGAAATGGAACATTCCCAAAGTTTATACTAAAACTATTTATAAGACTAGTTACTATATCATCACTTATGAAAAAGATTTTCTATCTATTCCTTTAAACCTTAAGTAAAGCACAATATGATTATGTTGTCTGAAGGATGGTTGATGGCTTAGAACTCCCATCCCTTTTCGACAAAGAACCCATAAGGCTTGGAATAGATTAAAGTTTATTTAAAAAGAATCCAAAAAAAAAAAGAAAAAAAAGAAACCCTTTTATTCAACCTTCACTTTTATTGTCATTTAAATTCAAGCTCTTTACTTCTGTGGATAAAAGAATCTCTTTTGTTTGTTCATTTAGACCCCTTAAACTAGATTGTTTAACCTAATATATTAACCAAGTGATTACTTAGATTAATTATTCAGATCTAGGTTAAAAACAAATAAATCATATCATGCAAAGCACCGTAAAAGTAAATAACACCACAATATGATGACCCAGGAAAACCAATGAAACAATCTGTTTCAAGGTAAAAACTTAGAGAAGATTTGACCTAATTATCCTCGAGGTAAAGTAAATCTACTATAAGAGAATTGAAGTTTTTACAATCAAATTTAACCCTAAATCTATTGCTACATTATGTAGTAACTTACTGACATGACCACGTGCAAGCTCCAAATCCACGGACTCCTCTCTCCTTGGATTTGTAGAACACAAACTCCCATGTTTGTGACTTTGAGATCCCACTCAGAGGTTTAGCAACACAAACTCCCCAGTTTGTGACTCCAAGGCCACCCTTAGAGGTTAGAGATTTAGATCATTAGCAGTTGTTGATCTTGTTGCAGCAACTTTAGATCTACTGGATCTAATGATATGAGAATGATTTCCAGTAGTGACTTTGAAAGAGGAAGGAACAGTACCGTTTAGATCTCACAAGAGCACCTCCAAAGTCCCAAAAAGCTTTGAAAACGTAGTTAGGGTTTTCTGTTATATACTAGAAGTGATTCACTTGAAACCTAAAATGTTTAAGCAGAGTTTGGGCTGAAATAGAATTCTGCAGAAATTTCATGTGTGCAATTTTTGATCAGTCAGATTTAATTTTCAATCGGTCGAATTTCACTGAATTTGAATTCTTCTTTCTACAACTTGTATTTTCCTGTGTTTTAACTTGTAACACCTTGAGCATTGTCTAATAAACTCTATAGACTCTAAGATAGATACCTAGACAAGTTTGTGCTCACGGTTTGTCAATTGTTCTAAACTTTTAGAACCTAACAATCTCCCCTTTTGGTAATCCGTGACAAAATTCACATACAATATGAAATGCTCAAATACAAGAACAACCCAATACAATAAATGCCCAATTACAACACAAATCCCAATCTAAGACTCCTAACATAGAAGTTGCAAGAAGAGGCATAAGATCTTGATCAAAATGTACCTGCCTTTCCTGAAACACTAAAAAGAGCACATCACTACATGTGTGGAAATAAAGACAGATAAACAATAAATAACAACAAATATGAAACCATAAGCAAATAACAGACATGTAAACTAACTCTCCCCTTAAGTTAGATACATTAAAAAAATAATAATAATAATTCTTCCCCTTTCAAAAACAATTTCATCTCCCCCGAAATAAAAAGAAAACCCTTAAACTTTAGAGAACCGTTAAACTTTTCCAAATTTCAAATTTCATCTATTTCTCCCCCTTTTTGTCATGTATTGACAAGGAGAACTCAATCAATAGGTAGACAGTAAACATACACAACAGAAGGATAAGAGAAAATAGAGAACCAAGGAAACAATTCCCCCTATGAATAGCGTAGATTTAAAAAAAAAAAAATTCCCCCTATAAAAATAGAAAAAACAAAACAAGTTAAAAAAATTTTTGGGGAACATTTAGGAGGTGGGGAAAACTAAAGAGACACACACCTAACCAAAAAAATAATAATAATAAGTTGAGGATACATATGAACACAAATTTTCTCTCTTTCAACATAAAAAAAAAAAAAAAAAAAAAAACTTAACACTATGTGACCCATAAACAAATCTCAATTGTAGAGAAAATATTTGCAGATTTATTATCCACCATAGCTCAAAAAAAAACATTTCCAATTTTTACCAATTCACACATCAAGAAATACATCATATACTAACTTGTACAAAACTCAAAAATTAATCAACCAATTTTTAGATCAAGTTGAGTACCCAATTTAGCAAAGTGATGTGTGATGTGTGTGAAAATAGTGAGAGATATGACTGTAAAATGCAAGATGGACAAAGAAAACAATATAATGCATGTGAATCCTAACAAAAATGATGCATGAAAAGACAGATTGATCAAGAAACTAAAAACCAAAAACTTTCCAGTTTTGATTGGTCGAAAGGAATCGAGCCAGGAATTGAAAAACACTTAAGAACAAATTCGACTGATCGAGAGGAATTGAGCAAACCCGAGAGTTTTAGCTTAAAACTGGAGTTTTCCTTTTACCTTTTTGATCGGTCAAAAAATAGACTCAATCAATTGAATCCTGAAGAAACAGAAATTTTGAAAAATCTGGAAAAAAATTATGCAAAAGCATTTGAAAACTGTTTTCATGATATGAAATATATGTTCATGATTTCAAATGTTTTTCAAAACCAAACTTTTCTAAGAAAAATTCAAACTTTAGCAAATTTCCTCAAAATTTTCTTTCCTCGCTCCCCCAAAATGCATTAAACACATCATGAAGTTAAATTTTGGAAGGCCACAAAACTTGATACACAATCATATGTACAGAGTTTAACAAAGATTTGCTTGTGGTGTGTGCAACTAGTAAATGTATAAGATTATCACTTTCTACATTATTCATCACATAAGTTTGAAAGTGATTATCACTTAAAAAGTTACATCATATAACTTTCACATTTCCTAGAAAACACGCTTGCATTAATGCAATTTTTTTTTTTTTTTATTGATTTGATTTTTCTTTTTCTTTTGAAGAATATTTTTCTTTTTCTTTTTTTTCATTTTGGTTTTTGCTTCTTTAAACTAATGTACAATAACACCTTAAGAATTTTTCTGTGCAAGTGCTACACATTACCGAGCACGGCTTTTATAATTTGCACACAGGTGTTCATGATTGGTGAGTAACAGTAGTGAGATGGTTATTTATGTCTTTCTCCTAGGAGTTTTTTAGTCTTTACAATCAAAAGAATATGACTTCAAAATCAAGAGTATGTGTTTAAAGACCATAAACAACTCACACAATATAAGCACTACATAACACAAACTGACCAATGCAGAAAAAATAATGCTCATCTAAGCTAAACAAGGTACACAAACATGAAATGCAAATTTTATAGGCCAACCTCAATTACACATCTTGAAGATGCATAATACAGAAACTTTTTTTTTTTTTTTTTTTTTTTTTGTAAAAAAAATTGAAAAACAACAAAAACACACCTAGAATGCAATGCAATATATGAATGTTATGCAGATGCAAACCTAAAGAAAAACAATTTTGGTCACAAGAGATAGAAAGAACTAACACAAAGACCATGTCAAAAAGACTCACTAAGGCTGAGTCTTTTGCATCCAGACTCTTTTAGATGCAAACTTGGAGTTGGAATTTCTATTAGAGTTTACCCTAATTTTAGCTCCGGTATTGGTATAAAGGTTAAGAACCTTTACCAACTCATGAAGAAGTGCCACAGGATCTTGTGATTTGGCACAAACACTTGTTGTTTGGAAGCTTGCTTTATAGCTTGCAACTTAAAGGAATTTGGTCTAGTATACCCAGCTCCACCACAAAATTGACAAAACCACTAAGGTTTGTGGTTTTTCTTACTTCCAGATTGATTGGGATTCTTAGGTTTAAACTCACTCAGATCTACCCTAGTTCTTCTATAAGCTGGAACTATATCCTTATGTACCTCGACTTCAGAAGGAGTTGGATGAACAACAGAAGATGATGTAGCAGGAACAAACTTAGGGATATTCACCATAGAGGTAGATCCATTCTCAATAAGCCCTAAACCTATCTTATCAGAAATAAACTTTTGAACATTTAACATCTTCTCTAGTTTAGAGGTAGAAGTACTTCTACCTATTTGTTATCTAGCAACAGATAATTCTAATTCCAAACTTTTAACCTTTTCAAGCAATGACATGTTCTCAATTTTATCAGAGTTCAAGAGTTCATTAGCATCAAACAACGTTAGCAGCAAATTCTTCTTTTCTTATCCAAGAGTGTTTATTTTTTTCAACCCTAATTCAACATTCATAGCATCTTTAGCTGCTATCTTACAAAGCATGTTGTAAGCTTCTTGCAAATCTATATTCTTAGAGAGTTCCCCATTAAAATGGTTCTCATCAGTAGCCTCAATTTCACTTACTACAGCAGTAGTAGTGAAAGCCATGAAGTTTCCTTCTTGATCACTTTTAAATTTATGATCAGAAACTTCGTCACCACTCAGAGTAACAGCCATAGCTTTACCTTTTGATCTCAAGAACTATTAGAAGATTGACCTACTTTATCTTTTGATTTTTCAACAATAATGTTTTTGGCAATGTCATTCCTCTTAACATTTTTAGTATCAACATTGTTTCTATTTCTTGCCCTCCTATTATTATTTCTCGGAAAATTTCTAAAGTTCTTGACAAGATAAGCAATCTCAGTAGAAGAAATTTCATCATCAAATCCACAATCATCAACATCATCAATAGATTTCAAAACCATAGATTTGGATTTACTTGTTTTTGGTAAGCCAGATTCATAGGACTGAAGAGATCCTACAAGTTCATCTACTGGAATAGAGTCAACATCATTACTTTTAGTTATGGCAATCACTTTAGGTCTAAAATTCTCAGTTAATGATCTAAGAATCTTCCTAACAATTTTAAGTTGATCATAAACTTCACCCAAATTAAAAGCAGAATTGACAATATCATTCAATTTAGCATAGAATTCATCAAAATATTCATCATCAGACATCTTAATACTTTCAAATCTAGAGGTCAATTGCTGCAATTTATTGATCTTTATTGCCTTGGTGCCTTCATGCACTGTTTGTAAGATGTTTCATGCAGTGTGAGCAATCTCCACATTTGAGATTCTCTTGAATTCTTCCATAGAAACAACATTGAATATCGCATTCATAACCTTACTATTAAAGCTTGCTGCTTCCTTTTGGGCAATAGTCCATTCACCAATAGCAATGGTTGGTCTTTCCCAACCATTCTCAACAGATAGCCACACTCTCTCATCAATAGATTTCTAGAAGGCTTTTATCCTAACTTTCTAGCAAGTATAGTTATTCCCATCAAAGTGTGGGGGGATCACTAGAGAGTGACCGTGTTCCATGGCAACAGGGATCAAGGATCAACTCTAGGTTAAGAAACCTAAAAACAAGAGCTAACTTGCTCTGATACCACTTGTTTGTTCATTTAGACCCCTTAAACTATATTGTTTAACCTAATATATTAACCAAGTGATTACTTAGATTAATTATTTAGATCTAGGTTAAACACAAATAAATCATATCATGCAAAGTAGCAAAAAAGTAAATAACACCAAGATATGATAACCTAAGAAAACCAATAAAACAAACAGTTTTAACGTAAAAACCTGGAGAAAATTTGACCTAACTATCCTCAAGGTAAAGTAAATCCACTATAAGAGAATCAAAATTTTTACAATTAGATTTAACCCTAAATCTATTGCTACCTCATGTAGTAACTTATTGACACGACCACATGCAAACTTCGAATCCACAGACTCCTTCTCTCCTTGGATTTGCAAAACACAAACTCCCACATTTGTGACTTTGAGATCCCACTCAAAGGTTTAGCAATACAAAGTCTCCAGTTTGTAACTCCAAGACCACCCTTGAAGGTTTAGATCATTAGCAATTGTTGATCTTGTTGTAGCAATTTTAGATCTATCGGATTTAATGATATGAAAATGATTTCGGATAGTGACTTTGAAAGAGGAAAGCACAATACCTTTTAGATCTCACAAGAGCACCTCCAAAGTCCAAAAAAGCTCTGAAGACGTAATTAGGGTTTTCCTTTATATACTAGAAGTGTTTCACTTGAAACCCAAAACGTTTAAGCAAAGTTTGAGCTGAAATAGAATTCTGTAGAAATTTCATGTCTGCGATTTTTGATTGATAGAATCTAATTTTTGATTGGTCGGATTTCACTAAATTTGAATTCTTCTTTTCTACAGCTTGTATTTTCTTGTGTTTTGACTTGTAACACCTTAATCATTGTCTAATATACTCTATAGACTCTAAGACCTAGACAATTTTGTACTCATGGTTTGCCAATTGTTCTAAACTTTTAGAACCTAACACCAAGAATCTTTTTCTTACTTTTCTTTTGTCATCTTAAAACTAATGTTTTTTTTAAATAAAATAAAATAAAATAAAATATCCTAGTATTTTCGGGTTCCCCTAAAAAAATGGCATTCCCTTCCTTCTTCTTTTTTTTTTTTTTTTTTTTTTTTAAATAAACTCTTTTTTCTTTTTTTCTTTAAAAAAAAAAAAAAGAAAAGAAGAGATTTTCATCCTATTTCAAATATTTCTTGTTCAAAGGAGATTCTTTTCTAAAAAAAATGATGAAGTTGTTTTCTAGAAGTTTCCCTTCTCAAAAATATAAAACCTTTCCTTCTCAAAAACCTCTTTCTAGAACTTTCCTTTCAAAAAAAATTAATTAAATTAACGTTTTCAAAGGAAAATTATTTTCAAAAGTGTCCATTATGCATCGTTATTTAAAAATTTTCCCTAGGATTGCATCTTTAGGGATTTGTGTCTATGGTTCAATGGAATTGAACCCATAGGCAACAATCAAGCTTACATAGTATCTCTTTTATTTGGCACTAACATATCTCCATTGTCATATTTTTTGAATGGTAAAAATGAGAAAATGGGGTGGATGACAACAATATACTACCCTTCCAACCATCTTCTTTTATTTTAATGTTGCAATTGTGTATCGTATTCACATGCTATCTATGTAGTAAATAGAAATTCACATGCTATTTTATGTACTATTTCTAGCTACGTGGTAAATCTCCTTCACATGCTGTATATATTTACCTCATATGCTTTGATTATAAATACTCTTTGACATAAATATTCATATGATATGTTATATGTAAATAAATACTCACATGTATATATGTGTGTGTGTGTTGTTTGTACAAGACATTTTCCACAAATCAAAAAGCCAAGTATCTTATTTCTTCATTAAAAATATAACATTTGAAATAAATTAAAATGGGATACTATCCTTTGGATAGGTTGTGTGGGGTGCCTAACACCATCTTCACATGTAACTGAACTTCTGAATCCAAGATTTTTGGTTCAAGACTTTTAGTTTACCTTAATTAATAAACCCTTAAAATTGGCTTAGTAAATTAGGTAACTTAAAATAATTTAGACCTACAAGTGACAAATCACACCTAACACAAAACCAATGGTTGGTGGCAATTCTTAAAATAAAAATAAGAAAAAGGGACCCACACATACACCTTACCCTAGAAACACAAACATACAAAAAGTCACGTCACTAAGAGTCCAGTGTGTGACCAAACCCTTGAAAACCCAATTTTTTGGGTGTGGGGGCGTCCAAAATATCAATAAAATAAATGATGAGCAAAATGAATAATAATAGTAAAAAGAAGATTTGGAACTAACGAATTGTGATTCCAAAATGTAATTTTCATTCCATAACAAAACTTTTTTTTTTTTTTTTTGAGAATGAAATATGTGCTAAAATATATTCATCAATGAGGAAAATCAGACAAAACAAAAGTGCTAACGTTCGGTGGAACAGCCTCCATCCAGACAAGTAAAGGAAAGGAATGTCTAGCTCTCTGGGCCAAAGCAAGTGCAACTGCATTGCTTTGTCGTACAACATGAGAGAAAGAAATACTCTGAAAAGAGTTTACAGTGAAAAGGATATCCTTGATGAGATGACCACCTAGTGAATTTTCATAACCACCATGCCTTAGAGATCTGATCACTGACTCCGAATCTCCCTCAAAGACAGATTTGTTGAAGCCCATTTCAAGGGAGAATTGCATAGCCCTCTTGGCAGCTAGTAATTCCAAAATTTTAGTAGAAGGAGGTTTTTGGATCTTCTCAAACAGTGCCGCCATCACTTCGCCCCTTGGATTACGAATAATTACTCCAATTCCAGCCTTATCTCGCTCATTAAACATAGCCCCATCGAAATTTACCTTCACTAGATCTAGGTCAGGAGGGCACCATCTCTTAATAATCTTCTGTCGAATGCTAGGGAAGCTTCTATTTTGCTTAGCAAAAACCTGAACATAATCCTTAGCGAAACTCGAGATTTTTTCCAGTGGTAACGAGGATTGTTGTAACTGAGTTTTGTTTCGATGAAACCAGATGGACCATGCCGTAGTCGCAAACAAAGCTACTAGGAGAGGTCGTTCTTGAATTAGCTTCAAGACATTAGAAAAAGAATTCGAGGTTATTCGAGATCTATCCACCCAACCAAAGTCCGAATCCCAGACTGGATGTAATTTCTCACAGCCCTACAATGCATGGAAAACATCCTCTGACTCCCGAGCACAGAGATGGCACACCGAATCCTGGAGAACCCTCCTCCGCAGCAAGTTTTCTTTGGTTGGCAAAGAGTTTGAGCAAGCCTTCCAAATAAAGTGCTTTATCTTACCTGGCACTTTTATCCTCCAAATGCTTTTCCAAAACCTTTTCTGCTCATTTGATACCTAACCTCGAAAACCATCCAAGTCTTGCCATTCATGAAGAAAACGGTAACCTGACTTAACTGAATAATTATCGGATTTTTCCAAGGGCCAAATCAAAAGATCCTCTTGTGGGGTAGAACAAAGGGGTAGAGCTTTGATGCGAGCAACCTCGGGGGGGTAAAAGCAACGGTCAATCAAGTGAATATTCCACCAACCCGAAGCTTGATTAATTGAAGAACTTACTGTGGCGTTAAGGAGGAGGACAGATTTATGGGTAGCAATTTTTCCATCTGTTGTGTTCACCAGCCAAGCATCCTGAAAAACTCGAATGGTCTCACCATCACCCACCCTCCACCTTCCTCCTCTTCTGATCAGATTTCTTGACCATAGAATGCTTTTCCAAGCAAAAGATCCGAAAGTCGATTTTGCTTCAAATATAGAACAATTTGGGAAGTAATTCGCCTTAAAAACTCTATAAAATAGAGACTCCCTATCATGAATCAACCTCCAAACCTGTTTAGCCAACATTGCTCCATTGAACTTGCAGAGATCTTTAAAGCTTAAACCACCCTCCATTTTTGATTGACACAAAACCTCCCACTTCATCCAATGTATTTTTCTCCGATCACCTCTTTAACCCCACCAAAACTTATGGATGAGCATCTCAATATCTTGGCAAAGAGAAATAGGTAACCGAAAGCAACTCATGGCAAAGGTGGGAATTGCTTGGACCAGTGCCTTCAATAAAACTTATTTTCCAGCTTGAGAGAGCATTTTTTCCTTCCAACCTTGCAACTTTCCCCAAACTCTATCTTTAATATAATTTAGACTTGCATGTTTATTTCTTCCCACAACTGCTGGCAAGCCTAAATACTTCTCATACTCTTATTTCCGGAACACCCAACAAATTTTTTAGTGTCTCCTTAGTGGTTCCCATGACATTCCAACTAAAAAAGAGAGTAGTTTTGTCAGAGTTTAATTTTTGGCCCGATGCTTGTTCATATTTACCCAAAACCTCCTGGATTTTTCTAACATCTTCTACTCGTGCCCAACAAAATAGCAAGCTATCGTCTGCAAAGAAATGGTGGGAAATTTTTGGCCCATTTCTACAAACAGCAACCCCCTCAATATCATGGCCTGCCACTGCTTGCTCAATCAACCCATTCAACCCTTTTGAACATAGAAGAAATAAATATGGAGAGAGGGGATCTCCTTAGCGAATCCCTCTCGTTGGGATGATATGTCCTTTAGGTTCTCCATTAACCAGGATTGAATAGGAAACTGACTTCATACATTCCATAATCCAACCCACCCAAGTAGGATGAAAACCCATTTTTTTCATAATCCACTGGAGAAAAATCCATTCCAATTTGTCATAAGCTTTACTCATGTCTAATTTTAAGGCCATGTGTCCCACCTTCCCTGTTTTTTTAATCTTCATATGGTGAAGTGTCTCGAAAGCCACAAGAATATTATCTGATATTGCTTTATCCAACTGAAAAGCACTTTGAGATTCAAAAATAATGTGAGTCAACACCTTTTTTAGCCTATTTGCTAGCACTTTTGACACAAGTTTTTACAGGATATTACAGAGAGCAATTGGATGAAATTCATAAACAAGCTCAGGACTTTTAACTTTCGGAATAAGGCTAATGAAAGTGTGATTCAAATTTGGCTTGAGAAGAATTGCAAAGATTATGGATGTAGAGTGCCCAATTAGCCCCCTTGGAGAATTCTTTTTCCTTTTGTCATTTGGCTGTTGTGGAAAGAAAGGAATAATGTGGTGTTTAGAGGCCAAAACTTTCGGCCTAGTGTTCACAATGAGGTGGTGTTCCAGGCACTTGAGTTTTTGTATTGTGTTTTGAATCCTAAAATTGCAGGTAGCAGAAGGATGATCCGGATCAGATGGGAGAAGCCTTCACCTGGTTGGGTTCGCTTAAACATTGACGGATTAGCCTTAGGGAATCCAGGTAGAGCTAGGTGCGGTGGCATCATTTGAAATGGTCGTGGAGATTGGCTTGGTGGTTTCTCTAGATGCATTGGAGTCACCACAAGCTTTATAGCTGAGCTTTGGGCTCTTCGTGATGGCCTAAACCTCTGTCACAACATGCATCTTCAAGCTGTTGATATTCAAATAGATGCCAAAGATGTTGTTGATATAATTAGAGATTCTTCTTATTCTAACCGGGTTGTTATGCCTATTGTTGATGATTGTAGACAGCTGATATCCCAATTTGGCCAAGTCCGAATTGGGCATTGCTATTGTGAGGCTAATTTTTATGCTAACTTTTTAGCTAGGAAAGGGGTGCTCCAAGGTTTTTGTTTTTGTGTGTATCAGGATCCTCCTATGGACCTGCTAGATCTTATTAGTGCAGACAAGGAAGGTGTTGTTTGTAACAGGGCTATTCCTGCTGTTGCTGGTAGCCTTTAGTTTCTTTTATTGAAGTTTCCAGATTACCAAAAAAATATATGTATACCAACTGAACAACATATGATTCCCATAATTTCAGAAATACATATTATGGGCTTATTAACAAAAAATCTAAAAGAAAATTGGCTCTGATTTATTACATTACATATAGCCTAATATCTGTCACCACACCCCAGCTATAGGTGTTGAAAATATCACATCGTTAATAAGAAAACGTGTTGTTGTCCATGTCCGCCACCATGTGGATGATGTCCTCCGCCATGACCATGTGGGTGATGTCCTTTGCCACCACGATGAGCATGTGGGTGATGTCTTCCGCCATGACCATGATGAGTAAGAGGGTGATGTCCTCCGCCGTGAGCATGATGAGCATGTGGTTGATGTCCTCCACCACCACGACAATGCCCTCCTCCTCCTCCATGATGATGGCCCCCTCCATGAGGACCATGACCGTGACTGCCGTGATGCCCACCGCCACCATGACAATGCCCTCCTCTTCCGCCATGTCCATGTCCTCCGTGATGTCCTACGCCATGACCATGTCCTCCACGATGTCCCTCACCGTGGGGGGGAGTATGATGATGATTTCAGTGGTGAGACATTTTCTAATGTATTGCTCAAATCAAAGCTCAGAAGTCAACCTCGCTAGTACTTGGAGTGGAAGTTTAGCTGATTTAAACTACGTACCTCCACAACCACACGATTTTAATTCGGTCATATTTTCCATAAAAAATAAATGTATCAGTTGCGTGTTAGAGCATTCACATCAGCTTTTTTACAAATGTGTAAAATACACATTTTGACCATTTTTACACATTTTGAACCAAAAAACCATTTACATCAGTTCTTTTAAAATCATCTAAACTTGTGTAAAATTATAAACGAGCTGCAGTACCCGTGTAAATTTACACGGGCACTGTAGCTCGTGTATTTATTTTTTTAATAGTTTTTTCTCTCTCCTCTCTAACTGACACTCAGCTCCCTCTCTATCTCAGACGCTGCCCTCTCTTTCTCTCCACAATCCTTTCATTCTCAGTTCTCTCTACCTATCTCACATCTCTCTCTCTCTCTCTCATTCAAAGCATGCCACCGGAGTTCACAGCGTGGCAAGATCGACGCGTGGCACGTGGCGTGGTCTCGATGGTGGCAGTGTGGGTTTAGGTCAATGATCGATGGCGGTGGCGTGGTGAGGTCTCAATGTTGATTTTTTTTTTTTTTTGATTTTGGGTGGAGATCAGGGTTGATCTGATGTTGATTTTTCTTTTATTTTGGTTGATCTGTGTGGGTTAATGGCTTTTGGTTTCTGATGATGGTGGTGATGGTGGTTGGGCGATGATGATGGTGGTGATGGTGGCTGTTGATCTGATGTTAATTTTTCTTTGATTTTGGGTGGAGATCGAGGTTGATCTGATGTTGATTTTTTTTTTTTTTTTTTTTTGGTTGATCTGTGTGGGTTAGTGGCTTTTGGTTTCTGATGATGGTGGTGATGGTGGCTATTGATCTGATGTTGATTTTTCTTTGATTTTGGTTGATCTGTGTGGGTTAATGGCTTTTGGTTTCTGATGATGGTGATGATGGTGGCTGGGCGATGATGATGGTGGTCGTGGGTCCGTGAGAGAGAGGGGCAGTAAGGGATTAAATAATAAAAAATTGTAAAATAATCAATATTTTATTGAATAAATGTGTAAAATAGATAAACTGATGTGAGTGTATTATAAAAATGGACGTGTAAAATAGAAAAAGTAGGTTTTTTCATGTAAAATAGACATAAAATTTATAAGAACTTATGTGAATGCTCTTAGTGTTTTATTTTATCACAATGCGAACTGTCAGTATGAACTATGAAGTTGTGAAATAGAAGTAGATACTTTTCTTCCTAGTTAAGTTAAGACTTAAGTTAAATGTGTGGTCAGCTATACTGAGTATATAGATAATTTGTCGTACAAACATTTAAAAATTTTCAAATGATCAGAAGGATGATTGGGGCTCACCTTACCCATTCATACGGATAATCAAAGCGCATGATTGGGGTTTTTTTTTGGTGAAAAACATCTTTACATTTGGGATCACAATTAATTTGATCCCTATATTTTGGTAGCAGATAATTTGATCTCTGTTATTTTCAACTTGCAATTAATACTCACTAACAAAAAATGCGTATATGACAAACAGTATGCACTATTGGCATGTCTAAATTTTAATAGCCATGTTATTGCTTGGAAAAAAAAAAAAAAAAAAGTCAATTCAACATTTTATATATACTACCAATTTTATCTTTTCTTTATTTTTTTTTTTAATGTTCACCATTTCTTTCTTCTTCTTTTTTATGGTAACCAAACAGATTTTTATTTTTACTTTCTTGAATTTTCTTGGTAACCAAAAGGTATACCTTGCAATTAGGTTCATCAACACTAAACCCAATTCCACCATCATCGATTCCAAAGAACCACCACCTCAACAGTTTAGCACCACCAATAACCTAGACCCACCACCACCAAACCATATCCACCACAAGAAGGAAAAATCCTCAAGGTTAAAAACAACAATACCATTACCTTACAAGAAATCCAATAAATTTAAAAGCAAATTCCAAGTAGACGTGGTTCTAGCTACTTATATGAAAGCAATTGCATCAATCTAGCCAAATTTTTCCGTCTATTTTAAACGAAGAATCTACTTTTTCTATTTTATACTACCACTTTTTCAAAGTACCCATATCAGTTCATTTATTTTACAAAATATTCTATTTAAATAATTTTTTATTATTATTTTCTTAATATCTATCTTTTTAATATATTTTTCATCTTAACACTCCCTCCCTCTCTCTCTCTCTCTCTCTCTCTCTCTCTCTCTCTCTCAATTCTTCTCTGCCTTTGGAACTCCCTTCACTCTCCTCCTCTCTCATGTCTCAAACCAGCATGTCGGGTACTCTCTAAACTCTCTTCCTCTCTCATATATCAAACCCAAAACTCACACATGGTAGAAAATCCAGTAGCGGAAGCAAGCAGATTTGGGCAACAACAAGGTAGATCTGTAGCGACAGCATCAAGGCAGATCTAGTGGGTTTGGCTTGATTTTGAGTTGGGTTTTCTGATGGTTTGGTTTGATTTTTTGTTGATTTTGGGTCCATTTTGTAGTGGGTTATCAACTGTTGAAATGGGTTGCAGTGGTGGTGGTTGAGTGTTTCTCCTCCTCTTCTTTTATTTTTCTTTTGTTGGATTGCTATGTCCGTTGGGATACTGTGTTTCTTTTGCTAGGTTGCTGTGTCCGTTGGGAAAGAGAGAGAATAAGAATGATGAGAGAGAAAAAAAAAAATATATTATTATATTTACATAGTTACTATAGCAAGTATACAATATACACATTTTTACAATCACTGATGTGGGTAGTTTTGAAGAAAAATTGTGTAAATTTTGATACTTTTTGTATTATACACATTTTTACACTCATTGCTGCGGATGCGCTTAGTGTTTTATTTTATCACAATGCGAACTGTTTGTGGGAAGTTGTGACATAGAAGTAGATATTTTTCTTCCTAGTTAAGTTAAATGTCTGGTCAGCTATACCGAGTTTATAGATAATTTGTTGTACAAACATTTAAATTTTTTTAAATGATCAGCTGCAAGATTGGGTTTTTTTTTTTTTTTTTTTTTAGTGAAAATACTATTTTGATTCTTATATTTTGAGATCACAGTCAATTTGATCCATACATGTCTAAATTTTAATAGCCATGTTAGAGCTCAGTCAGGGGAAAAAAAAAAGTCACTTCAACATTTTATATATATTACCAATTTTGTATTTTCTTTATTTTGCTTTTATGTTTACCATTTCTTTTCTTTTTTTTATGGTAGCCAAACATATTTTTATTTTTACTTTCTCAATTTTCGTTTTTACTTTCTTGTATTTTCTTGGTAACCAAACGGTATACTTTGCAATTAGGTTCACCAACACTAAACCCAATTCCACCATCACCGATTCCAAAGAACCACCACCTCAACAGTTCAGCACCACCACTAACCTAGATCCACCACCACCAAACCATATCCACCACTACAAAGCAAAGTCCTTAAGGTTAAAAACAACAATACCGTTACCTAACAAGAAATCCAATAAATTTAAAAGCAAATTCCAAGTAGATGTCGTTCTGGCTACTTATATGGAAAATATTTGTTGAATTCCATGTCATTCATTGAAACCCATGAGTGCTTGGCACCTGAAATCATCAAAGGTGAAGGGTGTGGCAGTGATTCCTTTCAAGGGAGCAATAGAGATTAAACAACATATTTTCTTCAAAGGCATAAACTGGGCTATGATTTGTTGTGCAGCCCAGAGAGAGAGAGAGAGAGAGAGAGAGAGAGAGAGAGAGAGAGAGAGAGAGAGAGAGAGATCTGCTATCGAGGAAGGACTAGGGCTGTCCACGGGTCGGGTCGGATCGGGTTTGGTATTGACCCGCAACCGACCCGATTGAATTGGGTGAACAGAAAATAGACCCGCAGCCGACCGAATGTTCGGGTCGAACCTGGTGGCAGGGGTCATCGATTGAGCAGTCGGGTCCATCGGATTATTTCAGGTCTGAACTAAAGCACAAGATGAAGATAGAAATAAAAACCCAAGCTCAGTACAGTTTTAAAATAAAAAAACAAAACTTTTTTTTTACTAACCCACCATCGATTAAAGTCTCAAAGTAGATTTCAAGTAAATCAGAGGAGGGATTCATCAAGAGTGTGGAGTTTGAGACCTAACCCAGAACGAATGGCGACAATAAGGCCAACAAGGCGACGACGGCAATATAGGCTAAGGGCGGCAACAGAGACCAACTCGGCGACGTCTGCAAAAAGGAGGCTTGGGTTAGGGATTTGAGAGAGATTAGAGAAAGTGAGAGATCGGAGAGAGAGATATCAGTGAAAGTGAGAGACCGGAGAGAGAGCGAGAGAAATTTTTCTGAAAGGGCATAGAAGAATCAAGAAAAAAAAACCTAGGTTTTTTGCTTTTAAAATTCTGATCGGGTTGGGTCGGTTTATACGGGTTAGGAGTTAAGAGACCCGTAACTGACCTGCAAAACCGATTTTTAAAATAAACATAACCGCACCCGACCCGTTTGGGCATTCAGAACCGCCTGTATGTCTTCGGGTCGGATCGGGTCGGGCGGGTGGGTCGGGTCTTCCGGGTTGCTGGACAGCCCTAGGAAGGACATATGAAAGAGAAATGAAAAAATAGGAGACAAGGCAAAAGGAATAAGAAGAAGAAGAAGAAGAAGAAGAAAGTGAGGGATTCTGTGGTGTGAGATGAAGATGATACAAAGAGCAGATCTGCGTTGATTTTTTGGTTAGTAAGAAAGGGTTGTAGAGACTAAAAGTAAAAAGAGAATGCATTGATTTTTCGGTCAGAAAGAAACGGTTGGAAAGATTAAAAGAAAAGTTAGAAAACGAGAATATAAACAAGAAATTTAGATTTTAATATATATATTTTTTGTTTAAACGATGATGCGGAATTTTTTAGTGTCAGTGTGGTTGGAAGATGCTCCCCCACACCTCCATTCTGTTCTCTTTGCGGATTCTAGTTAATAATACTGACAGTCTTCTTTCTCAAAAAAAAAAAAAAAAAAAAAGTGTGCCAAGAGAGCACTGCGTTAGCCCCATAGGCATTTTTTTATTAATGGTAATAGTAAGGACTAAATTGATTGCAAGTTGATAATAATAACAATTAAATTAACTACTACCAAAATATTAGGACCAAATTAATTCTCACCCCAAAATGAAGGAACCGGAATGGTATTTTCAGCTTTATTTTTTTGATAAGAAGATTGAGGGAAAAATCCATTCAACAACTAACTAGTATTAGCAACATGCGCAAGTCTTTTACATCATCCTTATCCTTAATTTAACAACACCTCAACGTCATAAGGAAGTTCTAGATACAAAATTAAATCTTTTTGTGGATTCCATGTTTAGTCTCTTCATCCCATTCTAACCTTGACACTTTTTTTTCCCTGTATTTCATACAATATAGGTATTTGAATGATTTTTTTTATTAAAAGTAAATATAAAACCCTAGTATTATTTCCATGCAATGTACGGCTTAGCTAAAAATTTATATGTAAATAAATCAAAATTATATAAATAATTAATGGGTCATACAATAACACCATATTAATTTGTAAATATACTGAGTCACTTTGTACAAACACCATTTATGATTCCATATCCTATCATGATTCAATAAGTAAAACCTACCAAAAAACTAGGAAAAAAAAAAAAAAACCATGCAATATGACATATCCAATATAAAAAAAATACCTTGTCTTTTTTCTTTGTAGAACCCATTACAATTGTTTTGCAAAATTAAATATTTGTGAGTAACTGTCAATATCGTACTTTGTCCAACCTTGATTCATGCATCAAAACAATTGCAACATACTGTATTTTGTCTGACCCCTCTGATTGTAATTAAGACCAAAAACCCTAATTAGGAATGGTCAAAAAGTTGACTTTTTGATCTGACCATATGATCGAGTTGAATTTTGGACTGTCTCATAGGTCATATTTGTCCCTTTAAAATTTTAGTTCACAGGCTAAACTTCGGAGTTGAAACAAATGAGATATCAATAAAACCTTAAAATTCTAATTAAAAGTTTCACTTCCTTTTTTTTTTTTTGGGGGGGGGGGGGGGGGGTTAAACAGATTATTTTTAAACGAATTTCATATAAAAAAAACTGGACAAATTAGGCAAGAATTGGAGCAATCTGTTTCAATTAGATTGAAGAATGAAGTTTCAACTACCTCTCACAAAAAGGCCTTGATGATATCTACCACGGATTGGAAAGAATGAAATTTTCAAGGAGAAATGTCACAGAATTTCATGCATTGTGTTACCTCCCTTCTAGACGCGATATCTTGACAACCGTAACTCCAAATCTTATAAGATCAGAACCTATGGAAACTAGACATTCAGAGCTTTCAAGGGATATAAAGTTTGAAAAAAATCAGAGCTCAGAAATGACTCCAAACAGCAGCATGAAGATTAGACCAGAAATTGGGAAAAAGATAAAATAGCCAAACTTGGGGTAGAAGTGGGAGGCTATGTGATGGTGTTCCTATAAATACCCCCCCCCCCCCCCCCCCCCCCTCCCTGTTTTTTTTTTTTTTTGGGTAAAAATAAGAATTTTTTTGGAGAGAAAAAAAAAAAAGAAAAATTAGAGAGAAAAATACTAGGAAAAAAAAAACCATAGAAAAATCTTGAAATTTTTTCTCTCCTCTCTCTTTAGGAAACCCCTCACAAAAATTCAACCCCCTCTCATCTTCATTGTAATCTTTGTGGTTAAGATGTAGGGATGGGGTAGCTTCCTAATAGCTACACCCATCCTCCCCTTCTATTTCTTCCTATGTAAACATCATTCATCTTATATATGAAATTCATTTTCTTTATTTGATGTCTCTTTACTTTATTGCTTTAAGTTCCTAGAATTTTATTTATGTGGTTGTGTATATCTATCTCTTTACTTCTATATGCTTGTTGGGGGCCGTTTTCTCATTGCACGGTCAAATGTTGTTCGCTGGAGGGGTGACCTTGCTATTCTCGGATTTGCTTAGGAAGTTGCGTCTGGAACTCAACATTGGGCCGCACAGTCCAATTGCTTCTGGTGTATTTTTAGGCCTACAAAATGGGTAAAACCCAAAGTCTAATAATCATGATAATGGTTGAATAAATAAATAATATGTGTTCGATATAATAGCTTTGATTAATAGTCGTAATAATAGTTGAAATAAAGTAATATGTATTTAGCATAATAGCACTGTTAAGTTATGAGTTAAAGTTCTTAATGATGTAAATTTGGGTGATATCCAATATTCGAGAACAATTAATTGTCATATGTCCAGCAATGGCATGAGTCCAAGATAGTCCATGTCTAGTTGTGGTATGATTCATTTTATAAGGAATGTCCAATAGAGGTTTATGTTCAAATAATAAGGTATGCTCAGCAGAGGTTTATGTTAAAATAATACATGTCCAGTAGAGGTTTATGTCCAAATGATATATGTCTACCAATGGTAGATCAATTTATTAGTATATGTGTTTATTAGTGAAATACTAATGAAGTCATGTTAAAGTAATTTGTATTTAAAGGTGAAGTAATCATGTATTCAGTGATGTAAATTTAGAGATATGGAAACACAATCACCTATCTTTGTATGGTTTGTAGCTCTAGTTGTATGGCATTAGTGAGCTAATAATATTCCAACAATATGACTCCAACGATGGAAAGGTAGAGTGCCATGATGACTTCATGATTGGAGGGGAAAAAATGGGTACAACTGGAGGAAGAGAAAGTATGTTCAGCTGTGTGTAAAGGCTGGTTAAGTTTGTTCCCTTTATTATGCACTTAAATGAATTTCCCCTTTGGTAATGCTCTTTTAGTTATTGTGAAGGTATGAATAGTATTGCCTTCCATGAGAAGGGTTTTTGTAAGATAGGTTTGTGCCTTCCATGAGAGAGGCTTTAGTATGAGGTCTCTATGCCTTCTAGCAGAAAGGCTTTTTGTATTAGAAGTCTATGCCTTCCATGAGAAGGGCTTTTGTAAGAAGTATTTGTACCTTCTAGGAGAAGGGTTTTAGTATTAGAAGTTTATGCCTTCCATAAAATGGGATTTTGTAAGAAGTATTTGCACCTTCTAAGAGAAGAGTTTTAGTATTAGAAGTTTATGCCTTCCACGAGAAGAGTTTTTAGTATGAGTGTTTGATATCTCTTGAGAAGAATGGAGATGGTAAAAGGTATAGATGTAGTATTTGTAATATGTATGGGTAATAAATATAGATATTGATGTTGATGATGTCATGGGTCATAAGCCCAATTGATGAAGAGGAAATGTGGACCATGAATCCCCCTCTTGAAGTGAGGATCTTGTGGGCCATGTGAACCCAATCCATGTAATTGAATAAGATATGAACTTATTTTGGGTTTTAAAGAGATTTATCCAAAAATCAATAATATGTTGATGTGGCGTGGGTTGCCAATGAAGTAATGCCATGTGGTGTGAAAAAAGAGTCCTCGACAATGCTTATATTATTTGTGGATGACTCTTTGAAAAACCGGATTGGAGGCAAAAACGTTATTGCCTTTGATTCCCAATTTAACACGGTTTTTGACTAGTTTTGAGCATTTTTACTGGACAAGACTGGTACTCAGTTCCTGGTTGAAACGGTTGGACTGGCCGGTCTGGCCTAATTTTTAAAACCATGACTTGGACCTAATATATGAAATACCCTTAGGGGGAAGGAGTCTCATCTCTTTTACGCATTTAGGAACTCTTTATATTTGTTCATAGATTTATCTTGTTATATTATTATCCCATTTACTTTAATGTTCTTCCCCCTTCCCCTTTACTTTATTGTCATCTCATTTACTTTAATGTTCTTCCCCCTTCCCTTTTATTTTATTGTCAACCCATTTATTTTAATGTTCATTCCCTATTGCCTTTACATTATTGTCATCCCATTTACATTTTGCTAATTCCCATTCCCTTTTATTTATTGCACCTCTTATTTCTTTTGTTTTATATATATTACTATCTTATCACCTAAGCATGGTTTTAAAAATCAGACCAGACCAATTGGTTTGACTAGTTCAACTTAGAACTAGGTACTAGTCCGGTTCGAAAAAGATGCCCAAAACCGATGAAAAACTGGTCAAAAACCGGGTTAAACCAAGAACCAAAGGCAAAAATGATTTTGCCTCTGGTTTGATTTTCAAAAGCCTTCCTCAATACTTTCAAAAGCCTTACAAAAAGATATTTTCAAAATAAAACCCCTTTTCTTCAAGACATTTTCTCAAAATAAAATCATGGGATTTTTTAAAGTTAAACCCTTTTCCCCTCAAAAAATAAAAATAAAATAAAAATAAAAGACCCATGAATAATTTTCTTACTTTTCTTTTGTCATCTTAAAACTAATGTCTTTGCAATTTTTTTTTAGAACTTCAAATATCCTAGTACTTTCAGTTTCCCCTAAAAAAATTGGCATTCCCTTCCCTTTTTTTAAACTCTTTAAAAAAAGAAGAGAGAGAGAGAGATTTGCTTCCTATTTCAAATATTTCTTGTTCAAAAGAGATTCTTTTCTTTAAAAAATTGATGAAGTTATTTTCTAGAAGTTTCCCTTCTCAAAAAAATAAAACCTTTCCTTTTCAAAATAACAAATTTTTCTTCATTAAAAAAAAAAAAAAAAAAAAAATTCTCTTTCTAAAACTTTCCTTTTAAGAAAATTAAATTAACATTTTCAAAGAAAAATTATTTTCAGAATTGTCCATGCATTGCCATTTAAAACTTTTCCCCTAGGATTTCATCTTTAGAAATTTGTGCCTATGGTTCAATTCCATTGAACCCATTGGCACCAATTAAGCTTACATAGTCTCTCTTTTCTTTGGTGTTAAGTTTTAAAGACTTAGGATTTCACATATTTAAAACTCTAATATGTATTGTTGACAAACCATGATCAAAACAGGTTGTTTAGTCTTGTTTAGACTTGCTCAAAGTTGATTCTTTTATGTAAAGTTGGAATCAAGCTGATGCAGAAGTTACTATGCATTTCGGCCTAGCTTGATTGATCGAAGCTTAGGCTCGATCAATCGAAAATCGGGCAGATGAGTTTTTTTTTTTGCAGATTTCCAACTCAGCCCTAACTCCTAAAACGTTTAAGGTTTTATGTTTTTGCCTAAGTATATAAGGCAAACCTTAACCACATTTTAGAGGTAGCTCATATTGCTGTTTGTGTGAATCTCTTGTGAGATCTATGAGGAGCTTTCTTTCACACAAGCTTAGGATTATCAAGGAGAAGATTTCTTCAAGAACTTGATGATCATTCAGTTGCTGCATTAAGGAGCTAAAAGATATGCAAGCAGGAATGCTTGTACTTGCTGGAGAATCCAAGAAAGAAGGAGTTCGTGGTCTCGGAGCTTGCACGTGGTCGTGTCAGTAAGTTTCTACTAGTGGGTAGTAATAGAATATTAGTGGTTTAAATTCTATTGTAAAACTTCGATTATTTCTATAATGGCTTCAGGTTTACTTTGAGTATAGCTAAGTTAAATCCTTCCCAGGTTTTTTACTAGTTTGGTTTTCCTAGGTGATCATATCTTTATGTTATTTATTTTTCTGCTGCTATACATAATATGATTGTTTGATTGTAATAACCTAAATCTGAAATTTGGACTAAGTAATCACTTGACTAATTTACTAGGTTAATCCTGTTGTGTTTTAAAAGATCTAAAAATATACAAGTGGTATCAGAGCAAGTAGTTATTTTGTTTTAGATCTTTTGATCTAAGAGCTGATCCTTGATCCCTATTGTCATGGATAATTTGAAGTGTCTTTCTAATCATGTTTTTGCTCATGCTTCTGTTAATTTTATTGATGCCTGTGAAACTCTTCGTAAGGAATTATTGAAATCTATGAAAATTGCTAAGAAATTCAAGGAAGAGTTAAAATTGGCTAATCTTGAAAAAGAGGAATTGGTTGTTAGATTAGATGAATCTAATAAAAAGAATGAATTTTTGAGAAATCAAATTTCTTCTCATGAT
Source organism: Quercus cerris (assembly GCA_963669245.1). Taxonomy (NCBI): domain Eukaryota; kingdom Viridiplantae; phylum Streptophyta; class Magnoliopsida; order Fagales; family Fagaceae; genus Quercus; species Quercus cerris. The sequence goes on along the minus strand of OY770007.1, from coordinate 24,288,855 downwards.
GAGAAGATGAAAAGCTTGGAACAAGAGTTAGTTGAATCTAAAGTTAAAATTGAAAATTTGACTAGTACCAAGCCTGTTGTTGATAACAGAAGTGTTTGTCTTTCTCTTAAGTCTAAAATTGAGAAAGTTTATATCCCTCCTTTCAAGAAGAATAATAAAGAAAAGACTTATTTTGCTAAGTTAGACAAAGGTAAAAGTTCTGATGTAGACGCTGAAATTTCTAAACCTATGTCTAAACATATTGTTAAAGAGCATAATAAATCTGTTTTTGTGCCTACTTGTCAATGTTGTGATGTTGTTGGTCATATTAGACCAAATTGTTCTTTGTTGTGGCAAAAACCAAAATCTGAGACTAGATTTGCTGTTAGGAATATTGATATTCCTAAATTTGTTCATGTTTGTCACTTTTGTGGTGTCTCCGGTCACATTCATCTTAATTGTCATAAATTGAAATTTAAGCATTCTGCGTTTCAGTTTAGGATATGTGATGATATTTCTCCTGCCATAAGTCCATATAAAGTGTTTCATATTCTTTTGAAAAATTTGAGCTTGTTGGCTTGTGAAAGGAATTTATAGGATTTTAGTCTTTTTCAGAAGATTAGTGTAATCTCTCAAATGCACTCTGTTTCTCATGGATTTTCACCTACAAAGCTGATGACTCGTGCTATATGGGTAAGAAAAGATTTTCCAAGATGAGTGTTGCTAACTTGTTCATAATTTAATTCTTTCAATTATTTGTGGACATGTTTTATTTCTGTTTTTGGTTGTTTTATTTTTTTTAGGTTGTTTTGATTATTCAAAAAATCCAAAAACATTGAAAATTTTCAAAAATGACAAAAATATTTTATTTTGTGTCTTGTTTTATTTGTTTTTGAGGATTACATGAGTTATGATATCTCTCTCTTGATTTGGAACATGCTTGACATTGTGGAGAAACCTGAATAGCATGTGTTATATAAGTGCTAAGCTATTTCTGATTTTGTGTGAGTATGTACTAATTTATACATGTACTTAAGGGTTAATTAAGAAATTGATATTTCTTGTTTGTGTACCTTCTATAGCTTAGTTAAGCACTGTCATGCATTGCATTTGCATTTTTCATCGTTTAGCACAATGTGTGCCTTTTGTTCTTGGTCATCAATTTTTTTAAACCAAAAAGATTTTTGTGATTTGTATTATGGATCTTGGATTTGAAATCAAGGTTAGTTATATTATCTTTACATAACATGTTTATGTACCTTATTTAGGTTTGATGAGTTTATTTATTGCACTTTACTAGTTTGAGCTTTGTAGTGCATGTTGTGTGGGAAAGATGTTTATAGTTTTTGATCACTTTGTCTTGATCTTGAAGTCACATGCCTTTGATGGTTGGACTTGATCCTTTTGAGAAATGCATAAATAACCATCTCACTACTATTTACTAGCCAATCATGAACACTTTAGTACATATCGTAAGATTTTGTACTCGAGAAAGTGTAGCACATGCACAAAAAGAATATAAGGTATAGCCTCGGTTTAAATGCTTAAAATTAGTGAGTACATTATTGGACTTAAAGCTAAATCAAATAAATAAAATTGGTGTGTACATTATCCCGGCTATTTTAATAAGTTTCTGAACAACTAAAATTAGTGTGTACAATATGAGACAAATCAAGAAACTTACATGATTGCAAGCTTTTATTCTAGGAGATGTGAGAGTTATATGATGTAACTCTTTAGGTGATAGTCTCTTTCAAATTTATGTGATGGATTTTGTAGAAATTGTGATTGATTTTTGTTTACATATCACCTCACATGTATCTCAAGCTTTTTACTAGTTGCACACACTACACAAGTTACTCTTTGCTAAACTTGATCCATTTTATTGTGTGTGATCTTGTTGTGGTCATTCAAGATTAAAAGTTCATTGATTTTAATGCAAAATGTGTTTAAAGTTTGAGAAATTAGAAATTCTAGATCTTAAATGTACCCGAATTGGGGATTTTATTCAAATTGGGTTTAATTGATAAAATTGACTTGTTGATTTGATGTAATTGATCATTATTATTTGTCCTCTAACTTGTGTGATGATCAATTGGTCAATTTTTTATAAAAACGAACAAGTGGTTTTTCAAATTTTGGGGTTTTTGTTAGAAACTCTATGCTCAAGCCAATTTTGTGAATTTGAACTTATATTGAACTTAGTTTCACTACATTAGAGCATGCATCATTTATGTTTAGGATTTACATGCATTGCATTGTTTTCTATATCTATCTTGCAGTTTTGCAGTCATATTGTTTTCACACATGCATACACTTTGCTAAATTAGGTACTCAACTTGATTTAATAATTGATTGATTAATTTTTGAGTTATATACTTTTTAGTATATGCTATTTTTTATGTGTGAATTACAAAAAATATTTTTCTTAAAGAGATATGATGGATAATCAATGTGGCAATATTTTCTCAACTCATGCAACTATTTATGGGTCACATAGTGTCAAGTTTGCCTTTATTGAAAGAGAGAATATTTTTCTTCATGTATATCCTCACCTTAGTTTTTAACTTTGGTTTGTGTGTTTTGTTTTCCCCACCTCCTCCCTTTTCCCCAAAACTATTTTTCCCAAAACTTGTTTTGTTTTTCCTATTTTTATAGGGGGCGAAGCTTGTTTTTATCCTTTGTTGTTCCTAGAGGGAGTTGTCTCTATTTTCTATAGAGTTGATTTATTTTGTGTTCCCTTGATTGTCTTTTTTCTCTTGACCTTTGTTACTCTTTGTTTGAGTTATCTTTGTCAATACGTGACAAAAATGAGGAGATTTAGATGGAATGTGGGAGTATGTGTGGAAAATACAAAAATGTTCTATTTAGGGGGAGTTAACATTGTTTTTGATGTATCTAACTTAGGGGGAGAGTTAGTTTACATATTTTTTGATTTACTGTTTTTCTGTCACACATGCGTTTATGCGTTTATTGAGTATTTCAAGAAATACAGGTTGATTCAGTCGTGCTGTTGTCTACATTTGCAACTGATGGATAGTAGTTAGGATTGGATTTGTTTTATAAAGGGCTTTTTTTGTAAACTTTGAGCTTTTAGTTTGTGTTTTATCACGGATTGCCAATGGGGGAGTTTGTTAGGTTCTAAAGACTTAGGATTTCATGTATTTAGAACTCTAATGTGTATTGTTGGCAAACCATGATCAAAACAGGTTGTTTAGTCTTGTTTAGACTTGCGCAAAGTTGGTTCTTTTATGTAAAGTTGGAATTGAGCTGATGCAGAAGTTACTGTGCATTTCAGCTTGGCTCGATTGATCGAAGCTTAGGCTCGATCAATTGAAAATCAGGAAGATGCGTTTTTTTTTTTTTTTTTTTTTTTTTTTTTTTTTTTTTTTTTTTTTTTTTTTTTCTGTAGATTTCCAACTGATCAGCCCTAACTCCTAAAACGTTTAGGGTTTTATGTTTTTGCCCTATGTATATAAGGCAAACCCTAACCACATTTTAAAGGTAGCTCATATTGCTGTTTGTATGAATCTCTTGTAAGATTTGTGAGAAGTTTTCCTTCACACAAGTTTAGGATTATCAAGGAGGAGATTTCTTCAAGAACTTGATGATCATTCAGTTGTTGCACTAAGGAGCTTAAAGATACACAAACGGGAGTGCTTGTACTTGTTGGAGAATCCAAGAATGAAGGAATCCGTGGTCTTGGAGCTTGCACGTGGTCGTGTCAGTAAGTTTCTACTGGTAGGTAGCAATAGAATGTTAGTGGTCTAAATTCTATTGTAAAACTTCGATTCTTTCTATAGTGGATTCAGGTTTACTTTGAGGATAATTAGGTTAAATCCTCCCCAGATTTTTTACCGGTTTGGTTTTCCTAAATGATCATATCTTTGTGTTATTTATTTTTCTGCTGCTATACATGATATGATTGTTTGATTGTGATAACCTAGATCTGAAATTTGGACTAAGTAATCACTTAGCTAATTTACTAGGTTAATTCGATTGTGTTTTAAGGGGTCTAAAAACATACATTTGGCACTAACATATCTCCATTGTCATCTTTTTTGAATGGTGTTACCCTTCCAACTCTCTTCTTTTATTTTTACATATTAATTGTGCATAGTATTCACATGCTATCTATGTAGGACATAAAAATTCACATGCTATATAAGATTTCTAGCTATGTGGTAAATCTCCTTCACATGCTATATATATTTATCTCATATGCTTTGATTGTAAATATTCACATAGTATGTTATACATGAATAAATACTCACATGTGTGTGTGTGTGTGTATATTGTTTGTACAAAATTTTTTCCGAAAATCAAAATACCAAGTATCTTATTTCTTCACTAAAAAGAAAACATTTTAAATAAATTAAAATGAGATACTATCCTTTGGATAAGCGGTGTGAGGCACCTAACACCTTCCCTACACGTAACCGAACTTCTGAGTCTAAGATCTTTGGTTTGAGACTTTTGGTTTACCTTAATTAATAAATCCTTAAAATTGGTTTAGTTAATTAGGTAACTTAAAACGAATTAGATTAGCAGGTGACCAATTACACCTAACACAAAATTAATGGTTGGTGGCGACTCCTAAAATAAAAATAAGAAAAAAGGGACTCATACACATACACCTTACCCTAGAAACACAAGTACACAGAGTCACGTCACTAAGAGCCCTATTGGGTTAAAATAGATTAACCCTGGTTAGTTAATTCAATTTCTCAAGTTGATTAATTAGGTCAAATTACATGCAAATCTTGAAGGCACAAACAAATCACTAAATAACTAATATGCATCGAAAAATAAATTAACAAGCTGATTTGTTGACAAATGGGGAAAACCTCTAGTAAGGCAAAAACCCCCATTTGGTGAATTTAAGTTCACCACTTCCAAGGATTCACTAATCAATAACCAAGTGGTTACAAGTATAAGGAATCTTAGCACTAGCCTAGACTACCCCAAAATACCAATCTACAGTTGAACCTTTGCTCCAATACCTAATTGGACTTGATCTTGTAGCAAACTTCTTTCCTTTGTTGCACAAATCTCTAATCTATGACTAACTCCGTTGTATGGATCCTAGTACGTGACTAACTTCAGCAGCTTGATTGATTATTGTTGGATGTAAAGTTCTTCACTTCATAAACGATGAAGATCAAGAAGAACTTAGTTACAAAATCCTAAGGTGCACAAATGTAGCAACTTCACACAAAGAATATGAATTCTTGGTCTCTGTATCCATACTTGATGACATTTAAAATAATCCTTATATATGACTTGGGTTGTAAGAAGAGAAACCCTAATCATTCAAGTCATAATAGGCCGAATTTCAGATCTAAGATTTCTAAAATTGTAGATCTTGATAGATTAAGCTTGCATCGAGCTTGTCCATTAATCCTCGATAGCATCTTGTGTCAAGCTTTAATGAAACAACTCTTCTTCACTTATTTATTAGATCAACCTTCATGTCTTTAATTATACCACTTGATATGTTTGAAGAACATTCTACTTGATACGTTAAAACCAACTTAGATCTACCAAATCACAAGTAAAGTGCGTTTTATCAAAGAATTAGCCAATTACATAGAAAATATGACCTTAACAATCTCTCCCTTTAGCAATCCATGACAAAATCACAAGCATAATTATGAGAGAAGTATAAAA